>JAJTUV010000031.1:1800000-2375000 GCA_021653895.1 Mastomys natalensis
CTATGGGCCTGTGGGGCCCATTTTCATTCAAACCACCACAGTACCAAATGGAGACCTTTAAAGTTACATGTCTGGAAAGCCCCCAACCCCCAGCCTGCCTAGCAGTCTATTTATTCTGATGGCTGTGGAGACTGCCAGGCTAGCTTCAAGCACAGGTGGTAATCCACCACTCTAAAAGTCGGGGGCAAAGAATGCCAGGGACTCCTGAATTCCACGGTGGTCCTTCTGCTTGAGGGTGACCCCACCCCGAGTCCTCTAACTCATACTAGAGTTCCTTAGGTTTTAAAAGTGTTAGGTAATAGAATAAGCTAGGGCCATTCTAGACTCTTCCTTGTAGGAAGGAATAGAAGGCTACCACCTCTAGGGGTATGGACCCTTCCTAGTACATTCTTTCCGAGGTAGCTTGCCTTTGCTTCATCTGTCCCTATCTGTTTCATGTGAGATGCTGGATCTGAGCCTCACTGATTCCTTCCCTGGTAGCCATGGACCCTGAGGTTCTGGCAAGAGTCCAGTACAGGGGCTGCCAAGGCTGGGCCTCCGATGAGTTAGTATGACTTCTCCCTACATTTAAGGGCTGTGGTGATGCCTCCATGCCTCCTCCTCCCTCCAATCCCTCTCTTTCCAAACCCTTCCCCCCATGAAGGTTATCTTCTCTTTTGTCTTCTTCAAGGACATGGCTGCATTCCCCAGTTTGCTCTAGCATCTGGCTCAGCCACCGTGTGGTGTGGTTCTGAATTGTAATGATCATGGACCATGTCTGAGATGCTCAGATTCCCATGGGCGGAGTGTGCCTTCTGGAGGAGAGTGTGGAAAGTGCCACCTTCAGTCTCATCCTCAGTCATGTGACGTGTGGACTGTGGGCATCTCAACCCTGATGCTAGAAGTGTGCCCAACTCCATTCCTTATCAATTATGATTGCCGATGGTCTTCGCCTTATAAATATTTACTGAGAGCCTACTGTGTGCCAGGTGCTGCTGTGAAAGGGGCACTATGAGGGAATGCCCAGTCCTCAAGGGAACATAAGAGCTGAGCAGATGACTGGGCCCGGCGAGCCAGCCAGTTCTGTTGTGTTAAGATGTGTATAGCATAAGGGACCAGACGGACGGCTCGGCTGTCAAGAGCTTGCTGCTCTTATGGAAGACTGGAGTTTGGTTCCCAGCACCCACATCTGGCAGCTCCCAACTTCCTGTAACTTCAGCTCCAGGGAATCCAGCACGCTATCCGACCTCTGTGGGCAACTGCATGCTCATGTACATACCCACACATAGATATAAATACATATAAATAAATGATAAATCTTTTAAAACATAGGTCTAGCATAAGATCTATCATGTTTAAAATCTGTCCTTGTGAGGATAAGTGACATTAGCTATATCCAGTGTTGACAGCCAACCCAGATCCAGAGCCATAGTTCCTAAACTGAAACTGTGTGGCCATTAAACATGTCCCTGTGTCCCCAACCCCTGCTCCGGAAACCACTTTTCTTCTTTCTGTTATCAGTTAGATAACTTCTTTCTTATCAGTTAGATTATTCTAGATATCTCATGTAAGTAGAATCAAACAGAACTTGTGCTTTTGATCGCTGGCTCGGCTCACCTGTCCCAATGTTCTCACAGTCCAAACAGGTTGAAGCATTTGTCAGGATTCTCTCCCTTGTCCAGACTGAGTAATATTCTGTTTGCAGATGGAATTCTGCCTATCCTTTCTTCATCTGATGCCACCTGGGATGTTTCTACCTTTTACAGGTTTAAGTGATGCTGCCACTGTGTGAGTGAACAGGTACTGTTCACACCTCTGCTTTCAGTTTGGTCTGAGTATATGCCCAGAAATGGGGCTGCTGGTTCATATGGTAAACTGGTATGATTTTGGTAGGGGGTCGGGGGGACCCACACCGGGTTCCTCACTCCAGCCTTCCTGACAGCACCTGCTCAAGGGCTTCAGCCTCTCCTCACATGGGGTTCACTAAAGGTTCCCATTTGTGTTGGGACAAGTATGAAGGCCAGCGGAGAACAAAGCCAGGAGCAATCAGCAAGGTCTTAGCTCTGGACTCTGAAAATCAAGGTTCTGGGAAGCCAGGAAAGAGGAGGCGACAGAGCGGAGAGAGGCACTGATGGCTGAGCATGCTCAGTTGTGTTTCTGAGACAAGTTCAAATAGGTGTGACCTGTGGGTCAGATCCTACTAAGAACTCAGACATGGGGATTATTCTGAGCGGGAGAAGTCAAGGAAGACATGGCAAAGAGAAGTGGGGAAGAATCAGGTTCTAAGAGGAAAAAAAAGGGTGATTTGCTTTCAGCCTTTCAAACATAAACGTTTTATTATATAAAGGATTATGTTTTGTAGTGAAATTGGAAAACGTAGGCGGGGTAGAGAAGAAAAGCAATTCACACAGATCTGGTTGACGGTTGCTGGCTCTTGGATCAGCCTCCTCTGTGGACCTTTCCTCTGAGAGGCATTTCCCTGAGCCTATCATATCCCTGACAGAGTGTCCACAGATCCCATTGGGTTCTGTTGTGTGGGGGGATCTGGGTAGTGGGTGGCCTGGAATCTGCAGGAGGCCCCAGGGCTAGCTGGCAAAATGGGTTGCAGGATACACCTTGATTTGAGGCACCCTGTCTTCTCTTTGATGTCTCCTGCCCCTGCCAGGGTGGAGAAGCTGTGGCCATATGGGGTAGATTCTCCCCTTGATGGCACTGTACGTGATAGTGTCCTGTCCTTGGTCATCTTCCCTTTCCTTTCCAGCCTGGGCCTCAGGTAGTTCTGACTGATACCAGCTCATCTGCCCCCAGTGGATATGAATGATTTATTGCCCTCCTTTACCTGACAAGACCATGAACCCAAGTGCCTCTCCAGGCTGGGTTATTTGGAAAAGATAGAGTGTGGGTGTGGTGGGGGACAGCTCTGTTGGACACAAAGAAATGGCGTCCCGCACAGACCTAGCCACTGAGCCTTTCTGCCTGTACATAGTGGGACCACCTCATGGTGCTTCTGGATCCAGTGCTGTCAGCATCTTAAGAGGTGAGCTGAGACTCTTCACTTCTGTCTTGACTGGGCAGGACAGCAGGACACAGTTGTTAACCCTGCTAGCCCACCCAGTCCTAAGTGCCCAGTGGTGCTGCAGGGTGTGGCCTTGTGTGTAGGAGCTGGGCCAGATGTTGACAACTCCTAGGTCATAGGTCTCTTGGCAGTAAGAGGGAACAAGCATAAGGAAATGCCTGTGGACAGAGCAGGGCTGTGGGGAACTACTTGTAGAAGGCAGGCTAGCTAGGTAGTGACAGAGGGTAGATCATTAGTGAAGGGCTCCCCATGTGGGCCTGGTCCCAGTGTCTAACCACTGTAAGGACCCACTAGTGTCACCAAGAGGAACTCTCGAATGAGCTAATATACAGGCTAACATCTTTCTGCTTGTCTGGGTGTGGTGCTGGGCTGGAAAGTGGCTTTAGAATTGTCAGTGATATGACCAGGAAACTCAGACCCCAGAGCAGGTAGGCTGTGTTGAAACCCTATGAAACAAAGGTGCCTCCATAAGGAATAGTCATAAAGCTAAATCCTCCTACAAAACAACAACAACAAAAACCCTCAGAGAGGCTTTGCCCCTCACAGGGTGGATGCGTATGCAAGTAGCAGTTTCCACAGATTGGCCAAAGAAGTTTTGGGGGTAAGAGCTGGGGCCCTGGAGACCTTGTATGAGATTCTCCCAACCCAGGTTAGAAGTCCTGCTCAGCATGGCTCCTGGGTGGCTGTGAGTACCTGCCCTCCCCTCTGAGAGAGCCTCAGAGAAGACTCTCAGCAGCTGGAGAGAGCTCAGGTTTCTAAACTTCACTGGTGATAACCACACTGTCTTCTGGCCTTGAGAACCGTGTCCCACTGATTCTGTGAGGGCTGCTGGGACAGATCCCAAGTGTCATAGACTCTTCTCTGAAGTGGCATGCTGTGATCCCAGGAGGTCCCATGAGGCAGAAGGAAGGCTCTGGATATGTTCTCTTGCTTGCTCTCAAGTCATGAGCATTCTCTCTTCCTTTCAATAAATCAGCATCAGGCATTGCTATGGGCTGACCTGTGTCTTCCTAGAAGATAAACTGAAGTGTTGACCCCCAGTGCTTATAAATGTGACCTCTATATCTAAAAATGTTGCTTTCCACGGTTTAGGCTATCTAGGCGCCATAGCACAAACTAGGCCAAAAAGAGAGAGGGGAGGAGGCAAAAGGTAGAAGAGAAAGAAGAGAGAGAGAGGGAGAGAGAAGGAGGGAGAGAGAAGAGAGAGAGAGAGAAAGAGAGAGAGAGAGAGAAACATTTATATACCTCTTGCTCAGTATAACAATATACTGTACCATTTTTGTCACTGACCTCTTGCTCTGTCTAAGTCATATGTTAAACTTTATCACATGTGCCTGTGTGAATGATAAAACACAGGCTCTGTATTATCCACGACCACGGGTGTGCATTAAGGGATTTGGAACAGAACCCCACAGGTAAGAGGCTCTACAGTAGGAGCTTCACAGAGCCTATAGGTTAAGGTCCACTCTACTTGTCATAGAAGTATGACTTGTGTCGTTATGAGAGGAGGGAAGGGCTATGTGACAACACACACTGAAGGAAAAGACCTGAATAGCACAGCCTCTGACTTAGGAGTGTCAAATATCGACAGCCACTCCAGAGGAAGCACAAGTCTCAGGGGGAGTGTGACCCTGACCCCACCAGAGCCTTGACTTCAGACTTCCAGTCCCAGAACTACAGGGGCATGCATCTCTGGCATTTCTGCAACTTTGTAATGACAGGCATTTAAACGAATATGGGCACCTGTGATGTAGGGGTTATTGCCCAGTTTTTGGGGTGGGGGCCAAGCTGAAAGCAAAGCAGACAGAGCCTGTGGTCAGTCAGTCCTTTAGCTGCAAATTCTATAGAGACTGGGATATAACAGTGAGTGTGATAAGAATCCCTTCCTCAAAGATCTCACATTCCAGTTAGAGGAAGTAGAAAGAATAGAATAAGTACCAGCCATAGCGTTAAGTGCAGTGGTCCCCCTGATACATGGAGCTTGCTTTCCCAGATCACCAGTAGAGGGGACTGTCCTGCCATGACTATGCAGTGTTCTCCCTGTTCCGATAAACTACAATAAACTTTAATTTTCACTTAATTAAAAGGAACATTTACAGCTTCTCTTTGGCACTGCCAGCATCTCTCTCTATTCTTGAGCTTTGGAGCCACTGTAAGTGAAATAAGGCTTCCTGAACAGGGCACCGTGATAGTCACAGCAGAGGATCTGATAGCTGAGACAACCACTAGGTTATTGCTGGGCCAGCAGCACACACAATGTGGATTCATTGCTAGACAAAGGAGATGACTCAGGCTCAGGTGAGACTGAGTGGAAAGGAACAAGATTTCCTCAAATTACGCAGAAAGGCACGCCATTTGGAACCCACAAAGTGTTTATTTCTAGGGTTTACATGGGATGGTTTCAGACTGCAGTTGGCTGTAGGCAACTAAATGGTGGAAGGCAAAAGAGTGGCTAAGAGGGAACTACTGTGTATTGAATGGTTAAAGTGCAATGGAGAAAGATGTGGGGGAGAAGGACAGTGCACCTAAGTGAGGGGTTACCTGTCTAATTCGGGTGGTGGGATCCTGTGGAGAAGCTGCTATTTAAGCAGTGCAGTGGGTCTCACTTCTAGCTGCATATTGGAACCACTCAAGAAGCTTCAAATAAAACAATTACTGCAGAAGAGCCTCACCCCTGATGGATTAAGTTAGAATCCCTAGGGCTGGAGCTCTGAGGCCTCTCCACAGGAAAGCTCCCCAGGGGATCCCAAGGGGACACCAGCCCAGGGACTGCAGACTGCTGATCCATGGCGGTAAGGGTAGTGTGGAGAAGAGAGCTCACATAGCTGGCAGGGGCTTCTGTGGGTGGCCAGGAGCCTGTCCCCGTGGGTGGCTCAGTGACCTTTGGTTTGAAAAAGTCCTAAGGTCACACACCTTTGCCTTCTGTTTCTGGAGCTATCTTCTTTCTCATTCTCTTTTCTGCTTGCCTGGAGCTTGGGTCACCCGGCTCCATGGTTAGTCCTGCTTCTGCAGGACAAGGGGGCTTTCTAGCCTATTGTAGTGTCTTGGAGGCATCCCGCCAGTGAGTGTGGTACCTGAGCAAATCTAAAATTAAAACAAGATGATAGCTAAGCAGAGAGGCTCACGGCTTTCTTGGCTTATGTCCAACTGATCTTGACCCCAGTTGCTATTGGTTTTGATTTCCTAGGAGAGAAAAAAAATCAGAATAAGAACATAGCCAGTGTTCTTATAGAGACTGAGAAGACTTCCTTCTCCCCACCTGAGAATCAGTGATGAAGAAAGGATAGGAGGCAGAATACTGTCTCCTAGCAGCAGCCTCCCTCTAGGCAGTGAACCCATCTACAGGCAGGAAAAGTACCAGAGTTTGTGATACCCCACAATCGCATTCATCTCTCATCCACAACCAAGCCAGCCCAGGGGGCAGCCATCTGATGTCCATACCTTTCTCCTTATCCTCTCTCATCTGTGGCCTGTCTTATCCATCCCACTCTCTCCCTCTGACCATTATTCTGCAGTCACCACTGCTGGCCTAGATTGGAACTCCAGGATGAGGGGTTGGAAGAGCCCAGACAAATACTGGTGGCTGCTCCAATGTTTTTTCCTCTGGGATAACCTGGCCCAAAACCCCAGGATGCCTTTCCTGGTAGCTCAGCCTGCTACCGTGCACTCTGATAGTTTGCTCTGTGGGTTTGTGAGCAACTGTGAGAAATGTCCCCCATAGTCATTGCTGGGGCACTACACGATGTTGTTACTCTCTGAGTGACTATACTATCTCTGAGCTGACAGACCACATAACAGGTACACTCGGAGTAGCTTGCCTGTGTGGCCTTGAGCTGGTGAGTCAATATTTCTGTGCTTTAATTTCCTTCTCTTAAAAGCAAGTGCTAACCCATAGGGTAGGTGTGAGTCTGGAGTGAATATATGTAGGAGCATAAAGGGATATATTAATGTATATTATATTATTTTACTTTGTGCTGCTGGGGATAGAATCCAGGGCCTCAGGTGCTACAGCTTCAATGTATTTAGAATACTGTTTTTTAATATATATATATTATTAAGTTAGTTACATTAATAAATATGGTATCAAAATAATAAATATAATATTTATTTTGGGGAAGAAAGGAAAATACAGTCCAGAACCTTTATTGTGCTTTCTTGAGAAAGGAAGTGATATGGGGTGAAGAAGTTCTTGATTGGCCAGTTTGTATAATTCCAGGACCACTGGAGTGTGGGAGTTATCCCAAGATGCCCCTTAGCTCTCCATAGATAAGCGGAGTCTGTGGGGGGCGGGGGAGACCCTCACTTGGCTAGTCTGTATGTAAGAAGTATGCACTAAGGTAAGCTGTTCACTGTCTCTGGGACCTGACCAGCCCTGGGAGGGTCAGAAAGGCCACAGAGAGCATCACAATGACAGACAAGTTCTATTTAACAGTGCAGGCTGGTTCAGTTGGAGGACAAAGTGACGACTCCTTAAGGCATGTACGTGTGGTACTCTGCCTACAATTGATTGTCCCACCCTACATATGTAGCATAACTCCGTGCCTATTAATAGTCACAACATTCATGCTCGGTAATAAAAAGATGGCCTGGAGGGATAGCTCAGTCATGAAGTCTGTTAAGAATGGGGCATCCCCAGTTCCCCTGCAAAACTCTGGACAAAACAATCTACACCTGCAATCAAGAGCTGGCGACTAAAGGATGCTTGGGGCTTGCTGGCCAGCCAGTCTGGCAAATCGGCAAGCTCCAAGTTCAGTGAGAAGCCCGCCTCAAAAATGACATGAAGAATGACTGAGGAAGATGCCCGTTACATGCATGCCCCACCCATGTGTACATGTACATGAACTCATACATGCAAACATGTACATACATACTCTCACATATAAGTAAGCATGTTAATTAATTATAAATAAGTAAATAAAGGACACACTCAATATACCAGTAGACATTTGGAATAAAATTACAAAATATATTTAGCTATGCATTCTTAATTTTGAAGTCTGTGGGTGTTGGAGCCTCAGGAAAGCGTGTTGGGGAGAGCACAGACTTGGAGGTAAGGTCTACTATAGTCTACTATGGTCTACTATGTGCTCTCTACCTCTCTTCTGAGGCCCAGTCCCTGGTGTGGGGGCTCAGAGCTTTTCTACCAGACACATTATTAGTCTATGACAGAAAAAATTTGTATCCCTCTTAAGAAAGCAAACATGTAGGGGCCCTTATACACTGTGGCCTGAGACCTTCCCTCATTGGTCGGTTTTGAAGGAAAAGAGATTTTCAAGCTAAAGGACAGGAGCAAACAAGAATGAGCAAAAGAGCCGCAGCTGGCTGGCGATAGCTGATGGCACCTCTGGATGATGAGGCTATGGCCCCAGCAGGAGAACCTGGGGACTTCAGGTGATGGCAGGGGTGGGTGTCTACCTCTGTCCTTCCCTGCCCTCTCTCAGTCTGTTCCTTTCTAAAGGGCCCCCTGGGGTGGCAGACTTGAGGTCCACTTAAGACTGGGAAGTGAAAAGTCTGCGGGGCGGGGTGGGTGGGCTCTGTTCACTTCCCAGGGCAGTGTGTAAAAGCCCCTCACACCCAGAACCCCTGTGGGTAAGGGCAGCCCTGCAAAGTCACTATGGATGGGAGTGGGTGGCAGGGATGACGCTCAGAAAGTTCTGCACTGTCTGCCTCCCATTCTCCTGAGTTCTCACACTCAGTGACAGAGTATGGCAAGTAAGAAGGAATTTCTTCCCCAAGTTGCTTTTGGTCCTGGTGTTTTAGCACAGCAATAGAAAGCCTAACTATGACAAGTGCCCCAGGAATCTTATAGCCTGTAAGTCATCCTAGAGCCTGAGGCATTCCCAAGGTCCATGATACATCCCCCACTTTACTCCCTCACAGATGCCCATCTTCATCTGTCCAGGCTTCTGTGACAGTTACCACACTGGGCAGCTCAGAAACAACTCCATTTCTGGAGGCCGGAAGCCTGAGTCCATGGTGCTAATATAGCTGGGCTCTGGTGTGGGCCACCTTCCAGTCTGTTCTCATAATCTCATGGCAGCAGAGCCAGGAAGAAAGCTCACCTATTCTTCCTTCTCATGAGCCACAAGGCCCCACCCTCACAGGCCAGCCATCTCTCCAAGGCCCTGTTCCTGACACCCTTACAGTGGACACTAGGATTTACTGTATGGATGTGGTAGACAGACATCATCCAACCTATATAGCAAGTCTTCTTCTTCCTGTCTCCCAGCATCCTGTTTGCGGACATCGAGGGCTTCACCAGCCTGGCATCCCAGTGTACTGCCCAAGAACTGGTCATGACCCTCAATGAGCTCTTCGCCCGCTTTGACAAGTTGGCTGCGGTGAGTCACCTTGAGTGTGAGCCAGAGGGTGGCCTGGACTAGGTTGTCAGGGGAGGGCCCTGAGGTTGAGGACAGCAATCCAGGATTTTACTCTGCTTAGTGGAGACTGTGTCGGAGTGTCAGGCGGCAGAGTGTGTCCTCATGACCCATAGCATCTCTGGCGAGACAACTGAAGACATCATCCCTGGCTGTGAGGGATGTGAAGGGCTAGCTCCATGCCTGCCTGCAGGGCATAGCGCCCATCCCTGCAGCGAAATCTGTTTACCTGGCGCGCAGGGGCTACACATCTGCATTCCTGATGGCTGAAGGGATAGAATCTGAATTTCCACCTGGCCTGTAAGTCAGGGGTGTTATCCCTAGAGGCTTCCAGAAAGAGGGTTCACCAGCACTTGGACAAAAATGGAAGTGACCCCTCATAGCAGGGAGTGGCAACCAAGACACTCATTCAGTAGGTCTCTCTCTGTTTTCACTCATTCTTGTCCAGACTGAGCCTGTGTGGGGTCCTGTCATGTAAGTAGCCACTTACTCCAGTATTCACTGGCACCCTGTTTATAGACAGAATGTGGACCGGTGACTGCTGTAACCAGGGGCTTTCTGTGGCCTCTGAGGTGAGATGGTAGTTTCCCATCACTGTTGTTGAACATGATAGATGGGGGCATGGCTGCATCTGAGTGTTCGTCTTCCCTGTCCCAGCTTCATGGAGTAGCATGGAGTCAGATTCAAACATCTGCTGTAACTGACAATAACGGTCAGCCATCTCACTCCAGTCAGGCGTTGGTGTTGACCTGCCTCCCTGCCCTCGTGGCACCTGCCTCAAAGCATTGGTGGCATCGGCAGGTGCCTAGCTCTGGCGGCTTCTTGGCACCACTCACTCATGTGTTTGCTGGCATAGCTGAACATGTCCTGTGATAAACATCTCGGACAGGCTGAGGGTCATGTGGGTTTTTGGCTCAAGCTCGTTTTTGTCTGCTTCAGTCTTTTTTTATAACAAGGATCAAAACCATTGATAAAATTGCAAGAGTCGGGGTCTGCTTCTGGGGTAAGGAGTGGACCTGAGATGCTTGCCCAAAGAAAAAAAGAAAAAGAAGATGGGAGGGAAGAGGAGGAGGGGAGGGGAAGAGGGGAGAGGAGAGAGAGAAGGGGAGAGGGGAGAGAGAAGGGGAGAAGGGAGGGGGGGGAAAGAGGGGAGAGGAGGGAGGGGAGGGGGAGGGGAAAGAAGAGGAGAAGCTCCAGCTCCTGGGCCATGCTGCCTCCTTAAGGGCTGCAGTGCCTGTCTCACCTCTCCTGAACCTGTACCACTGGCTGTGACCAGTCCCGGTCCTGACACAGGGCTGTGCTCACTTCTCTGGATGACAGCCTACTCCAAGCATGAGTGACTCTCTGTTTCTCATTTCTTTCCCTCCCACTCTCTTTCCCACTAGTTTGGGTTTTTAAAAACTAATTTGCTTTCCAGGAGAATCACTGTTTACGGATTAAGATCCTCGGGGATTGTTACTACTGCGTCTCTGGGCTGCCTGAAGCCAGAGCCGACCACGCCCACTGCTGTGTGGAGATGGGGATGGACATGATCGAGGCCATCTCGTAAGTGCCTACCTCTGGGTTTTATCCCCAGGGAACCAAGCCACCTTCTGTAGTAACTGATGGAGGGAGGGAAATAGTGAGGTGCACCCAGGGCCCCCAGTTAGGCTGCCGGCTAGTACCTCACTGTTCATCTCTACTCTGGGGCTCCTTCCTTTCCCTGGTGGGCAGCTTTCCTGAAGGGAGGCATAAGGAAGAGAGGCTCAAGTTAAAGGAGAGCTGGCAGGAGGGTCCCATGCCTGAGCCAATGGCCTGTCCTCTAAAACCTGACCACTTCTCACACCCCACTCCTATGTCCTCCTACAGCCACCCTACCCTCACCCCACCCCCACCATGAAAACCAAGTAACAATCCTTCTCTAAAAGAAGAGCCACTATCCAGTCAATCAACATTGGGGAAAACCATCCAGTCTACCTTACCCAGTCTACCTTACCTCCAGAGCATTGTATGATTAGGGTTTGGGGTGACTCTATCTCCCCCATGGACTCAAGATAGCACTAGAGTTTACTTACAGTTCTCTGAGCAGTCAGATTGGCGGTGGCAGTGGTAATGGGTGGACAGGGATGGGGGATGGGAGGGGGCGCACTTGGTTTTAGCATGCAGCACCCTGCCACCTTGTGGCCAAGAAAGAAACTGCACTTCCTTGGTTAACCTGAACACACAAGCAAACACCTGCTGCCAGGCCCCTTCGGGTTGACCTGTTTAGACTCTGTTTAGGCTGATCAGAGAGAAATGCGTCTTTGACCCCTGCACCTCCTAACTCCCCTTTCACCCCAGCCCCTCCTTCCAGCCTCACCCCTGCTCTGTATGCCTAGCCCCTGACCCTCTCCCAGCCTTACCCCTGCTTCCTCCCCAGGTTGGTCCGGAAGTGACCGGGGTGAATGTGAACATGCGTGTGGGGATTCACAGCGGGAGAGTACACTGCGGTGTCCTTGGTCTCCGAAAGTGGCAATTTGACGTGTGGTCTAACGATGTCACTCTGGCCAACCACATGGAAGCTGGTGGCAAGGCGGGTAAGTGGGGGCTGGAAGGGGTGCAAGGAGAGACCCAAAGTTCCCTCCAACTCATTCTCACCCAGGAGAGGCTGTCATGATGTGGAATTGGAGGAGGCAGGAGGAGGAGCAGGCACACCGGGGCAGATGGGATTAGAGATTCGATTCGTGTGTGTGTGTGTGTGTGTGTGTGTGTGTGTGCGCGCGCGCGCGCGCGTGCGCGTGTGTCGTGCTCACGCACACACGGAGGGAATGTTGTGAGCATAGTTTAATCATAGAGTGCTTGCCTAACACGCATAAGATCCTGGGTTCAAACTCCAGCACAGAAGGGAGGGAGAGGGAGGGAGGAGGGAGGGAGGGAGAGGGAGGGAGGGAGGAGGAGGGGGCGCAAGCAAGCAGGAAAGTACAAATCATCACACTTTATGTACAAGCATGTAGAGAATATTGTCTCAGCCATCCAAGCCTTTGACCAGATCCTATGTGATGAATGATAGCGTGGGAACTGTGGTAGAGAGCAAGCTATTTCAGGGGACAGAGACCTAGTAACCTACAGGACTCTGACAGCATCAGCTGGGGTGGATATCTGGGCAGGAAGGTCAGGCCAAGGGACCAGTGGGCCGGGATGATGTGGGGAGGACACAGATGTGGGAAGACACAGTGGACAGAAGTAGCTCACATAGTTTTTTAGGGGCAGCCAGAAGAAGCAGCCAGTGACTAGGAGGGACCTAGATGTCAGGCTGGGGATTTGGACTCCAGCTTGTGGTGGCTTCTGAGCAAGTATGAGGTTTGTGGGGCTGGAGAGATGGCTCAGAGGTTAAGAGCACTGGCTGCTCTTCCAAAGGTCCAGAGTTCAACTCCCAGCAACCACATGGTGGCTCACAACCACCTATAATGTAATCTGGTGCCCCCTTCTGGCCTGCAGGCATACATGCAGGCAGAACGCTATATACATACTAAATCTTTAAAAGGAAAGAAAGAGGTTGTAAGATCAGAGGCATGTTTCTTAAGTAGGCTGCCAATGGCTCAGTCACGCTAGGTGAGGCCTGAGAGGGTCTGGGTCCTGTGGGTGAGCACGGAAGTGACCTGGGAGTGTCATTTTGATCACATGTAAGGTGGGGAGCCTTTGGAGCCAGAGATTCGCCTTCGAGGTTTGAATGACATCAGGGCGGGGCTTCGGTTCTCAGCTCAAGCTTTCTGCCCTTCCCCCACTGTAGACGCATCCACATCACCAAGGCCACACTCAACTACCTGAATGGGGACTATGAGGTGGAGCCAGGCTGTGGTGGTGAGCGCAATGCCTACCTCAAGGAGCACAGCATCGAGACCTTCCTCATCCTGCGATGTACCCAGAAGCGGGTAGGTGGGCAGGGCCTGAGGGGTCAGGAGCCCCTTGGCCTGCTCTCCTCTCCTCTTCTTTCCCTGAGGGAAGTTATTAGTTACCCAGTGTTGCCTCCTCAGAAAGGGCCCAAGTGTTAGTGAGGCCTTGCAAAGAGGGAGAGAGGGAATATTTTTCATTCCACTTCAATTGAAAAAAAAAAAAAAAAACCCACAACAGGTCTCAGATCAGTGAGGCAGGAAGGATGCCTCAGGGGGCGCAGGATGGAGGTGAGCTTCTGAGGAATCTCTCCTCTGCCTCTGACTGGGTGGTTGTCTTTTCTCCTCTCTCCTCCTCTCTTCCCTAGTTGACTGTCAATTCTCACCCACTTCTTGTTTTTTCTCACTCCCTTGGTGGATGGATTTGTTGATAGCTGCCTCCGCGGGCATCGATGACATGTGTCTGTTTACTTTTAAAAATTTACAATATATATATTTGCTTTCTGCGCATACATGTATGTGAGAGTGTGCATGACATGTCATGTGTGTGAAGGTCAGAGGACAACTTGGAGGAGTCGGTTCTCTGCTTTCACCATGTAGCGCCTGAGGACTGAATTCCAGTCGTCAGGCTTGGCAGCAAGCCCCTTTACTAACTGAGCCATCTAGCTGGCCCCTATGTCTTTGTTCCTTGAAACTGTCTATCATCTCACTTTCTGGTTTCTTTCTTCTTTCCTCTTTGTCTCAGCCGACATCAGCCAAAGGAGAAAATGAAATTATTAGCAGGCCTCAGTTCTATTTTTAATAGTGTTGTGTTCTGTGTTCTTAATTTTTAAAGCAAATGGGGCATTTTCTGTTTCTCCCTACGTTAGAACACCCTGCTGTGCCCTCCCACTGAGTTTCTCTGGTGGCCAGTGTCTTCTGGTAGAGAAAAGCTTCCTGTTGCTTAAGGACTTAGTGCAAAGTAAGACAGCTCTATGTAAGCACAGTCCGGAGAGGCCTGGATGGAGGTAGTCCGTTTCTAAAGAGAGGCAGGGCAGAGAGGACAATGCCCATCCATCTGGAGGGGGAGAGCTTGAGGACACCTTAATCTGTACCTAAAAGGGGGTCCTGGCTGATCAGACACTCCAGCTGCAGTGGCAGTGGCAGCGGCAGAGAGAGTGTCCGAGGAGAGCCGCACTTTAGGGCAATTTCCTAAACACATGCTTGTTCACAGCCAGAGTGTGAGTGAACTGAGATCCTCTCAACCCTTCCATTATCCCTCCTCCCAGTCCCTGCGGCATAGGCTAGCCTTCATCCCGCCTTCCTGCCCTGAGCCCTCTGGGTCTTGGCTACTCCAGTTGACAGCTAGTACAGAAGGCATGAAGGAGAGGCAGACTAATGGGGTGATAGCCCAGACCCTGGAAGTGTGACCAGAAGGAGGTTAAGTGTCCCCCTAAACTCTACGTCCAGCACCTACCTCTGGTGCCTGTTTGGAATAACAGAAAGACAGGCAGATGCTGTTTGCCCATGGGTAGCTGGCTGAGTCTCTGTATACCTACAGCTCTGTTTGTCCCTGACTTGTTCCTAACTCCATGGCAGGTGTCTGAGAGCTGCTTTTGGCGCAGCAGAGGTCTATTCTACTGATAGAGCCTAGGAGTAAATACTGGAAGTCTAGGACCCTTCTCCCTCTATCAGCCTCGGGATGCCTTCAGTCCAGGTTCTTCCATTCAGGAAGCTATAAGCAGAGCCCTAATAGATGCTGAACCTCATATTCCAGTGAGCAGAACCTGCCGGGAAAGGAGCCCATGGTAGAAGCTGGCTCGGCTACCTTGGAGACTAGAAAGGAAGATGACCCCTCCCATGGAATACCCCTCCCCTGCCATTAGAGGGAGGGCAGGCTGCAGTCGCAGACTGTAGCCCATCTGTTAGGACTTCAGGAGCTCAGCCTTCAGTAGGGGGTCAGGGGAGAAGGTCGGGATATTGGGGTTCAAATGTTCCAGGATAGAATCTTGTGCTCAGACTTGTAGGGAGCACTTCTTGCAAGTCACAAGTGTCTCCCACACCTATTTCTTTCTCATGAGACCAGCTCTTACAATTATCTGTGCCAAGCACCCCAGACTTTGGGGGTGCAGGTTTCAGGCTGTGCAAAGGCAACTCTTTCTCACCCTGCCTGGCCAGATTCTTGTTCCTGAGAGGAGTGAGGTTATGCCACTGAGGTGTCTCTGTTGCTCTTCAGAAAGAAGAGAAGGCCATGATTGCCAAGATGAACCGCCAGAGAACCAACTCCATCGGACACAACCCGCCTCCCTGGGGAGCCGAGCGCCCCTTCTACAACCACTTGGGTGGCAACCAGGTGTCCAAGGAGATGAAGAGGATGGTGAGTTTCTGGTAGCAGGATGGCTCCTGGGCTGGGGATGCAGGCTGTCCCTGAGCCTGCTGGAGAATCTAGAAGGGAAGGAAGTAGGGGTTACCCTGACTTAAGGCTGGAATATGAAATACCCAACCCTGGACCAGATCGGTTCCACGAGTCCAGCTATCCTATGGCTTGGGGACATAGCAATAGTGCCCTTCCCTTCCTGGAAGAGCTTGCTGGTTCAGGCTGCTCAGACTCAGCATGCCACTAGGGCCTCCAGCAGCCACAGTACTGACTGCTGAGATGCCATGGAGCTGGGTGGCACTGGGCCCCCAGCCTCTTCCAGCCCTTGAGGAATATGCATTCCCCACACAATTGGAAGCATGTTCCTTATTCCAGGAGCTGCCCAGAAACCATCCCAATGCTTGTTTCTGTCCTGAGACATACCCTGTCCCACGAATGCCAACTTTTAAGGCCATAGGTCATATAGCCACTCGGGGCACCTTGTCTCCTTGGGGGACACATACCCCTAGTTAACCCCAAATATAATTTAGGATATGGTGCTGGTTCATAGAGAACAATTAGGGATCACCAGAGCCAAGTGGCAATGGCAATACTGCCACTTTCTGCCAGACCTCAGCCCCCACTCCTGGAGACACTGCTCAGGTCAGGAGGGAGGGACTGTGAGTAAGTTGGAGCAGTTGCTGGCAATAATGATCCAGGTATACCGATCAGAGTACATATAGATAGAACCAAGGGAATGAGACAGACAAGAGTCAGTGGCCTGAAAGAAGGGATAGGTTGGGGACTAACATGTAAGCAAGAAAAACGAGAGTCCAGACCTCCATTCTAAACCTGTACACTGTTATTACAAGAGAGAAGTCAGGAGAGGCCTGGTCTTATCCAAGGTTTGGAACCTGAATGTCCACAGACCTGTGTATACCAACATGACCTGCGGGGGCCTCTAAGTGCTTCTACAAAGCAAAGATCGGGTGTCACCCCTCCCTGTTGTTGCCTTGCTCTAATAATCTCCCATAGATTCTAACTCTGCGTCCATATGAATAAAGCTTTGGGGAGTTTGTCTGGTTGTTTGGTTGTTGGTTGTTGTTGTTGGTGGTGGTGGTGGTGGTGGTGGTGTGTGTGGTGGTGTGTGTGTGTGTGTGTGTGTGTGTGTGTGTTTTAGGGTAGGGTAGGGAAGGACAGAAGGATGGATGGGAATCTGGAGTAGGAAGAGCTAACAAAAGAAGAGACTTAGGGAGGTACAGAGGAAGAAGGTGACAGCCAGCAGGCAGGAGAGTATCCTGGTGGGAATCCACAGTCTCTGGTGTCCTGGAGGTGATTTTTCAGTGACATTCAGAATAGCCTGCAACCTCAGTTCTTTCCTAGACAGTCTGGGCTGTGAGCAGCTCTTAGGCCGGCACATTCATCAACATAGGACAAGGCGCTCTGGAAGAATTAGCAGGAGGGGCTGCAGGGGAAGGGATGTCTCCAGAGGAGTCCTCCGCAGGGAGGCTCCTGGGTGTTAATTGTTTCACACAGCAGGGGAAGCAGCTTGAGCAGAACAAGGTGCCCATGCTGACTGGGCACAGTGTTCCCTGAGGACAGTGGCATCAAAGCCTGTTTTCACCAGCCACACTGGTCCTGTGGGGAATCTGGGCTGGGGGTGGAGACAGTTCCAGCAGCTGTCCTGGCAGCTGTTGGCTTTGGCATTAAGCTTCCCAGAAATCTTTGGGGACGATGTGAAAAGAGCACTTTTTACCCGTTCTGGCACATGAGTGAGTTCAAAACGAAAACCAAACCCCCCAAAACAGCATTGAAAAAATACACAAAACCCAAACTAGCCCACTGAAGATGGATGGTTTGGATTCAGGGAAGCAGTAACAGCAGGTAGAAAGGTACTAATCTGCAGTCAGCAGTTTTGTTCGTTGGAATGTTTATCGAGCTTTTCCTCGGCCTTCCAAACACTGTGCTGAGCGGGCTTCTGTGCTTGAATGCACACCTTGCCAAGGCTTTAAGGTTGTGTATTAATAAATGGCTGACAGGGAGAAGTGTGTGGACTGAGCTTGTGTGATTAAGACAAGGACACTGCTTGCCCTGCTGGGACCAGCAGGCTGAGCAAGATGGAGCGATGCTGTCTTCTGGTGAGCGTGGAGAGTGGCGTGTACCAGTTCACTAGACTGAGGTTTAGGTGCACAGATGGGTGGGTGGATGGATACACATGCATGCTTGGTGGATCGAAGTGGTAGAGATGGAACCCCTCTGGGTCTGTGTCCAGCCCTGGCCACAGCCCAGCTCTAGCCTGTTGTTAATGGCTGTACTGAGCTGTTTGATTGTAGCAATGCTTTCTACCCTGTTGTCAGCGCACACCACCTTCAATGGATCCTGCACCGCCTGTGCCAACGTGGCAGCCCCCGGTGCTGAGGTTCAATCCAGCTCTCTTCTCAGAACAGGAAAGAAAGTGTGTCCTCCACAGAGGCTAGGAGAAAGGCACACCAGGGTATTTTTGACCTGTAGAGATGGGCTTGCATATGTACAATACCACTGTTCCCAGTTGTATAGTTTGCTTGTTGCTGGCTCATGGGATGGAACTCTGTGATCTAAAGCCTCACAGCAGCATTTGTAGACAGCTTGCCTGTCCGTTCTGCTCTGGCTATGCTGAACTCACTGAGGGGTCATGGGAGCACAGGCATTGGGCCTGACCCAGACAAGACACTCAGCTGCGTGAACCCACTTCCACAGCGGGAGACAGGCTCGAGATAGGGAGATCCTACAGTCTAAAGAGGGGGTGGGGTGATTCTCAGGGATGAGGAGAAGGATCTGGCTGGTCTGGGCAGGCAACTGACTGATTGGCAGGCCATCCTAGATTGGGTATAGGCACCTGGGTGCAACTTAGAGTGATAGCAGGGAACCATCCCCCCATTCCTCCCAGAGGCTGCTGCAGTCCTAGGAGCCTTCCATGGCATGGGCCCGCCATGTCTATTCAGCACCTCGAAGCCCTGGCTCATGAGGAAATCCTTTTTGGGAGCTGCTAAGCCATGTTCTCAGAATGGAGTGGGTCTGGGATCTGTTTGAACTTCTGGTTCACTCAGCACTTGCCAAGCTCCCCATTTGCTAACTAGTACTCCCCTCGAGGTGCTCCTCTGTGTTTGGTCTGGCAGTTTGTGCTTCACCTGCAGGTCTAGGTTGTCTGCCTGTCACATTCACTGCCTCCTATCACGGGAACCTCCTATCCCCAGTCCTACCATCGTGGTCAGACCCTGATAGTTTATCTCTTTAGTGATTACCTCTAAGGCGAGCTGTGTGGTTGACATCTGTCTATGAGGGTCTAACCCTCTCCCTGGGCTTGCAGACTTGAACCACAGAAAGGTACTCAGACCCTACAGGTGGCATATGGGCTCCTTCCCTCCTAAATCCAGTCAGCACTAGCCTTGCAAGAACACATTGATTCCAGGATACCACGTAAGTGGTTGTAGGTAACCAGAGCTGTTTTGGATGGAAGGCTTCTGGCTTCCTGAAGGTTTGATGTGATCAGTGTGTGTGTGCATGGGTTGGCAAGTGTGGATGTGTGTAGAGTTCTGAGCATCTCAGCAATTTCTCTCCGAGCCAAGGCCCAAAGAAGGAGGGAAGCTCCGAGAAACATAAGGAGTCACGTGGGGAGATAAAGGGTGCCAGTGGAGAGGATAAGGTCAATGCCCCTGGCATCTAGCCTGTGCCATCAGAAGAACTCTGCTATATTCACCAAGGGAAGGGAGGAGGGAGCTGTACTTCTGTTTATCTCAGTGATCAATGGCAGAGAGCCATGACATGCAGCCACCTTGCTTGACTCCATGGCCACCCAGACTTGTGTATGCTCCTTGCTTGCTGGTCTCACGTTCCTCTGTTCCTCTTTCCTTCTCTTTTAGGGCTTCGAGGACCCCAAGGACAAGTGAGTAGTGTGCTCTTTTTTTCCTCCTTCCCTCCTTGGCTCATTCATGTGACAGCTCCAGTGGCTGGAGCAGCCGCCCAGGAGGCTGCACTCTCCTGCCACCCCCCATGGCTCCCTCAGGGAAACACAGCCCTTGCTTGCTGGTAGCAGGGCCTGAATGTACCCAGCATCTGGAGGGAACATCCTCTTCTTCCTCTTGTGCTTCCCAGTTCTTATGAGTGCCAGAAACTGTACTCAAAGAGCAGGTTCTACCTCGAGAAATTAGATTTTTAAATTCAGTACCATAAGCATGTTTCCCAAGAGAGTTCTACTCTGGATCAAGTGGCAGAGGGACACAGTCCCTGTGGGAGGGGTCCCACCCACCAGTCTGAGCCTTAGCTCCAGGAAGGGGAGACACCTAGAGAGTAAAGAACGAGGCTTATCAGTTGGAATAACAACATCATCTTCAATAATAATCTGCATTGCCAGCAGGGTCCTCTGGGCTTCAGGGACCTTCCTGTCATGTGCAGTAGTTAAGGACACAGCCTGGTCTCAGTCCCTGCTGCCCCTTCCTTTGGGGGTCTGCAGGTGTCTCCGGCCAGTCTAGATGGCTATGCAGAGCTATCCATGTGACAGCGTCCCTAGCTGTCAGCTTGCCTATGTCTGCCCTTGGCTTTCCAGGAACGCCCAGGAGAGTGCAAACCCTGAGGACGAAGTGGATGAGTTTCTGGGTCGGGCCATCGATGCCAGGAGCATCGACAGACTGCGATCTGAACATGTCCGCAAGTTCCTCCTGACCTTCAGGGAGCCCGACTTAGAGAAGAAGGTATGGCATCAGGAGAGAGGGTCCCCGGCAGAACCAAGGCAGGGTAGGGAGCAGTCCAGAGGACATCCTCTCTCCTCCAGTGCCAGTGTCTTAATCTGTGATGCCACACCAGAACCCCAGGAGATGGGTTCTGGGGAGATTTCCATGGTTGGAAGGAATACATTTCATCATTGCTGTGCCTCAGTTTCCTTATCTGGAGATACTTAGCATACAAACATCAGGATTAGGGTGAGGAACAACGGAGTTCTGTCTCTATCTAACGCATACAGTGGTGTCTACCACACAGGGAGTGTATTGGAAATGGTAATAATTGCTATGATCATTGAGCCACACAGTTTCCTGGGGCCCATCAGGACCTTCAGGTGCTGCTTTGGAAGGGCCTCGGAAGCTCCATGTCCCACCTTAGATTGTGATTGAAGAGGGCCATCCAGTGAAGTGCTGACAGAGCCACCAGGCACTTCCCTTTGCCCTATGTGTCACTATTCCCCAGATCACACGGCCAGCTTTAGGTGAGGCAGGCCTAATTAGCAAAGCAAAGCTATGGAAACTAGGCCTGAGGGTGTGTCCCCTTTCAAGGTTTGCATTTGTGTGGCTAGTGTCATGGGAGGAGATGAGACTGGGACTTGGGACCTTGAGTAAATAGGAGCTTCCCAAGAGAGAGTGAGTACTTCGCAGAAGTAGAAACCAGAGCCAGTCTGGGGCCCACTCATGTGCCCTGTGAGAGTGGTGATGGTCTGCAGCTGTGACCATTACGAAATATGTCAACCATGGGCCAGCTGGCATAAAGTGTCTCGTTAGCAATCCAAGTCTCTCAGTCACTGTCACATAGACTCCACCATATGGGCATCCACACTGCCTGTCCTCTGTGTAAGCCCAGCTCTGGTTGCCATGTGTCATGGAGGGAGGGTATCTTGGGCAATTCGTGACTGGAATTGGTTGGACTGTCGCAGGCGGTGGGCGGGTCCGGTAGAGCTCACAGTGCATGTCTCCTCTCAGTACTCCAAGCAGGTGGATGACCGATTTGGTGCCTACGTGGCCTGCGCCTCGCTTGTTTTCCTCTTCATCTGCTTTGTCCAGATCACCATTGTGCCCCAGTAAGTAAGCTTTCCTGTTCATGCTCCTCGTTCTGGCTGCGAGATCCCACAGAGTGGGCCGGGAACAGAGGAACAGCCTGCTGGCCTGTTCAGGCGGGAGGCTGCATTCTTAGTTTCCTCTGTGGACCCACAGAAATCAGGAGTCCTGCCCCTGGGCTGGGGAGATGAGTGCTCACACCTGGGTGGAGACCTCACTGGGTACTTCTCAATTGCACAAAGAGACCTCTTTCTATCTGTCACCTCCTGTATACCTGGCTGAGTCACACAGAGCACCTGACACTCTGGCTTCTAGGTGACCTTTGACTCTTGCAAAAAAATACATACACACACACACACACACACACACACACCACACGCGCACATGCACATGCATCTTTAAAAGGTAATGGTTTTTTGTTTTATTGTTTTTTTTTTTTTTTAGCTTCTGAGAGTATTTCAAAGTAGGGGTTTCAGGAAGGCTTTTCACAAGAAGGCACACCAAGCTCTGGGGAGAATTGACCATGTCACTAAGGACCACCAAGAGGCAGGCAGAGAGCTTTTGAAATGAGGTTTAAATGACAGCCATCCACAGGAGTCACACCTAGGAGAAATGTATGTTGTCCTATGTATGTGTGCTATATGGGTGTTCATGATGGGTGTGTTTATATGTGTACATCTTAATTCTTTACTATGAAATCACCCGAGCACATGGAAGTCAACTCTCACCCCAACACAGAAAAATTGTTAATATTTTCCAGTATCTTTTTCATTTGTTTTTTCCGATTTTTAGAAATGATCTTATGGATATTTCTCCCCCATAAGCAATAGACATCTATTTTAAGCACATTTTCCTCTTTAACTATAGTAGCTTACATAAAACTAACATCCTCCTTGGTACCAATCCATATCAAATTTCCAAAACTATTCCCAAATGCCTTCCTAGTTTATAGCCAGGGTTTGCTCTGGATCCATCATTCCATGTGGCTCAGCCTTCTAAGCCATGCTTCATCTGAGGCGTCCTCCTCCCAAACTGTATCCTTCTTTTTTTGAAAGACTGTAGGTCCACTGAGAAACTGTAGAAGTCGAACTGTGAGCTTGCTTGTCCTCTTTGCATTTCCGTAGTGTATCGACAGCCTCCTTCAGGGAGCCGCAGTGGTCACAGCAGAAGCTCGCACGGTAACCATGCTTGGCCTGCTGACCCTCAGACGGATTCTCATGCCTCAGTTTCCCTTGTGCCCTTTCTCCGTTCCAGAAGTCACACTCCTGGGGTTCCACTCTGCGGCTTGCGCTCGTCCATTCTTTCTCCTTCAGGGGTTGGAGATAGTTCCGTAGCCTTGCTTGTCTCTTGTGAACTTGGCAAGACTAATGAGAGCCTGCCGCAGGTGATTTGTATGTCTACAGGGGGATGTGTACTAGCCATTAGAGGTCACTTGGGTGGCACTCCTAGCATGAATGGTGCTGTGTTCTTTCATGGCATCTTACCAGAGGCACATGTTGTCTACTTGCCTTCTTTTAAAAGCTTTTTTTTAATTACATTATTGTGTGTTGTGTGTTGGTTTGTGTGTTGTGTACCGCACTCGTGTGTGCGCTCAGCGTGTACACATGCATGAGCCATTGAAAGTGTGTGGAGGTCAGTAGACAGCTTTCAGATGTTGGCTCTTTTCCTTCTATGTGGGTCCCAGGGATAGAACTCAGGTGGTCAGGCTTGGTGGCAAGCACATTTATCCACTGAACAATCTTGCTTGCCCGACTTCTGCCTTCTTAACATCTTTTGTTTTTATGGCCTGATAACAACACCGCGAATCTCCAGGCTACCCCACCCCATACAGCCTTGTGGGTGTGATACACCTGGACAAGCTATGGCCCCAGGAGGGCAGTGGCTGGTTCTGGAAGGAAGGGCACTTGCAGCTCGTTTGTCTGAGGCTTTCTGTCCTCTCTTCTCAAAAAGACTGGGACACTTCTCTTGCGGATTGCCTAAGAATCAGGGAGCAAAAACTGAGCAGGAGTGGGAAAGGGGCCCTGACAATGGAAAGGAGACGAGCTAGGTACACACATCACACTGTCTCAAAGAGGAGTTGTCTGGGCTGCTGATGTGACGGCCATTTATCAGGTCCATTTTGGGCCCTGTATTAACAGGTGATTTTTAAGATCAGTTCTCCCTGCTTCCCGAAGCACTCCTGTGAATAGCTAAGAGGCAAACTGTTGATTCAATTTCTTTAGTTCTCCGTTGGCTCCCTGTAGGTAGCTGGCTGGTCCCTTATGACGGTGACCTGAGGGTGGGATGAGCATTGCAGCATAGTCCTGCATGGGCCCTTGCTGCAAGAACTCTTCTTCAGGAAGCAGTTGGACGGCCCTGGGATCTGGACCCCAGATGCTGGGCAGGCAGGCTCCTGGGACACAATGGGGCTTGGGCTTCCTACCAGGAGATTGCAGTTCCTTCTCACCCTTTCTCTCCCCTCCAACCCCAGCTCCCTGTTCATGCTGAGCTTCTACCTGTCGTGTTTCCTGCTGCTGGCCTTGGTGGTGTTTGTGTCTGTGATCTACGCCTGTGTGAAGGTGAGTCTCCGTCACATGCCACCCAGTGGCAGAGGCCATTGCTGACACCTGAGCATCACACGTGGCCCAGAAATGGACATGGGAGTACATGGTACTGGTCCACAACTGGCTTTGATGACAAGCCCACTGGAGACCAGGCTGTTCCTATTGGCTGCCTCATTAAGCCCTTGTTAACCTTTGTAGGATAGGTCAGTGAGCATTCAGTAGAGAATGTGTGTGGAGAAGTGATCACTGTCTGAGATCAGAGATGAGTCTAGAACATGCAGATAAAAGATATGGCTCCATCAAGGCACAGAGTTTTAGAATGGCCACGCAGTGGACACCGAAGAGCCTGGCTTTCTGTTCTCTTTTATCTTGGTTTTCTCTTGGGCATGTCTCACTATATTGAAGGGTGGGCGCTGGCTCTCCTTCCTCAAGGCTGTGACTCTCCTGCTCTCTCTTCAGTCAATTTCTGCTTTGGCTGTTGTAGTTGTCAAGGCCTCTCAGCCTGTCTGGTCCTAGTAGACAGCTCACTGTCTTCATCCAGGCTATAACAATAAGGCAGCACCAAATTGTTCCAATAACCAAAGGTGAAAGCAATTCTGTCCATCATCAGACGACAAGGCATAAATCTGGCACGTAACCATGATAGACTAGTGTTTGAGCGCATGGAAGAGCCACGTCCTGTCACACGCTGCAGTGTGAATGAGCCCTGGAGACAGTGCTAAGTGAGAGAAGCCAGGTGGTCCCGTTCACATACTATATTATTTCAAATATGGAGTTATCTATGATTGACAAATTCATAAGACAGAAAGTAGATTAGAGGTAGCAGTGGGGAGTTATTGCTCAATGGGTAGTGTTTCCATGCGGAGCGAGCGATGAAAGAGTTTTGGAAATGGTAGCAATAATGGCGACCCAATGTTGTGACTGTAATAAACGCCACATTAAGACAGCAAAATGGTTGTAGGTTTTTGCTACAGCAAAAAGAAAACATTACAATAGACTGAGCGTTCTGGCACAGGTCTGTCATCCCAGCACCTGGGAGACTACAGCAAGAGGCTAGAGTTCAAGACTAGTCTGAGCTATGAAATGATAACTTGTCATTAAAAAAAAAGTCACAATAATTTGTTTAAAGCACACCACAGCTAAAATACTTAAAGGTTATTTTTTCTAAATCTCAAAGAGACTATGTTCTTGAGGGCAGGGCTTGCCTTTTAAATGGACATGCATGTGGCCTGCCCGCATGCATGTGGATGTGATGCCTTCAGAGGCCAGGAGCCAGCACTGGATTCCTGGAGCTCAAGTTACCAAGTTAGATAGACAGGAGTCCACACCTTTAATTGATGAAATCTAATTTACCTGGTTTTTTTTTCCTTTCTTTCCTTTTCTTTTTTTGAGGTATGTATAGGTAGCTTCTGATGTCAGCTGTCAGCACTCAGTACTAGGTAACAGATAGCCCTGTGGCCTGGCACACTCTGTTGAAATACCCAGGGATGCTGAGGGCTTGTGGGATGCTGTGGGTGGTTAGAGGCTTTTGCGTACTCTCCTTAACTAAAATAAGTAAGGTGCTCCGACAGACAGACAGACAGACAGACAGTCAGTCAGACAGACAGCCTTCAGAGGAGTGTGGCTTGCTCAGGGTCATACAGCATAGACAAACCCAGAGAACAAGCTTCCTGCCTCCTTTCCTTTCCCACACCCTTCAAGCCCCCACCTCCTGCCTCCTTTCGAATGTCCCTCCATGCCCCACCCTCTCTCCTTGGAGTTTTCCAAGGTCACTTGCACTCCTGGCAGCAGACAAGCCTCACCAGGAGGAGCTGAGGCAGCAAAGCTGGAGAAGCCCAGGTCACCTGCTTTACTTTGACAACATCCTTGTCAGCCTAGGTTGTAGGACAGATGAGGAGTGTGTGGTCTATGTATGACACTGGTCAAGTGTGCCAGATGTGATGACAGGACGGGCTTAGCAGGCTGTCATTTAAGTACTAAGAGGGTCTTGGAGCAGACATGTGGCTCATCTTACTGGGGACAATATAGGAGGAACTGGGTAAGCCAAATGTCAGCTCCTTGGGGACCTTCATGCTGAAGAAGATGCTTGCCTAGCGCCCTCTTCAAGCCTCCCTCCCCTCCTGTTTCCACACCCCTCTGCCCCTCTGCAGAGCCTCTCTGAATCCCCTTCCCTTTCTCAGGAGGGTCTTGAGCCTCCCAACACCCCCATGGCCGCTCCTCCCTGATTGGACCCCAAGGCCCAGGCTCCCACCACAGGTGATAGGCTTTTCTGCCATTTCCTCTCTGGTCAAAATAGCATCCTTCATCCTGCCTCAGTCACCTGTGTGCTGGGCTCTGTTGAGCATGGCCCTGGCCAGTGCTGAGGCTCTGGAGATCTGAAGCAGAGGGCAGTGGAATGAACATGGAGCTACACAGTCCTGGAGGGGTTCAGGAAAGTCTGGGGAGCTATTCCAGGGACAGGGTGTATCCTCTGAGCTCCACGGCTATCTGAGGGGTTCTAACTGATTTCTGCTTTGTCTCTTCCTCCCTTCCTGCCCTAGCTCTTCCCCACTCCCCTGCAGACTCTCTCCAGGAAGATAGTGCGATCCAAAAAGAACAGCACCCTGGTCGGGGTGTTCACCATCACCCTGGTGTTCCTCTCGGCTTTTGTCAACATGGTGGGTCTCTCCATAGCCTCTCAGTGCCTCTAGCTCTGTGGGTTCAAACCAGTGGGGGCCCATGGCTGACGAGCATAGCAGGGGAGCATCTTCCTGGAAGTTCATGTCCCACCTCAGGCTAGGGTCTAATTTGATTTTCATTAGCATTTCTCACAGGCTTTTAAGTTCCTTGTTTTCAAGCTAGAAGGAGCACGGGATTTCTCCAACACAGGATAAAACGGCCCCGCCTTTAGAAGGTGCATGAATGTGCCATCCCTGTAGCCAGAGCAAAGCCTTCCCTCCAGGCGCCTCTTTTGTTCCTGGTGTGTGTACAGTGCTGGTCCTGAGACAGGGTGGTCTGGTCCCACCCACCATCCTGTGGGATGGGCCTTCCTGGCTTGGCCTGCAGGGGCTGAGCAGCCTCGGTACCCTCTTCCCAACCTTAGTTCATGTGCAACTCTAAGAACCTGGTGGGCTGCCTGGCGGAGGAGCACAACATCACGGTGAAAGAGGTCAACGCATGCCATGTGATGGAGTCCGCCTTCAACTACAGCCTGGGCGACGAGCAGGGCTTCTGTGGCAGCCCCCGGCCCAACTGCAACTTCCCAGAGGTTTGAGAGATGGGGACAGGGTGTGGGGATGGCAGCAGAGGCAGACATTCCTGCCCCTCCTCACTCTACCCCACAGCTCTGGGCAGCCCCAGCAACGTTGTAGCCATAGAGACACCTTCTCCCAGCCCCTCCCATACCCAAGCAGCCTCCATATTACAAAGACAGTGTTCCCAATGTAGCCCAGGTTTAGGCAGTACTTAAACCAGGTACTGGCTGGATGCTAGAGGCCTTCCCTCCACAAGGTGGGTAGCTGGGGACTCTGATACTAGATTATCTGGGAATGGTCTCCCACCTTCTCCTCTCTCAGATACAGGTGGTGACTTTAGGCTGCTCTGGAACCCATCTAATCACCAGAGACCTCCTTTACAGCACCTCAGCTGTCTTTTCAAAGCCGGGGGCCGCCCGCTGCTAGTCACTAGCATCTGGATGCAGCCCAGAAACAGAGACATTGTGGAAACAGTGAGAGTGGAGAAAACTCAGAAATAATGGTGTTGAACGGAAAGAACAAAGAATAGATATTAACGTCTGGAATTAGCAGCAGGAGATGAAAGACAGAAGAGGACCCCTAAGATCAGCTGGTCCAGTCCCTTGGTCAGCAGAGGACAGAGGCACAGAGATAGGAAGAGACTTCTCCAAAGTCATAGGACAGGACCTGGGGGGTCTATCCTGGGAAACCTGACTTACAACCAATGTGTTTAGACTGCAGGAGCGTTCAGTCTTTAGGAGGAGGTTTTCTCACACATGCCCTAGAGGAGTCTAGGCAGATTATGCTGATAAAACAGTGCTGTGTCTGCAGTCACGTGTGTGAATAGTCACAGGAAGTAGAGTAAAAGTAGTACTCATTGTCACGTCAGTTAGGTGGGCTAGTTCGGGTGTGCCCCCAGCTGGGTGAGTTCTGAAAACACTCTCAGGTTTTAGAACCATCAGTGTCAGAGGTGCAGCTCAGGCTGGGGCCTTTGCTCCCTGCAGTTACCGCTGGTGCCAGGCATAGCCCCATCGGCGTCTATGGATGGACATATATGATTGCAAGCTTTGCTGATGGTGAAACCGAGGCCTAGAGAGGATGAGTTAGGTCAGCCTGAGCTTGCAGCTCTGGCCAGGCCTGTCTCACCTCCCAGGTTCGACTTCAACCTGGAGCCCATCTCCAGCAGCTTCCTAGCCAGGCTGCTGACATTTCCTCTCACCTCCTGTCTGGCTACCTTCAGCAGGAACATTCCCAAACCATGCTCTCCCACCCCCAGGTCAGGTGAGGGAGGGGCCGGGAAGGGCAAGGGCAGAGCTGGGATCTGACACGCCCCCTCTCTCTGCAGTACTTCACCTACAGCGTGCTGCTCAGCCTGCTGGCCTGCTCCGTGTTCCTGCAGATCAGCTGCATTGGGAAGCTGGTGCTCATGTTGGCCATCGAGTTCATCTATGTGCTCATTGTAGAGGTGCCCGGCGTCACACTCTTTGACAACGCTGACCTTCTGGTCACCGCCAATGCCATGTATGCAGCACCTTCTTTGCTCCCCTTCTGTGTCTGGGGAAAATCCAGGGTGGTGGGTGTGGCAGGAGCCTGGGTCCTGGCAGCATAGGGAACCTGCAAGGAAAATGTCTTCCATCTCCCTTGGTTACCAGAGCAGAGCATGCAGGGTCATAGGGTCTTGTGTCTTCCTTTCCTCCCTTCCATGTTGGGGATACTACAGGTGACCAGGCCCCACTGCCTTTCTGTCTCTTGTTGGCTGGTCAGTGCTCACCTCAGGCTTGGGGGCTGAGGAAGGCAAGGATTCTTTAGTTCATCTTCAGTTTATCTACTTAGGCATTTATACATTTATTGGGGGCCTGTGATGAGCAGATCCGGAACCAGGCAAGGACAATCAGAGGAGAGCAGGCAATTCTTGTGACAGGGACAACCCTTGAGAAAGTTAAGGCGTCTTAGACGTCAGATTCAAACAAGAATCTGGTGGTGGTATGGGCAGGTGACAGGAAGGCACTGCCATCAGGAATAGGCACTGGAAGTTGGCTTTGAACTCCTAACCCTTCTGCCTCCACCTGCCTGGGAGCCAACCTCCTGGCTTCTTAGCTTTCCCGCCTCTTCTCTTCCACTATTGACAGTGGAGGCAGGCAGTGGAGGCCTTTGTGTCCAGAGACCCTGGTTTGAGTCTAGCAGTACTACTATGCAGTAGATAAACAATGCAAAGCTGTATGCATAATTTCAAATTTTTTCAGCAGCTGTAATTTAAAAGACAAAAAAGTATAGTAGGTTTTTTTTTTTTATTATGGTGCTGGAGATTGAAACCTGTTTGTACTAGACAAGTGCTGTATGACAGAGCAACACCTCAGATCAAAGGTGCCATTATAATTTTAATAATAACTGTGTATAGCCACTATATTCAAAATATGATCTACTGAACATAAATCAATTGTTAATTACCATGAAACTATTTTACCTTTCCCCAATATATTTGTAGTATGTTTACATATACAGTCTCTTTTAACTTGCTCTCCCTCATTTCAAGGCCTAGTAGCCACATGTGGCCAGCAGTTACCATCTGGGATGGCACAGCTGCAGGGCTCTGCTCCACTCCTCAAGGATCGAAGCACAGGGCAGAGATGCACAGTGGACAGATGGATATGGGAGGAGCAGATGGGGCTAAGAACTGAAAACCTTGGTCAGCGTGACCAGATGCTGGCCGGGGTGCACCTTCTGCAAGCCTTATGCTCACGGTGCCCTTGCATGAGGAAGGCTGGGTAGCATTAGGCTAGACAATAGAACAGAGCTTTGGGGACACAGCCAAGTCTGAGAGTCTGGGGTGCCTGCAGGCTGAGCAATCTCCCCAACTTTTCTTCACAGAGACTTCAGCAACAATGGGACCTCCCAGTGGTGAGTAGACCCTTCTGTGATGGGGCCCCATCTTCCCCTTGGCAAATAAAATATGTGGGCAGCTATTCTTCCCAGGTAGGAGGGGCCTTGTGACAAGGTGAGTTGAAGGTGGCAGGAAAAGTTGAGAAGGCCTTCCCTCCAGGAGCAGACTGTCCCTGGACTTCTTGACTTCCATACTTGAGGGCGATCTGAAGGCTCCATGGCAGTGTCATAGGGCCTAAGATTACCCCAAGGATTGCTTTAAAGCATTCAGCCTCCACTCTTTCCAAGCCCTGAGCTCAATCCTCTAGATACAGAAATAGGGATGGAGCCTGCTTCCCTCCAAGTACACCAATCACAGGCTCTGTGGCTAGCCCTGCAGGAAGGTGGGCCAGGAGTCAGTCCAGCACTCAGGGCTTGGGCTTTGTGCTGTACAAGGAGCAGGTTTGGAATGAGCAAGCGTCGATTAACAGGAATGGCTCCATGTGGGGAGGCCTCCTGTATGCCAGGTGCCTCAGAGAACAAACTGTATAGCAACTTTCTCTTTCCCAGTGTCTGGCAATGGGGCATCACCCATTTTAGCAGTACCCTGAGACAGGGTCATTAGGCTGGCCTGGTCACCTTGACCCTGAACTACTGCTGCTGCCCTGTAAGAGAGCTGAGCTCACAACCTAAGGTGACCAGATGGGCTCACCCAATGACAAGAATGTAAGACACCAGGGTAGGAAAACCACTGTCCCCACTGCTGGGAGGCTTCCGAAGGAAGTGCTCCAAGCAGTTTGCACAGGAGGAGGTGGGAGGAAGAAAGCCTAGAGTCTTTGGAGCCCACCAAGTACCAGGGAGAGCTCAAGCCTGCTTGCCTCTCACTGACAGCCCTGAGCATGCGACCAAGGTGGCGCTGAAGGTGGTGACGCCCATCATCATCTCTGTCTTCGTGCTGGCTCTGTATCTGCATGCCCAGCAGGTGGAGTCCACAGCTCGCCTTGACTTCCTCTGGAAACTGCAGGTGGGTGACCCTGGACTAGAACTGCAGGGAAAGCAACAAACCTCACAGCACTTACTAGACCTTTGGGTGTCCTGGTTTGGGTCTCATCTCATCTGACTGTTGCCCATTACCAGGAGGAAGCACCCAAGAAAACTACTGAAAACAGCTGGCTTCCAGCCTAGCTGCCTAGACTTTTGATTCCGGCCTCTCCTGTGGCTTAGCCCAAGTCCAGCCTCCTGGTCTCTCCTGGCTTTTCTCCTATTTTCAGACCATAGCAGACCACGGCTGCCTTAGACTTCTTAATGTCAAGACTCAAGATTGCTGGCTGGGGCAGGAGCCCTGCTTTTGGTTAGATGCTGCATGCAGGTGGCCATCCGTGTGATCTTTCTGAAGGGTGTGCTCCACGGGATCTGGCCATCATGTCCTTGGTGGAGGTGCCCTGAGGTTAGGAGACCCAGGAGCACTGCTATCTGCTTTCCCTGGGGAATACCCCTCCTGAAGTCCTAGCTGTCAGTGAGCTGACTACCTGTCATCCTTCTTCTTTGAGGAAGTCCCTAGGTTAGACCTGACTCTGTGGGACCTAGAGCCCATGTCCTTCCACTCTGCTCACTTTTCCACTTCTGTCTTATGGGTCCCCAGGGTGCTTCTCCCAAGATGGTTGCCACTGTGTAGCCTGGCTGTGTCATAAAAGCTCAAAGAAGAGCTAGCCTGCTGCTAGCCACTGCTGGGTGATCTCAACTCCAGCCAGGGTGAAAGCTGCAAATCTAGAAAGGGTGGGAAGTCATGTTCCTATGAGAGCTGAGGTCTGACCCTCCCAGACTGAGTGGCAATCCTTGGCTCTCTATGGTAAAAGGAAGGACTGTGTTGGGGACAGGGACAAGACTTCTGTTCCTTTGGCCCGAGGCCCCTGCATAAACTCAAACCATTTCAAGCTCTTGCTCTCCGCTGTCACCACAGGGCCCTTCCGCTCTGTCCCACCTGAGCAAGCTCTTGCTCTCCGCTGTCACCACAGGGCCCTTCCGCTCTGTCCCACCTGAGCAAGCTCTTACTCTCCGCTGTCACCACAGGGCCTTCCGCTCTGTCCCACCTGAGCAAGCTCTTGCTCTCCGCTGTCACCACAGGGCCCTTCCGCTCTGTCCCACCTGAGCAGGCTCTTGCTCTCCGCTGTCACCACAGGGCCCTTCCGCTCTGTCCCACCTGAGCAGGCTCTTGCTCTCCGCTGTCACCACAGGGCCCTTCCGCTCTGTCCCACCTGAGCAGGCTCTTGCTCTCCGCTGTCAACACAGGGCCCTTCCGCTCTGTCCCCCTGAGCAGTCTGCCTCGCTGTCACCAGGCCTTGCTCTGCCACCTGAGCAGTCTTGCTCTCCGCTGTCAACACAGGGCCCTTCCGCTCTGTCCCACCTGAGCAGCTCTTGCTCTCCGCTGTCACCACTGTTCACCACATGGGGCCCTTCCGCTCTGTCCCACCTGAGCACAGGAACAGCAGATTATCTTAGCCTTGGAAATCCTCCTTGCCACAGCCATAGTGTCCCTTCCATGTTTTTAAGGTTTTTGTTTTTTTGGTTTGTTTGGGGTGTATATGTGTGTGTGTATGTGTGCATGTTGTGTGCGTGCGCATACGTGTGTGTGTGTGTGTGTGTGTGTGTGTGTGAGAGAGAGAGAGAGAGAGAGAGACAGAGAGAGAGAGAGAGAGAGAGAGAGATGTATGTATGTGGGTGCATAAGTATCTGTGAGCACATGAGGACCAGTGAGCCCCAGAGATCCACTTTCCTTCACTTCTCAGGTCCGAGGATTAAAAGCTAACCCCTCCATGCTTGGCTTTAAAAACAACCAATAAACCAAGCAACAACAAAAACCTGGGCTCTGGGAATCGAACTCCAGTCCTTGTGGTTGCTATGAAGTAAGCACTTTAGGACTGAGCTCTCTCCCCAGCCCTGGGCAAGTTTAAAAACATCAATCCCTCAGCCTACAGAAGAGCTGCAAGAACTACACAATGAGACCCAGCAGTCCCATCCCCCGCCACTTGGATTTTATGCCCATCCCATGGATGCGTTCTGGCACGCAGACTTTGATACTCCAATGTCTGTCTTTCAAGCACAGCCCTGCAGTGCCTCCTGTACCCTCCCTACCAGAGCTCACCGTGGCACTCTAGCTTTCCTCATCTTAGAGTCTTAACTAGTTGTAAAGATCTTGTTAGTCCATGTTCTTGTGCAGACTTGGGCCATGCATTTCTGCAAGAGACCTGGGGAGGTGCTGGGCATGTCACATGGGCAGCTCTGCCTCCCTCCCGCCCTCATCACCATGGTGTTGACCCTGATCACTTGCAGGGATTGCCCTTGACCAAGCATCTCCCCTATGTATGCCTTTCAATAAGATGCTACAACAGTGTTCTGGTCCTTATGCAACCTTCACTTCAGGCCCTTGCATCCACTGATTCTTTCCTGTGTCTGCTCACATAATGATGCCAATCAGTAGCTTGGCATGATGGCATATGCCTGCAATCCCAGTTCTTGGGAGGCGGAAACAGGGGAGTTGCTGCAGGTTTGAGGCCAGCCTAGTCTATATAACAAGTACCAAGCCAGCCAGGGATACATAACAGAATATGTTCTCAAACTACCCCCACCTGCCAAAGAGAAGTGTCAGCTGTGATGTCCCCTGTCTGTCCAGCCTTATTTTTAGGTGTTATTATACTGCAAGGAGGTGTCCCTGGACACTAATCTGTTTGTTCTTCTATACTGTCACCCGGTCACAGTCCTGAAGCCCATGGATTATGATAAAATAGCCCTTGCTATTTATTTTCATGCTCACATTGCTGTAGGTTTGGCTCATACACATTTCGTCAAGCTGGCAGCTGACAGTGAATACATCCCCACCATTCTTTGAGCACTCCATGCACAGTGAAATGGTACATAGATTTTCAGGTTCTTTCCTGGCTTTAGGCCAGGACTCTGACTCCTTCAAGGATCAAGGATGTCTGGGTCTCCCTAAGTGGAGAATTGTGTTTAGAAACTGAGATCTGAGCACTCAGGGGCTTATCCAGTCGTCTGTGGATACAGCTAGGAAATGTGTATCAGTGGATATGCACACAGAGAGAACGTCTGCATGCATACATATTGATGTGTCTACACCACTTCAGTTGCTTACAATTTTTAAATTATGAGCTCCTTCCAGAACCTTCTCTTTGATCTAATGCCTCTGGCTTCTTCCAAGCCTCCTGACTCTGTGCTTGGCAGTACTACCCTGGCAGCAAGAAACCCACCTCATCTTATCTTTCCTAGTGACTGATGAGCTTGGTAGTAATAGTCCCCTCTCCCCATCAAGATCCCCTTTCTGTCCTTCCCTCTGTCCCTCTGTTCCCTTGCAATTAGCCTCTCTCCACCCTCCACAGAATGGTCACTTTGTTTCCTCAGCTTCTGAGGGCTATGGCCTGGGCATTGACTCCAGTGTCCCCTGCTTGTGTGAGTAGAGTGGCTTGTCCCTGTCCCCAACCTATGTACTCTTCTTTCCCCTGAAGCTGACCAGCAGGCTTATGATGCTGGCAGGTCTTTCTGTTTCCTGTTCTTCTGGGCCGTGGGGGAGCTGGTAGGATAAGAGGCAGCAAATAACAATAGCAACATGTACACAGGCCTTGGAAGGAATGATTGTCACTCCTCACCCTTTCACTGCCCTTTGCCTTTGCATCCTTCTGCAGCCCTGGGAAGGGGGGAGGATGTGTGCTGAGAACAGGCTTGGAGGCAGTGAAGGTGGCTCTGTTCATGAGGAGAGACATAGTCAAAGTTCCTATCTCAGTCACCAGGCTGAAGGCTAGGCAGGAAACTGGTACACACCGTTGGACTTGCTGGCCACTCAGGTGGCAGGAGAAGGGTGGAGGTGTACAGAGGTCCCTAGGTCTCAGTGTAACCTGAGTTCTCCCAACCACGACTCCAGTGGTTCTGAGAGTCACCCAGCTGTGGCGATGAGATCCTTTTCCCTGGTGTTCCCAGGCCTCTTGCCTTGGGACTCACCATCCCCTCTGCCTTGGAAGGTCTGCTAGCTCCTTCCCTTGGACAGAGGCGCTGGCTGGGTCTTTTAAACATCCCTGCTAGCGATACTTTCTCTGCCTGACAGCCCACATAGCCACTCCCAAGAAGGGACGATTTTGTCTGCCATCAAGAGCGGAGGATCCAGCTGACTCCACTTTGTAATCTATAGATGCCATTCTGGTCAAGTGGCTCCTCCCACACCTCTGTGCATAACCACCTCTCTGCTTCAGCCTCATGCGGCCCACCATTACCTCATTCGAGAGCTTAACATTGGAAGTTAAGGGCCCACTAACTCCATCGGCAGACCCAGGACCCGAACTGGGGAACCGAACTCAGTGAGGTGACATGCCCTCTCCACCCTGGCTCTGGCGTCATTCCCGCTAGCTTTGGCTAGCTCCAAAACAAGTCTCCTCTGATGGGAAGCAGACATGGCAGGACCTGGGCCAAGTTCCTGAGGGACCAGTCCGGTAGAGTTGTTCTGGCAAGCTGCTTTTCTGACTGCATTTTCTAATCTTGAGAAAATGCAGAGTTAGGGTGTGGTGGAGGCTGTTTGGGGTGTGGGTTTGGATCACTGCTCTTCTCAGCTGCCAGTTCATCTAGGGGAGACCTGTACTCCCTCTTTGTTCCCCTTCTCCATGTGTGTTGTTTGCCAGAAGCAATGGAATTGTTGCCCACTCCTGTTTCTTCTCACGGTCAGGCATGCTGTTTGGAGAACATGGGAAGCAGACAGCTGTGAGGGGAGGCAGCTGGCACTTGCTGGCACCCTGAATGTTCAGGGGCATTTTGGTCTCCTCTCACTGGGTCTTCTGTCCCCAGGCCACAGAAGAGAAGGAGGAGATGGAGGAGCTGCAGGCCTACAACCGGCGCCTGCTGCACAACATTCTGCCCAAGGACGTGGCTGCCCACTTTCTGGCCCGTGAGCGGCGCAATGATGAGCTGTACTACCAATCCTGCGAGTGTGTGGCTGTCATGTTTGCCTCCATTGCCAACTTCTCCGAATTCTATGTGGAGCTAGAGGCCAACAATGAGGGCGTCGAGTGCCTACGGCTGCTCAATGAGATCATTGCAGACTTTGATGAGGTGCTCCTGGGGCCCCTGCATGTCCCTCCCGTCCCCCTTCTCCATCTGCCAGAGGCTCTGATGGCAGGAGCCTGGCTATCTTCCAGATGCCATCATGGCTCTTGGCGCCAATTACAATGAGATTACTGAGGCCTCACACCTTAAGTGTCCTGCCTGAGGAGCTAGCGGTGCTGCCCACTCTTTGAACTTGAGCCACTGTGTGGCCCCAAGGCAGAGATGGCCTATTATCTGTCAAGGGCTTTGAGAACAGGAAGAGCCTGGGCAAAGGAAGAAGGCAGGCAGGAAAATAAGACATTGTTTCAAGTATTCCTTAAACCCTTGCCGAGTACCCAATGTGTGCAGGTCAACAGGGAAGGCTTCATCATATCAGGAGTGGGGTACAATCCAGAGGGATGTATATGCAATACTTGAAGGTCTGCTGCCCTAGGGCATCCAAATGACTAGAATTGGGTGAAGGTATCTGTGAGCCTTCCAGAAGCCCCAGGATAGAAAAAAAAAAAAAAAAAGGTGACTTGCTAGATAAAGCTGGGGAGATTTTCATGGCTGGAGGAATGTGAGACTCCCTTGTCAAGGGCATGAGACCTAGTAGTGATTAGTCACCTTGTCCTCCAGGACTCCTGGTGTAGGGATCAGTAGACAGGTCATAGACCCTGTCTAATGGAGCGGTGTGGTGAAGGCCCAGTTTTGCCACAAAGCCTTGGGCACTTCATTGTAAATTGACGCCCCAGCTGTGTGAGGAGGGGACTCACAAAACCAGGCTTCTGTGTTTCCTTCCACCTTTCCATCCGTCCTGTGAACTTCAGCGACCTAGTTGGGTGGTGACTTTGGTCTGAACCCGTTCTATCTAGATCATCAGTGAGGATCGGTTCAGGCAGCTGGAAAAGATCAAGACCATAGGTAGCACCTACATGGCTGCCTCTGGCCTCAACGACTCCACCTATGACAAGGCAGGCAAGACCCACATTAAGGCTCTTGCAGACTTCGCCATGAAGCTGATGGATCAAATGAAGTACATCAATGAGCACTCCTTCAACAACTTCCAGATGAAGATCGGTGAGAGGGCTTGTGGGTAGAAAGGGCTTTGTGAGCTCTTCCATGCTCCACCCCTATCTGTTGTCTGTCTAATGGCAGAAAGCAAGTCTTATTCCAGACTCATTCAGTAAAAATGAAAAGCGGTCAAACTACTTGCTGCATTTTATACAAAATGTGCATATTAGCATAATTGCACCTTTATAAACATTTTGAAGAGATACTCTGTTAGCAAAATAAGTAAAGTAGAATGTTTTATGAAAATTATCTGACAATGATTTTATTTCATCTTTTTCTGGGGTTGAAACAGGAACTCTTGATGGTCTTCCTGTCTTGGCCTCCCATGTGCTGAGATTATGGATGTGAGCTACAGTATATGGCATGGTTTAGCTCTTAAAGCAGAGTAATTCTTTAAAAATATTTCTTGTGTGTATGAGTTCTGTCACATATATGTTTATGCACCAAGTGCATGCCTGGTGCCTGCAGAATCTGGAAAGAGGGTGTCAGATCCCTGGAACTGGAGTTACAAATGGTTGTGAACTGGATGGTGAATGGGTGCTGGGTATTGAACTCAGGTCCTCTAGAGGAACAGCCAGTGCTATTTATCTCTGTAGTCCCTAAAGCAGGGTAATCTTAAAGCAGCGGGCAAGGTACCACTGAGTTCTCAGTGTGAGCCCAAGCAGCTACTCTGATAGCTGGGTGGTCCACACACACTTGGGTAGGCAGTAGGGAGGGTGCCAGACTTCACTTGACTGCATTTCATGTGTTTGTTTCCAGTACTGAGGATTGAACCCAGAGTCTCATGTGTTTTAGACAAATGCTCTACTAACTGGATTATACCTTTGAGCTCCATCTTTGACAAAGGGAGCCTATTATTTCGTGTGTGCATGTGTAGGTCAGAGGATAACTTGCAGGAATCAGTTCTCCCCTTCCTCCACCATGTAGGTCCTGGAGAATGAGCTCAGGTTGCCAGGCTTACCCTAACCATTTTATCCAACTCTCCAAAAGAGTAGAAAGAACAGTACAGAGAGCAGACACCCATCTTTGAGCTCCCTCTCCACCCCCCACCCCATCTGCAGCTCTGAGTGCCCTGTTCTAGAAGGCATGGGGCTACTCCGGCAGCACCTTTATCTTGCTGCTGCTCAGTCCCAATAGCCGTTCATTCTGTTTGCTAAGGGAACAGAGTTGAGGGCAATCTCCCTTCTCTTGAGGTTTGCAGCGGTGGGAAATGTTTTCTAAAAGAGTAGGCCTTTGTTCTAGTCAAAAGTTTCACGCATTATCAACTCTCTGACTATGGCTCAAGTCATAAATGATTCAGATGTCTTTTTTTTTCAGTAACAGTAATTCACAAAAATACTGGCATTTCAATTCTCAAATTAGCACATTAAATTGAAATATTACATCACTTAAAACCAATATTGTGATCAATGTCCCCAGGAGATATTTTGTTCTGGCCCAAGTGTCGGGAATTGGGCTATCCCTGAACAGGCTGCTTATTTTGCCCTGTGGGCACAGTGGTTTGTGGATTGGATTTGGCTGTTGGAGACCAGGCATCTGCTGTAGCCTACACATGCAGCCTGTGCCTGTGTTAACTCTGCCCTTACTTTCATGTAATGTTGCTCCACTCACCCTGCTACAGTCCTTTGTAGTCTCCTGGTAACCTGTCTCAACAACTGGGCTGGACCAGACTGGGGAGGGAATGACAGACTCTTCCAGTAGGCAGCTAAGCATTCTTGGTGGCATGGTCTCTGGAATAGAAGCTATCTGAGCTCAGTGTGGTCAGCGATGTGGTCAGTTTAGCATAGAAATAGCATGTGGGCTTAAAAAGCCACACGTGCTGTGACAGGATTTGGAAGCAGACAAGACTGGGACAAGGGAATGGGTTAGGAACAATTGCCTAGGGAGAAAGAGAGATGGAGTGAGTTTGCGCTGTCCTCTGAGTTGGTGCTGAAATATGTCATCAAGAGGGAAGAATAAGGAAAAAAGGCATTGGATAGCTGGAGATGGCTCAGTGGTTGGTTAAAGAACACTTACAATGTACCCAGCACCCAAGCCCAACAAGCCACTCTTAACTCCAGCTCCAGGGTAATGAGATGCCCTTGTTTAGCCTCTGCAGGCACCCTCATGTGCATGTACCATATGCTCACACAGATACTTGAATAAAATACATGTAAAAAGCAGGTATTGGGCCATGCTGGACATCCTTGAAGACCTTGAAGAGGGTACATATGGCAAAGGACTTAAAGGTTGAGATAGGACACAGTACCAGTGGATGAGTATAGGATTATGGGGTCCCACATCCGCTCTGCCACAGGGCTCAGCGGAGGCAGGACGCGGGAAGTTTTGACCTCGTTTACCCATGTTGTCACTGGGCGGGTGGGTGTTGGGCTGTAGGAGACTACTCCGGGGGTAGGGATGTGCAGTTTGAAGTATGGGACAGCCAGAGCTGGCTTGGGGGTCCCGGGGCCTGTGACGAGGCTGGGGCCGTCTGGTTCTCAGGCTCTCAGACACTCAGGTGGCACTGGGAGCCGCAGAAGAGCTGAGAACAGAGTGGGGGCCCATGGGCTGGATCTAGTCCAGGGCCGACAGGCTTGAGCTTGGTGCTGGCCATGGCTGGGAGTGCAGAGAGGTCATCTATGGGAGATTAGATGGTGGCTCTATAGGTGAAGGTCTTCTCCATCGCTCCCACAGCGGATCCCAATAAAAAGAGGCAGTCCATGGTTTTAAGACATTTATTGTTATGGTGGAAAGTGGATGAGTAAAATCATACCCCACTTCTCAGGGTGGGCCTGAGGTTAAATACCTTTTGTAGGGAGGAGTGTCTGGGGAGGAAATCTTATTAACTAAGTCCTCCAGACCTCTAGGTACCTCATTAAAGTGGAGATCTGTCTTGAGCCTACATGTCCACAGGTCATGTCCTCTACATATGAAGGGGCTTGGGATGTTGCCCTTATGTGACTGATGGCCACAAATCTATAGGGGGCCGCAGCTAGTGACAGGGGCCTGGTGTCTGGGAACAGGTGAAAACATCTACGGTCCCTTCAAGGTCTCCAAGGTTTCTAGCCTTAGCTCAACCGGGAACCAGGCTACCTTTCATGGTCCCACAGATGTGTGCACAGATCCTTGCTTTCTTGAAACCATGGATAGTGCAGAAAAGTGAGACTCAGGGATTAAGCTTAGCCTCAGTTCAGCAGGAATGAGGAGCTCCCACAATGTCCAAAAGGTAGATGCTGGCAATAGCAAGCAAGGTATGTGTGCTTTAAGCTGATGAGTATGGTTGATTTCTATCCACACAGGGCTCAACATTGGACCAGTAGTGGCTGGGGTCATTGGGGCTCGCAAGCCCCAGTATGACATCTGGGGCAATACAGTAAATGTGGCCAGCCGTATGGACAGCACTGGGGTGCCTGACCGCATCCAGGTGAGTGCAAACACAGCTATCATTCGCGGCATTCACATGGAGGGCCTCTGTTGCCCTGATGCTAGGAGGTTTTCACTGCAGACCACACAGAGTTCACAGTTAAAGTTTCTCTTCAGATTCAAGGGTGGAAGCGGCAGTCAGGGAGGCAGAGTTTTGGCAAAGGGGGTTGGGTCAGATCTTCAGTCCCTGGACAGGGCCCGGGCCTATGCAGAACCTCTACTGTGCACAGAAGGAATTGGTGGGCAGGCCTCTCTACCAGTGCTAATGAGAAGCCTGGGCCTCGCCAATCCAGGCATACAGGAGGATGCAGACAGCTGCAGGGAACCCAGTGGGACTTGCAGTTCTCCTGGGCTGGTGAGGCTGCTGGTGTCTTTAGAGATCCAAGATCCAAGAGCAATGGGAATTCCCCTTCTCCGCCCTTTGCAAGCTGGTGCTGATTCCCTAGGCCTGCAGCTCTTCAGTCCCTTCCTTCACTTTCCTCAGATTCATGTTCCATTCTCATAGAAGATGTACTACCATACACACGGAGGTCCTGGGGTAGCTGTGGGAAGTCAGCTTCCCAGGCTTGCTTTTACAAGTGCTAACAGTACAATTTCAAAGGGACTTTTGATATATTACACCACTTGAATGTTCCCTCAGTTGTCTGACCTGTCCAGATAGAGTTGGCCTACTGAATTGTGGGTGCTGTCCAAGGTATCAGGCCTTTCCCTACTGTAGGTTTGAGGAGAAAGGCTGTAGGTATGTAGATAGAGTGACTAACTTCCTGCTGTCCAGCAGCTGCATCATAATTCAGGCAGTTGGGAGTTCTGACAGTACGCAGCATGCATCTCTGCCACCCATCCTTTGCCCCTCTCACCCCCACAGGGCATATAACTGATGAAGCCCCAGGGAGTCCTCTTAGTCTGCAGAACTAAGAAACACAGGCCTGAACTCTGGCTCTGGAGTGACATCCAGGTTCTACCATTTGCTCACTATAACCATAGGAGGGGAATACACATTTCCTGAGCCTTGGGCATGGGAATAATAGTTTCCTATAAAGAGATGAAATGAGACCAGAGGCGGCTCTGTTCTGTCAAGGAGCCAGCTCTTCTGGAAGCAGTTTATGAACCCCAGCTTGTGCTCCAAGTAGCACTTATGTGACAAATTCCTAGATACTTGCCATTCCATGGATGAGTCCCTTATTGTCTCCAAGAGCCAGTGGTGGAAGGTCTTCCCTACTCTCATGTCAGGGCAGAAACAGGGCATAGGCACACGGGGATAGATGTGCCAACAGCAGCTCATGTATAGGGTCACTGACAGCCTGTGCTCTCCCTTCCTATGCCTCCTCAGGTTACTACAGATATGTACCAGGTGCTGGCCGCCAACACATACCAGCTGGAGTGCCGGGGTGTGGTCAAGGTCAAGGGTAAGGGTGAGATGATGACCTACTTCCTCAATGGAGGGCCTCCCCTCAGTTAGCAGATACCAGCCAGAGGTGCCAGCATCCTGGCCTCCAGAGGATTGGAACTGCTTCTTTGTGCACCATGGGCAGATGGGGGCCTGTGCTCAAGGCTCATAGCTGCGCTGGTAAAATTTCCACTTTGACTCAGAAGCAACTTCTGCCTTTGCTGGTGGGCATGGCTTTTGGCCTAGGCCCAGGGTGCCAGCGTCCTGCGAGCACCGAGCTGACCAAAGATGTTCCCCTTGGCAGAAGATTCCGCTGGACTTGAGTTGAACCTTGAGGTTTCTGACAAGTGCTGCTGCCACATGGTGGAGGTGCTACTGGAGCCTTCATTGGTGGCACGGTATGGCACACAGTGGCTGGCCTGAGGGGAGGCCGGCAAGCTCAAAGCTGGCCTGGAGGTGTCCATGGACCTTGAGGGTCTGCTTCTCCACTGTGGAGAGGCCATGCCCCCTTGCAACATTTTGGGGGCAGAGCTGGGAGAGGTGTGGCCCATGCTCTCCTCTCCCCACACCTCCATGCACACAGACAATGCCCTGTAAGGGAAACAGGACTATTGACAGCGGGGAGGCAGGAGGACACCAGGCAAGGAGCAGTGGCTCTGAGCAAAAGAAAATATTTATTAAATAAATCAAAACAAGTTTTCTCTGCCATTCTTTAGATATGCTAGTTGTATGCGTGTAAGAGACACACAAGCAAACGAGGATGCCACTGGGGTAGGGAGGTGGGAACCCCAACTTGTCTTTTTGTATTTTTTATTTTGTATTATTGAAACCTTGGAGATCTAACAAATATACCAAATTCTCTATTTTGTACATTCTCTTAGGAAACAGCTGTGCCCAGCAGGGCATTTCTGCTCCTCTGTACTGTATGGATGTCAGTGTGTGTACTGGTGTATGTGTGTGTTCATACTGTGCAGCCGATCCCTGAAGGGTGTGTTCCCCTCATTTCAGACTTGGCAGGTTTTGTTTTTTTCTAGGCATAGCCAGAGCAGGGGTGTGTGTTCTTTTGGGGTACCACACTAGTCCCTCTTTCTAATCCCACCTTACACACATCCCATTTCCCAAGTAAACAAATGCCATCAGAACAAGAAGACACAGGCACTGCTCCGGTCCCAGGCGGTGTCCGAGCATTCTCCACTAGGGCTGCTCTTCTGCTGCATCCCAGAGCTGTTGCATGGTCCCTCCCCTCACAGAAGTGGCTCCCAAGGTCCTTGGGAGCTCAACAGTGGCCAGGACTGGAGGAAGCCCAGGCTCTACAGCCTCCTCAGTTGGCCCAGGTACAGGGGGCTGTCTTGGAACGGGTCCTTGTGACCTGGGGATGCAATCTATAGGTCCTGGTTTAGGGAAATGGTGTAGCCTTGCCTTCTACCCCCAGACACAGGGAAATTTTCTCTGGTTTTAGTGGAAGGGGACAGTTAAATGTCCTGAGGGGAAAATACTGTTTTTGTAGTTTCCAAGAACATCTTTGAAAAATGACATTCTATCACAGATAAACTTGAACAGCACCCGTACTGTCTGTGCCCAGATCTTCTCATTGCTTCTCAGGGTGCAATTTTTCTCCCCCCTAACAGGAGAGTAAAGGTGAGGTGGCAGTCAAATGCCAGCTCAATGTTACTTTGATGTCCTTCACCATCCTCCAGCCCTGAGAAATAAAGTATGGACCCCGAGCTGTCAGCCCTGCAGCTGTTCTGTGCTCTGCCGCTCCACTCCGAGTTCTGCCCTCGCCTCTGGTACGGGGGCTGCTTCCCTCGCACTGTTCTCAAGTCCCTGGCCCTCCACATGTCCTGCCAATGCCAGTGGGTTTTCATTTAGCTTCTAACCAGAGTACAGTGTGTGTGCTGAGTTTATACTGTTTTTTCCCGTGGAGGTTCCTCCCCACTCCAGCAGTGACTGGTGACAGCGTGCAGTGCTAGCTCTTCGTTCCCTCTAAGGGGTGTGTGCACTCTTTTTATTCCTGCTCTTGCAAAAATGATACAATTATGATTTCCCATGGAAATTGAAAAGTCTATTTAAATAATTTAACTATTAAAAACACTTTCACTGGTTCTGTTCTCTGGTCTGATTTTCATTTGGGCAAGGGTCCAGGAAAGGATGTGCCGGAAGAAAAACAAAGCTTAGACAGATCATTGGAAGGACCTGAGGAGGTGGGCAGGGATGGTGACAGCTGTGTGCCATACTGGGTTAGGCACCGTACAAATGCCATCTCAAGAGCTCCTCCTGGCCGTCACATTTCGCTGAGGACGAAACTGAGGTGCAGAAACCTTGTACTTACGGCCACACCGCTGTAAGCAGAAGGAGGTTCAGAGCAAGCACTGGTACTGTTGCTAAAGACCACACAGGGAGCCTTCTCAACAGATTCTATTTGCTGTACCATAAAATTCAGGGTTAGCTAGATCCAAGAAATAACTCCAGAGGGGTACAGGCAAATTAAACTGGACACAGGTAACATAAAGGGACCTGTGAGAAAGTTTACTGGTCACAGAAGCAGTGGCCACAGTTCTAGGCATAGCAGGCATAGACCTCAGCAGGGCTTCAGATATGCATAGGAATGATATATATTATAGAGGCAGAAATTCTTTATAGAGGCTGGGGCACACAAATTAGAAAGAGAATTCAATGATATGGAAATTCAAACTTGGTGGAGTGTTATCATGCACGCCTTTAATCTTAGCACTTGGGAGGCTGAGGCAGGCAGAGCTCTGGGAGTTCAGGGCAAGCCTTAGAACTACATAGAGAAATGCTGTCTCCAAAACAAAATACTTCATGGCTATTATTGGTCAGAGTAGGAACCTCAGCCCCTAAAGAAATCCTGCTGTGGCTGGGCCTTCGAGCACCCTTGAGATCACATGTACACACAGCCACAGGATCACACAAGGGGACAGTTCCAAAGTCCTTCCCATACCCATCATGCTCACTGAGCAGATCCCAAAGAATAGGTCCAGTTCTACATTTTTTCCAAAGGATATCCACATCTAGAAAGCTAATTCATAGAACTTACTAGAAAACATTCCACTGGTATTCAGGTCAGGTTCACGCACCCCATCCGTGTGTAGCAATTGGCAGATGTCAGCTAACATGGTAAGTAACAGGAAGTTAGCAGGGAATTGGTGGAAAGCCACAAGGACTTCCTGTACTGGAGAAGACGAGGCTCAGGCCTGTAACAAAGCCATGCTACTTCAAAACTTCCAAAGTCGCAAGTGTATGTATGAACATCCCAAAGCAAATGTCACCCAAGAGGCATAGAGCTCTGAGGCCAAGCTGAGGTTTTTCACACGGTGAATTATAGGTAGTGGGCATGCTTCAGAAGTAATCAATAGGCTCCGAGCTTCCCAGCACTGGATAGCAATGCTGAACCCGCTCACCTGGGCAGAAAGCACTTGGACACTGGGAGATGGAATGCTGGGTAGTGGTACCAAGAAGCCTAACTGCTCCTGAGCTAGAGACTGGTAGCAACAGCAACTCCAAAAACCATTGCTTTTGTGTCACAACCTAAAGTAAAATCACATGCTAAAAGAATGAATGCACACCTTGGAGGAGAGCTTTTCTCTTCCGTGCTGGCAGCCGGTCAGGAGAGCACTGGTAAACCTGAGACTGCTGGGATGTCTACAAGTAGTTTACCATTTACCCAGGATGCCCTGTCCATAGCTGAGGTCTATAGAAACGGGCTTGTCACTCCTGTGCCGAGGTTAGTGAGCGAGCTCACTAGGCTCAGCAGGAAAAGGCACACTCACTGGAACCCACGTGCGGAATGTAGGACTGATTCCCACAAGTGTTCTCTGACCTGCATACACACACTGTGGCACGGACATGCACAATATATGTGTGATTTTTTTTAAAGTTGGTGATGTGAGAGCCTTTTGGATTTCAAAAAGCCCTCAGGGTTCTGCTTCTGTTTCAGGTTGGGGGGCAGGACACACACACACACACACACACAAACAGAGCTGTTTTGCTATCTTGCCGATCCTTCCTTCTCACCTGCAGACTCTCTATCCCATACGAGAACACAGTTCAGTGAGGACAGCAGCAGCAGGCCCCCAAGGTTCCCCTCTGGCATTCTATCTGTGCAGCTCTTTACCCAGTTTCTGGGTGCCAGGCCACACATAGAATAGCAACAGTTGAATTAACATTACAACTTTAGAGCTACAGGCAGGGTTTACAGTGAGGTAAGAGCCTGTAGTATGATTACCTCAAAACCAAAGTCAGGAAAGGCCCTGGCTTTGTCCTCAGCAGCAGCCGTGCAGGACAGCATCACTGGGAGCTCTGCCTTGAAGATCTGAACCACGGGCTGGGGAGGCCTGGGTGGGGAGGTCACAGAGCGAGTGGGTCTAGAGAAAAGGGAGAGAGGACAGTGGCACTTAAACGGAAGCCCATAGGCCACGAAGGGCATCTCCCAGCCCTCCACCTCAGCTCTGCAGGGCCACCCCAGCTCACAGTGACAGCACACTGGTCCCCAGGACCTTGTCATGCTTCCCAAGAAAGAGAACTCACTGGAATCCCTCAGGGAGCCTCTTCCCTGTTTTCTGCTGGCCAGCTTCCAGTTCAAGCTGGCTGGCTGTAGTCTCAGGCTTGTCAGCATCTTTCCTTAGCCTTACTTTCCCTGGTTTTCCAGTTTTGCAAAGTTTGCTTCCCCACTTTGTCACTTGACCAGTGGCACTCCCTACTGGCTCTCTGTTTTCAGAGCAGTGCACCTTCATCTTTTTATAGCCATGCTATAGTTGTGCTTTTCAAGAATGCCTTTCAGCTGACAGAACTGTAGGCTACAGGCTGCTGGCTGCCCACCTCCTACCTCTCACTTCCCTATCAATAGGGACTCATAGGGACACCAGGGAAAGGTGTCATCCAAGACTGTCAGGAAGACAGACAGGTATATTCAAAGCAAAGTCTATTGAGGCCCAGACTCTAGTGTCACACTGGATAGGGCAGAGATCTCTAACACATCTGTGCCTTGGGACTGGGAGGGAGAGGACTGAAAGGCATAGCTTACCTCTCTCAGGGTGACACTGCATCTCTTCTACAGGATATTTAAGATGTGTAATGAACATTTCCTCAACAGAGCACCTGACTATACAGCAGGCATGAGTCACTCAATTCCTTTCCCTCTTTGGATGTGTGCTCTGCCCAGAAGTCCACACAGTGTCTGCCCAGGGCACCACTGCATGCTAGACATTGCATCAGAATCCTCCCCTACAGGATGGCTTCTAAAGAGCTTTGTGCAAGGATTTATCACATTCGTGAGCGTTGTGGTCATGGCTTTCTGCCTGGTGCTGGTCCCAAGGCTTTCCCTACATCTATTGACTTTACAATCTTGCTACATAGGAGGAAACTAATGCAGAAAGGTGTCACAGACATGCAAGGTCACGGCACAAGCAGGAGAGAACCAGGGAGCCTAGATCCAAACAGTCTCAGCTGTAGAAAGCTAGTCCCTCTGTTTCCTGCATTCACACCTAGAGACTCATAGCAGAATGGTCACAAAATTACTCCAAACGGAAGAACCAGAGTATTCTGGCAGCATCCTAGGAAAGTAAGATTTGTACCATGTGACTCACCAGCTGCACTTATAAATACTAAATGTCCGGATACCTTGACCTAGGTGCTTTAATCCCAGGCCCTTGAGCATCTGCCCCGTCATGGTTAGAAGTGCAGGGATCTTAGCCAACTATTTTTTTCCTTTTGGGATGTCTTACCACAGGAATCGGCATTTGCTTTGCTCAGTATGTAAAAAGCATATTACCTGCATACATATGTAGTTTAGTTATACAGGAACCTATGTGATGTGGTTTAAGATTATATGGCAGCTTAGAGTATGAGTTCCTAGTGACGTCAATCTGGGTTACAATCCTGGTGCCACCCCAAGGATCACACTGACTGTGGTAAAGCTGTGTGACATCTTCAGGGTTGGGCAGCACATCTGTAGGAAAGAAAGCCTTCAGGATTCTGCAAGGGCAACATGGCTACAGCCAGAGTCATGTTGTGGAACACACAATTCTGTTTTCCTTCTTTGTCTGCTCCAACTGTTCTACTGCTATAATGCTGTTATACATGCTAAGAATTTCCTGAGACACAATGTAGCATTGACAGATATGCACCAACTTCTAAATAAAAACCAAATCCAGGTAGCAACTCTGTACCAACACTGATTGGCATGGTGCCATCCAAAGACATTCTTGATCCACGTTTTCTCTCAAATGAAATGAGGTAGTGTCCCTGCTCCCAGGCTGCCTTAAGGCACACCATACAGAAGCACTAAAGGCACCAGTAAGCATTACTGGAGCACAAAGTACAAGAGCAACATACTGTTTACCTTTAGGCAAGGTTGTTTGTAACCCAGCCTTGATACAAAGTGCTGGCATAAAACACTCAAGTGGACTCAGGGCCCCTTGTGGGAATGGGAGGTCTAAGGCCTGTCTCCGGCTCTCAGATGGAGCCTGATGGAGCTCCATCAACTTGGGTGATGCCTGCATGGCTCTGCTGTGGAATACAGTAGAAAAGGGCAAATGTGAACTGGGAGTGAGGCTGGGCTGGAAATACTGTTTGTTGCCAAGGAAACAGTGGGAAGGGTTTGTGATGCTACAGTACTGATCCAGGAACTCCTCTCTGTAGTCTCTTAAGAGTCCTCAGGTGTGCAGAGGTAACTGCTTACACACCAGCACTGCCAAAGCACAGGACACTGGGTGTCATCCCATGTGTCAATCCCAGTCACTATTAATAAGCAGGATGCATACGGCTTCCAGGCACACAGGGGTCAACATTTACTGAATTTCACCTGCCTAATACTCCATTTGAAAAGCTCAGCCATTCATGAAACCATAAACCTAGAGGTTTGTGGACATGACTTAGGAGTCAGCGGCAGGGGCTGCTTTTCTTTGGAACAGCCAGTGCTTAAGCAGGAGGCTGCTATCTCCTCCTGTGCTAACAGGCCCAGAGCAAGAGTGAACATGAACAAATGCCTCACCGAGTGGTGCCTCTCACCAAGTGCCAGTTACAGACTTGCTGCACTCCTGCCTGCTTGGTCCTCACCAATCCATTCAGAACCCTCAGAGCTGCACGAGATTCTTTTGCTGATCCTTAGTGAGGATGTTATCAAATCCAGCTTAAACAACAGAACAGGTTCTACTTACTGCAGTGTCTAAGATTCCACTTCCTCAACAAGTGCAGAAAAAGACTAACCCTGACCATGACACGGAATGACCTGTAACCTGTGGTGAGGCTGAGTGTGGTGGACGCTTTTGAAATCATTTACTTGTTCTTTAACCAAACACTCCACGGCAGCTCTAACAAAGTTATTTTAGCTTGCTAAAGAACAAGTGGTAAGCACACACTCCACCATGCTCCCCTGGAAATCCAGCAGTGTGTCCTTAGGTTAAGCCTTCTGGAGAAAAAAGGCCAAGTTAAGTATTCATTTGGAGGTCAGCATACTACAAGAGCACAGAGGAGTCACCCTGGGTCTGCACCAGAGGTAAAGTCTCAGGCCAAGCTCCTGGCCTCTGTAGAGCCTTGGCAAAGCCACAGCTGAGAGACATTCCTGACATGGTCTCACCGAAACGTACTTTTCCAGACTTGAGTCTGCTGTGAAAAAAACCCTACATTGCAGAAATAATTATGTTAAACTGGAATAGCACATTTGCTTTATAAATTACAAAACTGGGTAAAGGTTCTCCATGATCCATTTGTCTCAAATGGATTTTTAAGCTTTAACAGGTACGTGTTCTTAGCTCAGGGCAAGAATTCTTAACAAAATAAAATCCTTACACACTCATATGCACAAACACACACGCACACCCACACATAGAAATGGAAGCCTGCAACAAATAGATGATCTACACAATATGCAAATACAATGTCTATTTAAGAGTTCTGCTCATTTTAGCACTTCTCAGGACCCCAAGTGAGAACATTTTTACCAAATTCATCAGTACAGGAGGCCTTATCTGGAATGTGTTTTATCTTTGACAGAGCCCTGTGTAAGTTGCTCTCTTCTGACCCTAGCTTCTGGACACTGAGTCACACCCTCCGAGCCACAGTGGCAGCTCTAGCCCTTCATCCCTTTCTGTTCAGCTTTTGTCAACACCATCTTTTGTGGCTTTTCTTGGCATGTTGTTCTTTCAGGGAAGACTCAGTATGAGTAAGTTTCAAACCCAGACCAATAAAGCAAATACTTTTAGATTATGACAGAGTATCTGTTCTTGGCAGTCAACAGGCAGCGTTTCAGAACTGGTTAAATTAAGATAAACGTCCATTAACACACACTGGGAAGACTGTTGTCACAAACAGAGTCATTAGTCCCACACTAGTCAAAGAGATTACCGCATGTGTACTTAGCTATGTGACGTATAAGCCAGGGATCTGATTACTCCACTGCATCCACGGAACACGAACACAGCCACGCACACCTCACAAGGACCCTGAGGGAGGGAACACTTAGGAGTAAAGGTGCACTCCAAATACAAGCTGCTATCAGTGCTACAGTTTAGACATTGAAGAGGTTCTCTAGGACCATGACAAGCCTAGAGATTCCTGGACAACATCATGGTAGTCATGTACCCTCTTAGGGATGCACATTCCAAATAATGAAAGATGGCAGTGGTATACAGAAAAGATTACTTATAGCTGTTTCATTCTGTACATTAAAGATGTAAACACCCTCTTAACCCAAAATAGCTGGTAAAAACACAAACAGAAAAACAAGCGTTTAGAAATAACTGATTTTTCAAGTGTCCCTGCTGAACAGATTCAAATACTAAACACTGCAACACAACTTAGTGATGTTGAGGTAGCTTTTGAACCAAACTTGTAAGAGCTATCAAATACCAGGACATAGTAAAGCCACAATTGGTCAGACAGCTTGCGCTTCCTGGTTGATTAACTATTACAAGAAATCTCTTCTGCTCTACCCACTAGTCTAGGAAGCCTTCCTAAGTTGAATCATTTTATTTACAAGGCTCAGTAAGTATAAAATGCCAAACACAGTCTTAGTGTAGTCATAGGCTCTGATGTCTTCGGTCCATGTGATGCCCTGGGGCATCTCTCAGAAGGTACATGACAACTTGGTCAGCAGCTTTGTTATAACAGAAACCTAGACAGATCTGGAGTTTCTTGTTTTAAATAAATCATGGACATCATAAGTCCACTTACTGCCTTCCTTCTACCTTATTTTATAGGACGGAGGGGCAGTCAAAGTTCCAGGTATGAAGATCTTCTAGTTCTGCAGTATTCACACAATGGGTTAGGCAGATGAGGCAGTTCAGTGACCTCTAGTCTCCTTCTACCAAGTAATTATAGTCCCTGAAGGAACTACATACCAAGGTCCATTGTTTTGGGGGATGATATAAAATACAGATTTGTATGCATTCCCTGTTTGGAATCTTTTCTTTAAAAACAAAGGCAAATCATTCACGATGACTCCAAACCAGGTGACTTGTACATTTCTGCAAATACAATCAAGCTGTGTTTCTATATTATGAATTCAAAATGGCTTGAATAATCTTCCTACGGGTATAAGAGTGTTATTTCTTCTGGATACTAGTTAGCTCCCCCAAACCATGAAGTAACTGTCATGAAGGAATTGTCAGGGGAAATCCCATTTCTCACACTCAGCACCTCTGGAACAAATGAAATGGTTCTGGGTGCAAACCATAACTAACCAGTGCTGTGCCACCATGAAAACGTCATTGCCTTTGCAGTTTCCCATTATCCTTGGAGTATTCCACAGGGCTCTCATTTTGGTGCCAGGCAACACTTCTCACTATTTCAATGAGTGTGCCACTCAGGTCTAAGAACTTATCATTTCATTGTGTGCTGGCAAACTGATATTGATTTTCCACTTGGAGTAGGGGCTCCTTTCTTTGTTAAATACTTTAAGATTTTAAAGGTTATAAACTAAGCAAATAATAGCATACATAGTCCCCAATGATAAGAGTTTGGAAGACCATAATAATCAAATGAATCGTGTATTTTTAGTGATTTCAAAAGAAATGATAAACATGGTCTAGAAAGAAAACACGTATCACTGTGTTGTCAGGACTTGTGATATTGTAGAGATGTGCATCACAGCCCTCTCCCACACCAGGTGATCTCCAGAGTTAAGCAGAAACAGAAAAGTAAAAAAAAAAAAAAAAACAATTTCCTGCCATTCTAGGCTTCATAAACTCTTGGTACTATAATTGTGCAAATAATCTGACAGTACAGTGGCTGTTTTAGATTGGAGCTTTCCAGTTCCTGCAGCATCCTCTTCATTGGTCTACACTAATGCCTCACAAATCAAACTCAGGTTGTAGCACTTCTGCTTGGTCCTCAGAGCACGTCCCATGACTAAGCTTTGCTTAACTCTAGTGAGGATTCAGTGCTGCCTGCTAGGTCTTCAGGTGATGCTGAACTTCTTCTACTGTGATGTGCCTGACATTCCACTGCAGGATCCTTGTGGGAGTTTTCTTACCAGGTCTCACACGCTCATGGGCATGCCAGGCTGATTTGTAAAACAAAAATGAGCAGAGAAAGAAAGCAGAGCTTCTCATGTGTGGTGGCTGGTTTCTTCATCACAGTGGCCACTAATTTATGTCTTCTCCTTCTTCCCCTGAAGGCAAAGGCAAATCATCTGAAGGGAGATGTCAGACATCATGGTCAGGAGCCTTGCCTTGGGCTTGCCTCAGCCAGATCTGCAGTGTAACAAATGCCCCCACAGTCACATGAAAGAAAAGCTGCCAGAGGTTTCGCAGTTCGTAGAGATACATGTTGCACAGACAGATTAAGCCAAAAGTCAGAAATGATTTGACATTCCGCCAGCTGGTGTAGTACACAAGTAAATAACACTGTTCAAGACATAAAAATGAAATTTGGTTAGGTTACAGGAAAAGAACTAGATATGTAACAAATCAGAATAAAACATGAGAAGAAAATGAGGGTAGTCCCAAAGAAGAGAGATAATGTAAGCTACTGGAGAAATTCAGTCATGGAAGTTCCATGGCTTGAAAGGCAAACAGATTTTCCCTTCTATGTCTTTCATTTTCAGAAGAAAAGCATTCTTCATCATATGTTCAATCGAAGTACATCTGGGTAACTCCCTTGTAAGACAGACTGAAGAAATTCTCTATGGTAACAGGGAACCAGGATAGATACACTGCTGAGCTCTCAGCCCTGGGCTCTCAGCCTGTGCCATGTGCACCCAGGAAAGCACAGAAAAGTCAACAAACAACTGAGGAAGAAGGACTTTCCCACAACTGGAGTCTGAGGTGTGATGACCAGCAGGGGGTGGTTCAGATGGGAGGGTTCAGGTTGGGGGGTAGTGGGGAGCACAGGAGTTGGGCCTTGTTCCTCAGCTATGACAGAAACAAACAAAGCCATTCATTGGGCTTCCACTGGAGGAACAGAGTGTTATTAGCATATTTTCATCATTTAACTTAAAGCAGTTATATCTTGAAAAGTAGAAAAGGGGACAAAGAATGGCTGTGAGTACTATTTCAGTAAGACAGTAAAGGAAGCATCCCCCACCCACCAGCCCTAGTACTGTCCTCTTTGTCCATTATTTTTCCCACAACATGTTACAAACATGCTTATTTTGCTTGTCATCTATAGATTCTGACAGTCGAAGACTTAACTATCTTGTTCATTTGTTTATCTCCAGAGTCTAGAACAGTGCTGAGTACATAATATGTGCTATATAAAATTTAATGACTGAATGGATCCTTTTCTAGAATGTGCCTAAAATCTCTATCTGCAAAGTATGGATTTGTATACACTCATGAAGTCCCTGAAAAGCAGCAGTAGTTTCTGGGAACTGCATCCAGGCTTCAGAATGGGAGGAGGTAAGAGTGTTCTTGTCAAACATTAGTTCTTACATGAGTGAAGATTATATTTGAAACAGAAGAATGCACCCCAGAGTGATGCTTTTAATCCCAGCACTTGAGAGGCAGAAGCAGGAGAATCTCTGTAGGTTAGCATGATCTAAAAAGTTCCAGTAAGACCCTGCCTGCTGTTAAAAAAAAAAAATTGTTGCTACCTATATGAAATGAATAAAAGTATTTATTTAATGAGTGATTTTTCACTGTGGAATAAAGGCTTAAAGACATATTTTCCTTTGAATAAACTTTTGACTTAGAGGAGTTCTGAAATAGCAGAACTGTACTGTTTTCCATAGTGTCACTACTATGTCACCACAGAACAGTCATCACACCAGGACACGATCACACTGAGGACTGGTAACTGATGGACTTCAATTTTGTCCTGTGTCCCACTAGAGACCTTTCTCGCACCCAGGATTCTGCACTGCACTTAGCTGTCACGTCTCCTCCAATCTGTAATAGCTCTTCAGTCATGACCTTGACAGACCTGATACATATTCATCAGTTATGCTGGAGCTGTGTTCCTCCATTTGGATGTGTCCAGTGTTCCAAGATTGAGTTAAGCATATGTAATTTTGCCAAGAACAACACAGAGGTGCCAGGCAGTATGTTTTATCAGTGCTGTCAACCTGGATCCCTTGACAGGAATATATGCCACCTACTGATAACTCTACCTGCATCAGCTATTACACAGAGGTGTTTGCTTAATAGTAATTTAATAGTGACTTTTTATCTCCATCATTCTTTCTACATCTATTAATTGGAATTCTACTGCAAAGAAGAGCTTTTCTTGTATTAAAAAATATATTAAATTGATGACTCTGAAGTTTTTCAAAGGCAATGAAGAAAAAGATGCCTTGCAATGCAGAGGTGTTGACACCACCTTGATCAAACATATTACATAGTTAAAACTTCTCTAAACCAAAAAAGCAAATGAAAGAAGAAAAAACTTGTACTATTAAGAAAAAAACAACATGTTAGCAACAATGTAATTAAGTATGACAGGTGGTCTTTTCCTTTTGAGTTTATGTTTAACAGTTGAAAAAAATGTATTATAAGTGTCTGATACGTTCTGGAATATATGAGGAAGAAATAAACAAAAGTTTTATAAATAGAGGAGGACAAGAGAAGATCTAGAGAGATAATGTATCTATATATCACTAAACATGAAGTGACAACAGTAGCAGACTATGACAAGTATCTATTGTTTGTTACCTATAGTAAGGAACTACTTTAAAATCCATAAGGTTTTTAAATACTATACATAATACTGAAGTGGAATTCTTAAAACCTCAAATAAACTATAAAAACATAGAAAGAAGAAAATTAAAAAATGAAAACAGAACAAAAAATAAGCCCAAATATCTATAATTATATTAAATGTAAATGGCTTACATACAGCAACTAAAAGAAAGAGACTGGCAATATGGACTAAAAAAAACCAATTTCACTGTCTATCAGAAAACTGCATAAAATAACAGAGGCAAGTTAAAAGTAAAAAGATTAAAAAGGATATGTCATGCATATTAATCAAAAAAGGAAAAGTATAAATATAAAAACACTTCAAAGCAAAGAAAATGATTGACACATGAGTCAAACTGCCAAGGCAACAGAGCAATCCTAAATTTACATGAACTAAAACCACATAGCTTCAAAACATGTGAGAAAAAAACAGAACTGAAATGAAAACTAGAAAGGTCCACATCATATGGTCTTTATTACCCTAGCTATATACCACCTTAAATTCAATTTTCCTAACAGTTACAGAGTGATTCAACTTCTAACACGAGCAGAAATCAATAAAATTGAAAACAGAAAAAGAGAAGAGGGGAAAAAAACCAAACCAAACAAAACAAAAACCCTGATGGACTGAACAGCTGGTTCAATCAGTGAAACAGAAACTGACAGGACCAACTGTGGCAATATAAATTACCAATATTAGAAAAGAAACACTATCATAAACATTGCAGATACCAAAGGAATATTGAGATATGATTAACAATTCTATATATATAAATTAGATAAAATTGACCACTTCCACTAAACCCACAAACTACCATAATTTCATCCACTAAAATAGAAAATTTGAATCATTCTGTACTGTTAGGAAAATTGAATTTAAGGTGGTATACAGCTAGGGTAATAAAGACCATATGATTGTGGTAGAAGGATAATAGACCAAATTAATGTAGTTCAGAACTCAGAAAGTCTCACAAAATACACCCAGCTGAGTTTGTATAGAGGTGCAAAAGCAGTTCAGTGGAAGAAAACAGTCTGATAAAGAAATGGTGCTGCAGCATTTGGTCATGTACAAACAATTTAAAAAGAAAAAGAAACAGGATTAGTGACTTAGTTAGGCACAGAGGTAGCATGATATGGGGGAATGAACCTGGGCTCTCTCTCTGAAGCATTAGCCTTGGCTCCTCCCTTTTCCTGGTTATGCCATCTCAGAATAGTACTGCAAGTCCTTCTGTTCTCATTACAAATGAGACAATAATCTTGTATGACAGGGGTGTAGGATTAAAGTGGGAAACCCTCAAGAGAACACTGTGCAAACTGAAGCACACTGTGTGCCACTAACAAACACATGGCTTCACATTACCTGTATGAAATGTCATCTGTCCTAATGAAACCTGTCAAATTTAATAAGGCTTCTAAAGATAACATTAAGAAAATTTAAAGATTTTAAAGTGAAGCCACTAAAACTAAAATGTATAATGTATGTTTATTTAAAGTTCAAATATCTATCAAAGTATTTCCCTAAGGAGTTCTACTGAATTTTGGGTAGTCTCAGGTGCATACCAAGCTTTAAATATTCCTACCTTTTCTTTTTTTTTTCCCATAGAAGCCAAAAGGTTATGCCACTTATAAAGGTCGGGTCAGTGGACCCTGTTTGCTCCTTATGTTCTAACAAAATTATTCCTGAGTTTGGTCATTCTTTCCATCTCTCCCGTGACCAATCTCCCCACTGGCCAGACATAGAACCTGCTCCTCCATGAGTATCCTACACATCCTGCTCCTTCTCAGAACCTGCCCCTCTGTAAGTGTCCTACACATCCTGCTCCTTCTCAGAACCTGCCCCTCTGTAAGTGTCCTACACATCTTGCTCCTTCTGCCCCTCCACGAGTGTCCTACACATCCTGCTCCTTCTGCCCCTCTGTGAGTCCTACACATCCTGCTCCTTCTGCCCCTCTGTAAGTGTCCTACACATCCTGCTCCTTCTGCCCCTCTGTGAGTCCTACACATCCTGCTCCTTCTGCCCCTCTGTGAGTCCTACACATCCTGCTCCTTCTTAGTGGTAATTCTTCTCTCACTGCCTTGCTACTGTTGCCACAGTTTACGCTCCCTCTATTTTCCATCTGAATTACTAGAATCATATTCCATCTGGTTTCCTAACTGCCAGTCCTGCTTACAATCCATCCTATTTGCCTTTACTAAAAAGTCTAAGAGACATGTCTACTTAAAAATCCTAAAAATTACTTTGCTGTGTCACTCCCTATTCATGGCCTCGAGAGCACAAATCCTCTGGCTCTCACTAGAAAATGTAGATATAGCCTTTCTGTTGCAGGCACATGACATGGCACCCCTGATAACCCATGACAGAGAAAGGATTAAAGTAAGTCCACTGCGAACATCTGTCTACAACTCAAGATCAAAGTGTAGGCTACAAAGGCAGCAGAGGTTCAAATTATAGGAGAGGCAAATAACTCAGACACCATTTTTATGTACTTTAAATATACGGGCAATTATTAGACTCGACGTCTGAAACAAATAGCAATGGGGAAGTGTTTGTTACAAATGGGAGGAAACCTACCTGGTAAAGGCAGGCTGCTGTCCCAAGGAAAAATGCAATAATGTAATTAAGATCCTCACCATCACTCTGTAAAAAAACAAATAAAGATTACCTTTTTGCTGGCAGTTCTTATTTAAAAAAAAAAAAAAAAAAAAAGCAAACCAATCTACCAGGATAGGATATGCTCATGCTTATACACACTCAAACATTTTACAAAGTGGTGTGTAAAAACTTGAGTCTTAGAAATATGAAACACGCCAGGCGTTGGTGGCGCACGCCTTTAATCCCAGCACTTGGGAGGCAGAGGCAGGCGGATTTCTGAGTTCGAGGCCGGCCTGGTCTACAGAGTGAGTTCCAGGACAGCCAGGGCTATACAGAGAAACCCTGTCTCGAAAAAACCAAAAAAAAAAAAGAAATATGAAACACATAGTAAGACAGAAAGGGGCAGGTATGCTGGAGATATGATTCAGCAGTTAAAAGAACTGACTGCTTTTCCAGAGGACAGAGGTTCAATTACTAGCACCCACATGGCGACTCACAACTGTCTGTAACTCCAGTTCCAAGGGACCCAATGCTTCCTTCCTGACCTTCATGTACTCAAGACAGGCACATAAGTGGTAGGTACACAGACATACATGAAGACAAAACACCCATACATATAAAATACATTTAAATGTAAAAGGCAAAGCAATGGGAAGTTGGGGAAAACTACATACATTCTGTGTCGCAGCCTCACCTAGCACCCCAGGAAGATGAGAAGCACCCAGGAAAAGCCAGCTTCCTCACACTTCAGAGAATCTCGTCTTCCTAGTAAAGCCACATGAAAATGCACACCACCCGGCAGTGACCAAGTTCCTCCTGCTCATGAAGTTCACCACTTAAATACAATCTGACAAATTTTACTGCCTGGAAGCACATAAATGAACTGCCTAATAAAGTAACTTGATATGATAAATAAAACTGTGGTGACTGAAAAGCTACTGTCCACTAGAGTGTGCTAAGTCCCCAAAAGAAAGATCAGGCCTGGTTACAAAGCCACTGCTAGAAAACAGTAAGGATGAACAGCCAGAGCCTGTGTGAACAGAGACCTGTCCTTTGTTCCTACCAACTATCAGCATTCAACGTCCTTCACTGTGTGGATGAACAGTACATAAAACCAAGGCAGGAGGAGTGTTTTCCTTCCATGCAAGGACATGACACTAGATCTCTTATTTTAGAAAAAATAATTTTCTTTTTCCTACAGGGTCTCATTATGTAGCCCAGGCTGGCCTCAAATCCCCCTTGCTGAGCTGTTTGCTCAGCTTCCTAAATGCTGGATTACATGACTGTGCCACCAAATGTGCCTCTGCCCATGGCAGTGGAAGGATCATTATATAATAGAAAGAAGAGTAAATTGCTTTAGTGCAGTTGACTGGGTTCAGAACAGTCCACAAGGCAGAGTGGCTCATCCTAGTGAGATCTTGAAACAGAAACTAAGATGCTCAGGCCAGGTCTGGCCCAGAGGCAGGCAGATCAACATGAAGCCTTTCTAATTTTTTAATAAAAAGGCTTGAATTAAACTGCTTATTTTTAAGTCGTTTTTCTCCCATTACAAACAAAAGTTTATGTTCAAGCTGGGCAGTGGTGGCGCACGCCTTTAATTTCAGCACTTGGGAGGCAGAGGAAGGCAGATCTCTGAGTTCAAGGCCAGCCTGGTTTACAGAGTGAGTTCTAGGAAAGCCACTATATAGAGTAAGCCTGTCTTGAAACACAAACACACACACACACACATACACACAGACCCACGCACACACGCATGTGTGCGTTAAAAAGTGTGTCCATTGTTAAAAAGTGCAGGAGATACATTATAAAAAGAAACCCATGTTTTCTTATATAAAGGAAAAATGATTGTTTACCTTTTCATGTGTTTCTGGGTTTTTTTTTTTTTCTCTACTTCTCTTCACTCTTCATCCCCAAGAAATGGACCTATACTTCTGCATGCTGCTCTTTGGTATTTTGGTTGATTCATAAATACTTTCGAACATGGTAAATGTATCAACCACAGAGTATGTGAAAGAATGTATAGTCTTTTAATATATCATAGGACCTAATTACTGGTCCTATAATGTAATAATTATTTTTTCTAAACTTACACTGCCATTTGACATCTCTCTTAATTGATTTTTACAACACCTCAAAGCATGTTTCCAGAGTCAGTCAGACCTGTATTTAAATCTTTATTCACAAGCTGTATTTTTTATTTCTTTTTTTTCTTTTATCAATATTTTCTTTATTTACATTTCAAATGCTATCCCTTTTCCAGGTCTCCCCCTGGAACCCCCATCCCATCCCCCTTCCCCCTGCCTCTATGAGGGTGCTTCCTACCCACTCGTCCACTCTGGCCTCCCCGCCCTGGCATTCCCTACACTGGGGCATCGAAACTTCTATATTTGGGATTTCTTAACTCATTTCCTTCTTTGAAAAACTGAAATAGATCATTTCTGCGTTGTAGTAAGTACTCCGAACAATTCTCGAGTCTGTAAACCTTATGCACAAGTGCTGCACAGTCCTTGGGCATGTGGGGTCTAAGCCTCCCCCTGCACACTTCAATATGAGACCCACAGCATCCTATCTGCAACTGAGCTAGCTACTGACAGAGATCGCAGGTCTCCTGACTTCCAGGGCAACATTTCAATTGTTGTCACAGGATTCATTTTCTAATATTCCATGTGAAAGCTACCTCTGTGTTGGCATTGGTCTAATTGTCATCATTTCAAAACTGATCTTTAGAAGAGGCCATGCAATACAAACAGTGTGATAAAAGCTTATACATTCCTGAGGTGTCAACTCACAACCACCTTATTAACATCTCTAAACTCAGAACAAAGCTAGGAAGCAAGTGCAAATAAGCTAATTTACACATTACTGTGAACATGAAATCAAATTTACTGACTTAAAAAATACACACATATATATAATATACACACATACAACAAAGAAAAACTTTGGTACCATATATTTTAATAAATCCTTACCACTCTAAGTAACAGTTACTAATCTAGAATAAGTAAACGTCTGCTGAGTCTTAGTGTTTCATCTCCTCACACGTCATTTGTGTCCGAGTATGGATATTCATATAGGCATGCACCTACACATGCACAGCAAACAGATGGAGGGCAGAGGAAGACTTGCAAGAGTCAGTTCTCTCCTTCCATCCAAGGGGTCCAGGAATCCAACTTAGGAACTGGACCTGTAGCAAGAGCCTCTACCAGCAGAGCCATCTCACCAGCACACTTATCTGGAACTTTTAACAACACCAGGAATGCTGATTCATCTGAGTCTTCAGAGTTAAACATGCCACAAGCATAAAGTAACATACTAAAAGATAAATGTTGTAACCACTTTTAGTATTCAGAGTATTTACAAATGAAAGTTATAAAACTATAAACTTTAAGTTAGTACCTATATACTACACTATTCACAATCAGGAAATATACAATATATTATTCACTAGATTAAAGTTATAATTTCCAGATAAATCCTTTACTTATTTTTCCTTCTTTCTTAACAACAGGGACTCACCACATAGTCTTGGCTGGTCTGGGACTTATTATGTAGATCAGGCTTGCCTTGAACTCACAAAGATCCTAAAGGCATGTGCCACCACACCCAGCAACTAAACCCTTTACTTTATAAATCAAGTTTTATAGAAATATGGAAGCTGTTGATTCAACTTTTTCAACTCTTTCACTAGCAAGCACTGAATAACCCCACTTAGGTAAATCTTAATATTTGTACAAAATTCTACAGAGAAAGCTTCAGGAAGAATTATTTAACTTGTGATTTAAAGAGATTATTCCTAACACAAAATGCACTGACAAACCAGAAGAGACTAGGACCAAATCTAAAGGCTTTAGTGAAGGAAAAAAAATGACTTTTCATCCCATGTAAACTGTGAACAATAATAACTCTGAAGGAAAAGTGACCCACATCAGGTCCTTGTTCCACAAAAGATTTACCTGTATCTGAATTTTTGGTACTTGAAAACTCTACACATTAAATTGGATTAGTGAAAGCTGTTTTTCCTTTTTCTTCTGTTTACCTAGAGTAACTGTCTCTGCTTGCTGAGGACTGAACCGAGGGCTCTTGCACTGCTAGGCTTCTGCTCTAACACTCAGTTTCACTCCGAGCCCAACACTTGTTTTCATGGGCAGTTTTATGTGGTTCAAAGTAAAAACAATCTATGAAGAGCACTTAGTGAAGCCTTGCTGCCACTCTGTTCACCATGTGCCAGTTCCCACCGTGGTTACTACTTTCCCATCCTTCCAGAGCTTGTTTATGCAAATGAAAACATGCTGTTACTCAACCAGATCATTCTTGGCACATGTGTAGGGGGAGGGGCAGTAAATTGGCAGGGGCTTGTGGTACAAGGTCAATAGATCCGACCTGTATTTCACTGGCACTCTCAAAATGGCACAGAATTTATATATGGACCTTAAAACACAGATCAGACTCCCGGACCATGCTCCATTCTAACTGGGACATTAATGTCCTTACGTGGCCTATGCAAGGGGCAAGGCTCAGACCCCCACAGGCAGAGGAAGCCTACCTAATCCATGCTTCTAAGAGCAGACTAGGTTCAACAGGTTGAGCTTTTAGCTGCTGCCAAGTAGAGCTGCACCTCACTGGAGAACATCAAAACATCAAAGCTCAGGACAAGAACATGCCTCCCTGTCCAGTTTTCCTTGGACTGATCATCAAAGACAAAGTCTTTGTTTTACTCTTGGCTTCTAAACTCTGTGTGTTTGTGTGTGTGTGTGTGTGTGTGTTGAGACATGGTCTCATGTTGAGACATTAGTCATATGTAGCCCTGACTGGCCTCTGTTTTCCAAATGCTATATTAAAGGCATATTCCAAAGGCCCAACTAAAATAGATTTTTAAAACTAGCCTTAGGCATACAGAAAATTGAGTACAGAGTCTTCATATATCCCCCTAACTCCTGGCTCAGTTTCTAGTAACAACTGGAATTGGTATGGTACACTCATCACAAATGCTGAGCCAATACTGACCCATTACCACCCAGTAATTCCTACTCTTCCTGTTGTAGGCTCTGTGGTTTGGACAAACGCACAAACAGCATAACTATAGAACTTACTGTCTATAGGTCTGCCTCTTGCAGAAAGTGTCCAGGACGTCGTTTGTCATGCTAGCTGCTTCATCAAGCAATATGCACTTTGGAGGTCTCTGTGTCTTTTGTGACTCATAGTCATTCCTTCTATCACTGAATGGTCCTCTACTGTATGATTACTACCGTTTACCACTCACCTTCCATAGCTGCTCCCTTGAAATCATAAGTTGATATAAATAATCACATGTTGAAAGCGCTCTACTTATTTGGTGAGAGACACCTAAGAGCACTATTGCCAGATGACGGAGTAAAGCTATGTTTAGCTCTGAGAGGAAACAGCCCAACTGTTTTCCAGAGTGGCTGTAACATTTTACACTCCCACTTAGCAGGAAATGAGGGTTCCCTTGTTCCATATCCTCATCAGCATTGGGAAGTGTCAGCTGTTACGGTTGGGGGCATGTCTTAACAGGTGTTTAGTGGCATCATATTTTAAACTTGCAATTTTTTAATGACAATGTCCAGCATCTTTTCACATACCTGTCTGTCACTTCAGTATCTTCTGTGGTGAGGTTTTCTACTGATTTTTTTGATTACTGTTAACAGGTTGATCTGCATTCTTAGACTCACCCTCTTCTCTCCTTAAAGATTTCTTCCTGTTTATGTGTTCATTGTTTGTACATTATGAGTATGCAGGTCCTCTTAGAGGTCAGAAGGAGTGTGTCAGATTCTCTAGAGCTGGAGTTACAGACAGTTGTAAGCCACCCAAGATGGGTACTGGGAACTGAACTTGGGTCCTCTGCAAGAGTAGTAATAAGCGCTCTTAACTGATAAGCCATCTCTCCAGCCCTATAGTCAGGGCTGGAAGTTTCCACGTTATCTTTTCCTAACCTGGGGCTTTTTTCATTCTCTTAACAGTGTTTCTCACATAACAGACTTTGACAGATACAGTGATGTTTAACAGCATATTTTTCCTTCAAAACACTTTTGGTGTTGTACCTTGTACTGGCTGGTTTTGTGTGTCAGCTTGACACAAGCTGAAGTTATCACAGAGAAAGGAGCTTCAGTTGAGGAAATGCTTCCATGAGATCCAACTGAAAGGCATTTTCTCAATTACTGATCGAGGGGGAGGGTTCATTATGGGTGGTGCCATCCCTGGGCTGGTAGTCCTGGGTTCTATAAGAAAGCAAGCTGAGCAAGGCAGGGGAAGCAAGCCAGTAAGTAACATCCCTCCATGGCCTCTGCATCAGCTCCTGCTTCCTGACCTACTCGAGTTCCAGTCCTGACGTCCTTTGGTGATGAACAGCAATGTGGAAGTGTAAGCTGAATAAACCCTTTCCTCCCCAACTTGCTTCTTGGTCAGGAGGTTTGTGCAGGAATAGAAACCCTAAGACCTAAAAACTCATTTCCAGACTCCAGGGTCATACCAGTGTTCTCTTATGCTACTTCTTTTAACTTACAAATTTTAAGTTTTGTTCTTTACATTTAGATCTGTGACCCACTCTAAATTCCTACTTATTCAACATATAATGTCTACAGACTCATTCCTTGGCAGGTAGCTTTCTTGTTGTTCCAGCACCATGTTAAAATGACTGGCCATTCTCCATTGACTTGCTTTTGCTCTTTTGTTAAAGATCAGGTAGCTATATGGATGTAAATTTATCTCTAATCTTTCAATTCTGTCATGGTGAGGTACTGCTTATTCTTTTGCCAATAGCATACAATCTTAAGTACTGTGGCTTTTTACAGTACATCTTAAAGACGGGCAATGTGAGCCCAACTCTTGTTTTCATCAGTAGGTATGAAAGAGCAATAGTCTGTCCCTAACATAGGGCTCCTAAAACCCTTGTAAATAAAGGTGCTAGAAAAATCTTTTCATGTTTGACACTAGTCCTGTCACAGAACCCCTAAAATTTAGGAAATTAGTTTCCTGAGTTATAGAAGGATTTGACCCAGATTTCCCTCACTTAGAATTTCCTGTGTAAGGAGGACAGCTTTTGTTCTGAAGCAACTCCTGATAGACTCCTAGATCAGTGCTGGATACCAGAAAAGACCATGGTTAGACGGCTGGAATTTTTGTCTCCATCCCAATCTTCCAGGAGGAGAGAACAGAGAAGTCAGTAATAATCATACCTTCCCCCAAATTTCTAATGCATGGAGTTTGCAGAACTTCTAGGTTGGTGAACATCTCAACATATGAGGAAGGTGACGAACTCAGCTCCACCAGGACAGAAACTCGTGTCTAGATCCTTCCAGCCTCTCCCTATGTATGTACCGCTTTATTCATCTGTATCCTTTAAAATGTCCTTTAAAATTAGCCACCAAATGTGTCTGAGTGCAGAACTACTCTAACAAATGGCTGCCCCGGATGAGGGAGTTGTACAAACCTCTTACAGCCAGCTGATGGTCATCAGTACAATCTCCCCATAAGACTGGCATCTCAAGTAAGGGTAGCCCATGAGACTGAGCCTTAACATCTAAGTTCTGTCCTAACTCTAGGCAGACAGTATTAAAACTGTAAGACATCTAGCTGGGACTGGAGAATTGCTTGTTGTGGAAAGACCTCCCACTCATCTGGTGGTGGAAGTAAAATTTTGAGTTTTGTTAGTGAGAATACAGAATAAAAACTTTCGTTTTTTTTTTTTTTTTTTTTCTATGTACTGGGTCTTCACCATCACTTTATTGAATCTACAAAATAACTTGCTGGGATGTTGACTGGGACTGTGTTCAACCTACACATTGGCACACAAAGAACTCTAAGCAGACAATATTGAGTTTTCCTCTCAAAATGTGGAATGGCTTTCCATTCATTTAATCTTTGATTTCTTTGGTCAGAGTTCTAATCTATTTCATATGGGTCCTGTGTGTTTTAGATTTACTTATAAGCACCTCTTTTTTAGAACTTTTACATTTTAATTGTTGCTGGAATTTAAATAATTTCTGTACAGTTCAATCTCCCATTCTGTTATGTAACTATAATCACTTAATAGTTTCAGGAGCTTTTGGTTGGGTCTTGGGGTCATTATATAGATAATCATGCCATCTAGAAACTTATTTCTTCCTTCCATATATATTTTTTTCCTTTTTAAATTTTATTACTTCAGCTAGGATTTCCAGTACACAGGACTCTCGCAGCAGAGGTAAGTGGAGGCATCTTTACCTTGTTCCTGTCTTAGGAGAAAGGTTATCTACTTCTTGTTATCAAAGCTCTTAGTTGCTTAAGATTCGGAATGGATTTTCCTTATTAAGATGCAGAAATTTCCCTCAACTCCTGGTTTGCTCCAAGCTGGTTTTATCCCCCTTTGTTGTTGTAGTTTTGGTTTTTTTGTTTGTTTGTTTTTTATCATGAATGAAGATTTTTCTGGATTTTGTAAAATTCCTTTCTACATCTACTGATGTGATCATATGATTATTATTTCTCCTTTAGACTGCTGAAGTGATAGCAGTGATTGATTTCAAATATTAAATCAGCATTGCACACTTGGTTCTTGTATAATTATTTTTATTCATTACTAGATTTGGTTTAATATATTGCTAAAGATCTCTGCATCTGTGTACAAGAAAGACAGTTTATAAAGTTGTCTTTTAAAAATATAAACAAGCTGCGAAATCTCAGAACAAAGAGTCAATTACATCTAAGTAGCAAATAGTTGGATCTGATTGTGCTTCTGAAACTTAAAACCATCTCGCCACAATCAGGCAAGTGTATTACAGATTAGAGGGAAAACAGAACAATTGGCAATGAAGGAAAGCTGAAGTCAGTTGCAGCATTTCAGAAGCATGAAAGGCTGCAGTACACAAAAGCTTCCTTTACTTCTTCAGTTATGAATCAGAAGAGGAAGAAGGAAAAGAATCAATCCCAGAAGAGGAAGGACATGATAACTGAGTGCATGAAGAAAAACTACATTTCCCTAACAGGCTGAGCCAGAATAACACCTTACAGGCACTTCTGACTTACAGGTGCTAAGATCTGAGCCACAGCTTCAGTCAGGATGTAAACAAGGCTTTGTGACACTAAAGCTTTTCTCTACCTAGAGCTACTCTATCTAGAAAGTTAACTTTTTTTACACACCTACCCCACCTTTTTCCCTCCTATTACATCAATAAAATGCGTTTTTTTCAAGATTTGTTTGTTTTATGTATATGAGTACACTGTAGCTCTCTTCACACACACCAGAAGAGGGCATTGGATCCCATTACAGATGGTTGTGAGCCACCATGTTGTTGCTGGGAATTGAACTCAGGACCTTTGGAAGAGCAGTCAGTGCTCTTAACCACTAAGTCATTTCTCCAGCCCCCAATAAAATGTTTTAAAGACTGTTTTATTAGCTTTTTCACTCTGCAGTTTCAAACTTTCCCATTTCTTCTTGTTGGCAGCTTGTCTAGCTGGCTGAAAACTGGAATAAACCCAACCCAGCAGGGCAGGGGTGAGACAAGAAGGTAGAGGGATGACAGACAACATCCAAAGACTGAGAGGGGGCAGGAGCTTTGCCTATGAGGAACTGTTTAGAAAAGAAATTGACAAGGGAAGCCCATGAATTCCCATGATGTCAGAACCCATGATGTCATCTGTTCTCTGTTGGTTTTAGGTAGCTGAATATAGAGGACTTGTGGAATGGTACCATGAACCTAGCATGGTGAGCAGGATTTTATAAAGAGTATCTTAAACTTAATGCTGGAGGACACACACACACACACACGCCACAGATTTGATTTATAATGGATAGTGTCAAGAACTAGAATGTGAATGGAAACAAAGGAAAGGATAACTGTGCGATCTCAAATGTGCTGGACTTTTAAGAAAGGAGATTTTAGGAAGTATAGGAAGAGAATAGGTTAGATAGTCCAGTAACTAAAGGCCCTGAAAGAAACAAACTACCCTGGAAAATAAGGAATCTGAAGAAACCAGTGACCCTGCCCATAATAGGCAACTCAGGTTTTAAAAGGCCACTGACCAAAAGGAACAGCAGCAGAGTTTACTGAAACAAGTTGTGCCCACACAAACTATCTTCCTGCTCCCACCTTTCTCTACCCTCTTATTCCTTCCAAAACCAGCTCACCCTCTCTCCTGGCTCTAAGAACTTAGTTATTATACCTAGACTCCTTTGCCTATCACATTCCACTTTAAGCTGTGAGGATTCAGAGTCCATGCTACAAAGCCCGATGTTCCCACAGTGCCTGTCAGCAATGCCTCCAAAGAATGGATAATAAAGGAACGAACCAACCAGAAGCACTTTGTGGGGTGGAGGAGGGGCAAAGGAGGTTGTTTTCGTGTTTGTGTTTCTGTTTTTGTTTTGAGACAGGGTCTTACTGTATAACCCAAGCTGGCCTGGAACTCACTATGTGGTTTCAGCTGCCCTTGAATCTGTAACCCTCCTGCTTCAGTCTTCCAAGGGTCAAGATTACAAGCATGCCCACAAGGCTTGGCTCTGAGGTCATGCTTTTGAAGGAAAGTAGAGAAGGTCCAGTATAAAAACAGACTTGGAACTTGCACTTAGATTACACTAAGACCTAATCTAACTCAAATTCGTTCTGTAACAAGGAGAGTGAATAGGGACAGTCACCAGAAACTGCAAAAATAGCACGGTACCTGCAGGAGGCTTTCTATGGCATGAAAGCCTCGGATTAAATTCAGAGCTCCACATAAAAGACTAAGGATAAACGCCACAATTCCTGACAGAGTTGCTGGTTCTAGTCGCTGATGGGCTGTAAAAGAAAAGGAATGGTTAGAAGTAAATATCAGAATCCCTTGTTTGTTGAGCTTATGTGGACAGAAATTCATTGCTTAACTTAGATGAGCCAAATGTAAATAATTTTAAACAATGTAGCTTAGTAATTAAAAAGTAATTAAACAATGTGTGTAGGCAAAGGTTCTCTGTGTAGCACTGGCTGTCCTGAAACTTGATCTGTAGACCAGGCTGGCCTCAACTCAGGGATCTATCTACATCTGTGCAGTAGATTAAAATTGTGTGCCACAATATCAAGCTTAAATCTTTTTCTAAAATGCAAAATGTTTGGCAGCATAAAAAGTCCCATTCTAAAGTCAAATGGAACAAACATTGCTTTTCTACATTTTAGTAGATACTTCTAACTTCTATTTGAGGTAAAAGAGTGCTATAGAGTACTCACATCTGTCAGTAAATCACTTAGGGAGAAAAAAAAACCTACTGCCCAAATATGTATACAATTTGCAATGTGGTACAAGTGTCTGCAAAAGATGACTTTGCTTGGAGAATAAATACAAAACTCTGTTTTCTGAAAATGTTTAGAAAACACTTTTAAGGATAACCATAGCTTGCTTTTAGCAAAGGCCACTTATCGAGGACTAACGGCTATGAACACCACTGGCTATATGTGAAAGCCCACAGTTAGTCACCACCCAAACTTGTCAATAGGATGCAGTCTTACAGCTACAAAGACTGGTCTCCTTGGTCTTTTGAAGAAAAGTGATGAAAACAAACCAAAACACACCAGCTAATATTGACCATTTCATCTTCACAAAGGCATTCCTTAATTTTCAGGCTTCAACAGAGTAAAATATTCTGTTATACAATCACTTCCCTTCATGATCATTTTATAGTTATTAGGCTTTACAATTGTGCCTAAATGAAAACGCAACTAAATACATAATCAGTAGACTTCAAAAGGGACACTGGCAAAGAGAGAACAACAGAACCACATTTTTATTATTTTATTTAAACCACTGAAGTATGAAAGCCCAACAATGAAGTTAATGAGGCAGAACGTTAATAAAGGAAAAGCTCAGATCTTTGCAAATTATATCCCACCATCATAGCAGAAAGCATTCCCCAAAGAGTTAATAAAAAACCCCAAAACCCCCATCTCCTGGATATTCTTCAGGTTCAGCAGAAACTACTAATCGAGAATAACATTTCCTCATTTCTTCTGTGCCCATATCTGGCCGTTCAGACTCTCATATGAAAACAGAAAACCAACTGTACAGTACTGATACCATGGTGTTTCAGCAGCTGAAAAAGTCACAACTAGTCCTGTTTTATTGCATCCCTCTGTCCTTGGTCCTCCCTCATAAAAAGCAAATGGGCTTTAGGAATAAAACCAACTAACAACTGAATAATTTTCAAATCATACTTCCATAGAAAAAAGATACCTCACCAAAAACCGAAAACAACAACAACAAAACCCAAACAGTGAAAATTCTAGCTCTACCTAGTCAAGTAAGATATGTTCCAAAAAAAAAAACCACTACCATTTTCATGTGTTGATGGCAATATATTTAAGAAATGAACAAGCCAATATAAATTATTAAGTTTCTAACACTTGCTTTTTGGCCTTAGAACATGTATTTTATAATAAAAGTATACCATTTATGAATTCATCACTTCAAAATGACCAAAGATATTTTTAAAAGGTAAAAGCAAGTGTTAAACCTCTTATATTTAACCCCTTGATAAAGTATTATTCTATGTGCTATTTGTTACTTCAGTGAGACAGATTCTAAATACACTGTAAACCAAATAAAGTTTGCAGCACATTTCAGTTTGGCACCATGCCAGGCACTAGTAGGTATAGTGGGCACCTACTCTGTAACAAATGAGGGCCATGCAGGAATATCATGAAACCAGGTGGCATCGTCCCAACAGTTTTTTTCATTTTGCTACTGTCAAGAATTGGGGAAGACAGATGTGGAAGAATAAGATATATGCAGATAACCAAAGATAACTACAGGGGGCAGGAGGGGGGTGCTTCCAGAAGGAATATGTAGCTAATGGTACCTACAGACGGGCCAGGAAACATCTGCATATAGAAATTAAATAGTATCCAATCTATTGTCCAAGAGATGTTTGTTGATGCCATAAGGCAGTTTCAGGAGGGAAGAGGAGGAGAAGTTCAGACTGTAAGAAGTGAAGTACCTGGTAATGCTGAGGCAGGAGCCCAGGTGTGTGTCTGCAGTTAAAATAGACATATAGAAGGCTTACATAGAACAAGACTGAGAGAGCCATTCTCGTCACACAACGTATATAGGGAAAGGAAGACCTGAACATAAGTATAGTGAGACAGGTCAGGGAAGCCAAAACATAAAAGAAAAAGAGAAACCAGAGCAGCCATCACTAGTCCACAGAGAAGTGGACTAAACCCCAGCACCTCTGCCCCACATCAGACAGACTGCACAAGGTGTGGTCATGGAGGAAGCCCAACACCTGGAGGAACAGGCTCATGAGATAAGGACACCTCAGGACAGCTCCCTTTAAGTGAACATACTTATTCCCTAAAGTACAACATATGATACTAACTTTATGACACTCCATTCTAATCAGAATCACAGTCTCTTTTCTTTCCTTTTCCTCCCCTGCTCCCGGTCCTTTGAGACAGCAATTCACCATGTGGTTCAAGCTAGCCTCAAACTTATGATTCCTCTGACTCAGGCTCCTGATAGCTAGCATTGCAGGCATTGGCTATCTACAATTCCTGGTCAGCCTTATATTTTTTTATTAGACAATATTCTTATTCCCATCTTGAAAGTGTTTGCTATTTTTATAAAATGCCTCCACAATATTTAGCATAATAATTCACAGAAAAGATCTGGCCAAAATAGAATATTTTCTGCCAACTGATAAGTTTGTCTACAAAACTTATAAAACAGAAAAGATTACAGATGTCAGAAACTGAAGGAATTTTATGACTTTTTAAAAAGAAAAAATAGAAGCAGAATATAAATTTTAAAAGGCCAGTACTATTAAATAATGATATGGGTATGGAGTAGTGGTCTGCTGTTAGCTCAAAGACCCTTGAGCTGTCTCTCTCCTAGAAACCAGGCCATGCATGCTCCCAAGGACAGAGAGTTGAGAAGAAAGCAAGCTATGTTAGGGCCTTGCAGCCCTTTCCTTCCAGTTGTGAAGTAAGTTTAGGGTCCTATCTAGTACCTGCCTCCAATAACACTTGCGACTAGGCCCAGCTAGATCATGTGGTCTGAAGCTTACCTACTCTCCTGAAAACCTCTAAGAGTCAGAAACTTGTTCTTGGAACAGAAAAGTATATTTCTCCCTTCAGGACTCTGGTCATGTTATACATAGCAGTCATCTCTCCTAAGGAAGCTCCTCTCAGGATTCAAAGGAAAATCAGTCTGCCCTCCCTGAGCCCACTTCAAGGTTGCATCATGGCTGTCCATGGTTATGAGATTCTCCTAATAAAGCTCATTCTGAAGGATTATTTTGTGTCAGCTCCTTTCTAAGTTTAACAATTACTTGTGGAACTATAAGATGGTATAAATACTTCAAAAACTATCAGTTCCTTAAACACTTAAGCATGCAACTAATCCTCTGATCCAGAAACACTGCTCCCAATATTTATAAATTTATATTTGAAAATTTCCAAATTAAAACATTTTAAAAGACAAAGAAAAGGCAGGCTTTACTACTTCATTTAACAAGACCCACTCACTCTATCAACTCACTCCATCATGGATGTATTTCAATAAAAAGTATGGCAAGAAAACAATATTCATGCTGGACCATAGATCAAAAGGTTTCAATGGAAGTCAAGAACTGTTTTTAAAGTACTGTAACAAAGTAGGGGGAAGCTTGAAAACCATATAATTTTAGTTAGAGTTCTCTCTCCCACACAAAACAAACAAACAAACACCAACTGTATTTTTATCTTGAGGACTACAGAAAATATTATGTAGGCTTAGTCTGAATTAAAATAAATTTTAAGGTTAATTCTAAAGTAAGCTCTAGTTTTAGGTTACTCTTTATTAAAACAATTCCAGCTTGCTCTCACTTTCCTCTAGTGTCTTTAATGATTTAGCATGCCAACGTGGTCTAAAATTCAGAGAGAACTTCTAGAAGTCAGTAGTACAAAGAATTTCTAACAGTCTACGTTTTGGTAGGTCAAGCTGGAAGCCCACCTCAAATTAAGACTATTACCCTAAATCCTGAGTATATATTAAAGGGCAGATATCCTAAGCTACAGCCACTGCTGGACCCACAGCGTTAGAACTCTCAGATGAGAACAGGCCAATGGAGACTTGGAAGTCACGGAGCTTCTCCATCCAAACAACAGACTAATGCCTTGAAGTCACTGACTAGTGTTACCATCTAAGGCTTAAAACCCATGGCTGCTGATCCCAACTAAACAGTAGTTTCTGGGCAGGAGATATGGCTCAGGAGTTACGAACTAGCTGCTCTTGCTGAGGACTAGGGTTTAATTCCTACCATGCACCCACATGGCAGCTTACATGATTTGTAACTACAGTTCCAGAAGCTCCAATAGTCTCTTCTGGCCTCCTCACACACCAGGCATACATAAGAAACACAAACATACATGCAGGTAAAACACCCATACGTATTTTTTAAAAATAATAAAATTAAATTAAAACAACAACAACAAACCAAAATGCTGTTTTTCATTTAACACTCCTGCTTGGATCTCCACAATAGTTGTCTTGAAGAAGAACACATTTTTTAAGTTCCACTTGCAAGTGCTTTTCACTTTGTAGCTGAGGATGGCACTGAAATTCTGACCACCCCACCTCCACTTCTGGTTTATTTGGTGCTGGGACTGAACCCAGGGCTCAAGCTTAGGAGTTAAATAAGTTATCAACTAAGTTAAGCCCAACCCTCAAGTGCTTTTCTGGGTGTGACTTCTTGCTAGTATTCATCAATTCATTATCTTATATATCTACTAGACAGTAATTTGGTAAGCTTTTGTTCCCTCTGTCCTTATAAATGGAAAAAATATTTTGCTTCTACCTAGCAGTACATTAACCATGTTGTCATTGGCTTAGTTTACATCAGGGGTTGGTTAAACTATGACCCATAAGCCAAATTCAGAGCACTCATCCTTTTACATAGTATCTATGGCTACACTGTGCTTATGCATTATACCAGCAGAGATACATCAGAGTCTATGTTAGCCTTTAGAAATCTAAAATATGTAGCATATAGCCCTTTATAGAAAAGGTTTCCAGGCCCTTAGCTTACAGAGATCTAGTGTTTTATTACCCCATAGAACATTATTTTGGTATACATTATTAATCTCATGGTGATAGTACTTGAAAGAGATAGTAGTAAATGGCTTAGTTTAGATGCCTTAAGACACATGTATGCTAGACACTAAAAAGCAACTACAGTTATAGGAGAGCATCACCCTGGTCAGTCACTGGTGGTCAACAGTTTAGAATACGCTGCTAGGAAGAATCAAGTTCATGCAGCAGGCAACTGACAGCACTGAGAAAAGACACACTCTTGATTAGTATGCTTGCTTTGTTTTTTTTAACATTTCAAAGACATCAGTACATTTCTGCACATTTATTGAATCAGTTTACTGAATGCCAGCAGTTGAGGGCCCAGGAAAACAGAGGATGACTCTAGTCCTACATGACACTCATGGGTTCAACGCAGTGTTGTGCAAAATACCTCTGGAAGGCAGGAGTGATGCTCCGAAACCCAGACAGACACTAAGAAAAGACCCTGGGTATGAAGCAATGACATGGTCTTTAGGCAAGGAACTGTTTCCACTTTGAAAACTGGTTTTAGCTTGTTAGTCATGGTAGAACTTAACTTCACCCCACAGTGAAATATAGTTATATACTATAAAGGCAAAAATAATCACAAAAACAAATGAAAGAGATGTGGATAATAAGCCAGCAAAGAACAGAAAATTAATTTCAAAGATGAAGGTAGCTAGAGACAAAGGTAATCGAGACAAGCCATGACAAAAGGAAACCTACAGAGACGCCTCAGCAATCAGTACTAGCTGAGGCTCCTCCAAGGGTCCAAGCGCAACTCCCAGCATCCACACAGCGCAGCTCACTAACTGCCTGGAACTCCGGTTCCTAGGAATCTGACACCCTCTTCTGGACTCTAAGTACCACACACATGTGAACATATATTAAGAGACACATAAAGAAAAAGAAAAAAGCCAAAAATGATAGATTAACACCCAATGATTCTAATAATGACATTAATTGTAAGTGAACTAAATATTTAATTTTTAAAAAGCCAAGATGATAAATAGGATTTTTTTAAAGGATGAAACCAAATGACAACTATAAAACACCAATATTTTCCCATCCCACAGAGGGAAAAACGAGTTTATTTGATTAAACAAAAATAAAATAGGTGCATAGGAACAATTTTGAAGTCCAAAAAGACTTGCTACTTCCTCAGCCTTCTCTATGGGCCACAGCAACACAACAAACCTAACAGAAACTGTTAGGTTTGGAACTTTTTTTTTTAAATTGGACATTTTATTTATTTACATTTCAGATGTCATCACCTTTCCCCATTTCCCCGCCCTAGAAACCCGCTAACCCATCCCCCCTCCTCCTTTTTTGCTTTTATACCATTTTAATTACATGCAAGTATTAAGGTCAGTTCTAAGTTGGGGGACTAGTAATACAATAGATGCAAATAGTCAAGGAACAAGCAAGACAATAAACACAAATAGTTAAAGAACAAGCAAGGCAAAAAACAAAGTTCTGTGAATACTCCGTGATCACTGTTTCTAAGGGCTTAGGTTTGGAACTTTTAATACTGCCTCTTCAGCCTGTCATGCCTGTGGCCAGCACTAGTAACATTTAAGATTTTAAAAGTAAAAATCCAAAATAGGGGGAAGGAAGGGGCTTGCAAAAACCAAACAAATACGCAAAAAAACCCTCACTTTTGCCTTAAAGTTTTGGGGAAATTTCCTCAGCCACCCCATGCCTTGACAAGCTCTAAAATGCCACAGCACTTCCAGAAGCAGCAAAGGCAGCCAGAATCACAGAAGGGCTTGCTGTGAGGGTTCTGGTGCCGGGGGGCGGGGGGGGAGGCGCACACTGGCAGTATGTTTCTTCAATTAGCTTGCTGTGAGAAAATAAGAATAGAGACTTAACTTAGTCACTCTAAGAGCAAGCAACATGTCTCTACTCATTCCATTCAGATCTCTACTCACAAAAAAAAAAAACCCCAAAACAAAAAAACAAACAAAAACAAAAAACAAAGAAGAAAAGGAAAGAAAATGAAAAAGAAAAAAGACTCAACTGATTCATGTTTTCTATACTTCCTTAAAAATTAAAGCTTTTGGGAGGGGGCGCTACCTAGGCATAAGAGCTAATGGATAGTATTAAACAAGATCTATTAAGACAAAACCTAACAACCCTTCCACCCACAACTATATGTAGCATGCTAGTTACACATCTCAAAGCCACCCACCCTCACCTGCAACGACACTAAGGGAAACAGGGAAAAGACATTTACCATCCTAAACGCAAGAAAGTTCCACACACGTGAACAGTTGACCTCTTAAGGACAATTTCACATAATACTAAAAACATGAGGAACCACTGCAGAGGATTATTTAAAGAAAATAAATATGTTGCAGCCACAAGCAATAATATTCAGCCAGTGTGCTCTGACATAGCCTAAGATAAGACTGAGCTTGTAAGTTAATACGACCATTTAAAGGAGGTCTAAGACCATGCAGACACACAAAAACATAGAACGACTTCTGGTTAAGTGATGACTGAAAACAGTCCACCAGGCTGGCCTGTTAATCTATAAGACCGGTTTTAAGGTATTTCTTCACTGTGACTTTTATAACCAACTCTCAGTTACTCCAGTGGTCTTCAGAATGATCTCATCCAGGTAGACCAGAAGGTAATTGAGAAAAAGAAGGTTGACAGTATAGCATTTCTTGATGTGTTTTTTAAATTTATCAAATATGTGGAAGTGTTGCCTTAGGTAGGAAAAATAAAATAAAACAAAGAGCAATGAACAAATGAACATGTCACCACTCACTGTAGAAAGTGACGGCTGCACCATGGTGACTGATATCCTGCTGGGCACAGACAGCATCAAATACAAGCATGAAGAGATTCTGATGCCCTTCAAATACCTGATGCTCCTCACTAGACCTTTAGGGTTCCCGATAAAAGGGCATTAAAACACCATTTAAACATAAGGACACAAAGAGAAAGACAACAGATGTAATACTAATATTAATTTTTTTTTTCGAGATAGGGTTTCTCTATATAGCCCTGGCTGTCCTGGACTCACTCTGTAGACCAGGCTGGCCTCGAACTCGGAAATCCACCTGCCTCTGCCTCACAAGTGCTGGGATTAAAGGCATGCGCCACCACTGCCCAGCTTACTAATATTAATTTTAATGTAATCTTTATATTATAAAGATTTCAAAGTTTAATATATCCCTAGGTACAAAGAACTCCAAAATGATGAAAGAACCAACATCAAGAGAACAAATCACACACTTTAAAACACTACTCCAGGGGCTGGAGAGCGGGCTCGGTGGGTAAGGGAATTTGCTGCTCTTGCAGAGGATGGAGGCTCACAACCTCCATGACTCCAGTTCTAGGGAATCCAACACTCCTGTCTGTAGGCAATAAACATACAGGTGTCGCACATACACTCATGCAGGCAAAACATTCATCCACATAAAATAAAGAATTAAATCTGAAAAAATACATAATATCAAAACTGATCACTCTAAAATGAGAAAGATATAAATTCAGAAGTGCAGAAATTGCAATATCCATTTCTCAAAGAATGGTTGAAGCAGACAGCAAATCAGAAAAGACACAACAGATTTCAACAATCTCAGGCTCCATGATCTAAGTGACTCTTATTTAAAGAGCCACACCATCACAGCAGGAAACAGAACACTTGTTAAAATAAGCAAAAAAGAATGACTAAGACAGGCTATTTTCTTGGGAATATATCAAGTCTACATAAATTTAAAAATACTCAAGTCAAATAAAATTTGTCTCCTGAACACAATGGAATAGACAATAGAATCAATAGACACTTGAAAATCCCTAAATAAAACTACATAATCTTTTCTAGATAACTCAAGAATCAAAAGAGAAATCAAAAGGAAAATTTAAAAGTATTTTAAGCAGATTGAAAATTAAAATGTAGTATGCTAAAATCTATAGGATGTAGCTAAACTGCTACTGAGAATGAGATATAGAATAGCAAGTGCTCATATTAGAAAAGAAAATCTCAAATAAACTGCTCCAAATCTCAGAAAATAAGAGCAGAGAAACCCAAGGTAAGCAGAAAATGGGAAGCAATAAGCAGAACATGCCAATAAAATAGAAAATAAAACATCAATAAAAGTAAAATTTTTAAAGAAATCAATAAAAGTGATCAATTTTTATATATTAGGAGAAAAGAGCAAAAGAAAAAAATTACCAATATCAGAAATGAGAAAGGCATAATTGTAATTCTATGGAAAATAAAGGTATAAAGAAATATGTATTGTACATCAAAAAATCCATAACCTGAAAAAAAATGAACAGATTCCATTAAAATAAAAGCTGCAAAGGCTCACTGAGAAGGCACAGGAAAGCTGAGCAGCCCTGGCCCTAGGAAAGAATGGATTTAAATCTTCCTCAGACAAAAGTATTTGAGGATTTATTGCTATATCCTACAAAACATTTTCCAAAAACATAGAAGAGGTGGGAAAACCTTCCAGTGTACTTTCTCATGTCAGCTGTGTACAGATAGTAAAACAAAACATGGCCATTATAAAAAAGGAAAACTAGAAATCAATCCTTCAGTAAGACACTATAAATTATCAGTAAAACTTTAGCAAATTGGACCTGATAGCATATAAAAAGCATGGCCATGTAAAGTTTCCCACAGAACTGAAAGATTTGTTTAACAGCAAAAAGCAATCAATGTAATTTGCCAGAAAACAAATGTGAAATATTGTATGACCAACATAGTCTCAGATGGTCTGTCCTCTCCTCAGATTCTATAAAGAGCCTGTATCTCAGGCTGTGCTGCTGTCTTTTAAATTAAGTCTGCTTGAGTCCTTTGAATATATACTAGACAAATATATTTTGATCTAGTTTAAATGAAAGTTATGTGTACAGCTGTTTTGCCTGCGTGTTTGCCTGTGTGCCATTTACATGCCTGGTGCCCAAGGATCAGATCCACTGGATACTAGAGTTACAGATGGTTGTGAGCCACCATGTGGTGGTTGGTGATCAAATCCAGGCCTGCTGAAGTGCAACCAGTGCTCTTAAATGTTGAGCATCTCTCCAGTCCCATTTTGACTAGTTTTGTACCAAGAAAATAAAATAGAAGAAAATAAAATAGTATATTCAATGCATTCTTCTTATTGAATTACAAGTTAAATATTAATCTCATATACATACATGATTTATAAATATTTCCTCTCATTCTGTGGCTTGTCTTTTTACTCTATCTTCATGGAATAGTAAGTTTTAAATTCTGATGAATTCCATCTTGTATATTTTGTCTTTTTGCAGTGTGGTGTTTAAAATAAATCTGACAAACCTAATAGAAGATCAAGAAGAGTCACACCTGTGTTTTCAACTAAGAATTTATAGCTGGTAAAATGAGGGCTTTACCTGAGTTAAGTGTGTGCTTATGGCATTGCAGCAGTCTAACTTCTTTCTTTTACACATGAGACCTCGCTGTCCCAACACTGTATGATCTTCTCCCACTATCCTAGAATCACTGTCAGGAATGAACTGGCCACACTGAAAGAGTTTACTTCTGTCCTCTCAATTCTATGATCCTTATCTGCAGGTCTAGCCTTTCAGCAGAACCACCCCCCTGATTACTATAACTTAGTAGTATGTTTAGAGGTTTGAGTCTTTCAGTTTTTCCAAGATTTTTTATTTTGCATATATATGTGCATATGTGTGTGTATACTTCTTGTACTTCTATACAAATTTTAGAATCCAATTGTCAATGTTTGTTTTTAAAAAGCCCGGCTGACAGTATATCGAGTCTCTGTCTGCTTGGGAGTTCAGCCATCTTAACAAGATTGTCTGCCAATATATAAATGTGGATCTGTTTTCCACTAATTTTTGTCCTCCTTAACTTTTTTTCAAAAATTATTTTGTTAGTTTTCAATATATGGAATTTCCATTTCATCTTCAGATTGCTTCCTGCCAGTTTACAGCACAGAATTCTTAGATAGTGGCACTGCTATGCAGCTGCTCTGAATCCATGCACTCGTTCTAATACTTTCTAGAAGTATCCTTAAGATCTTCTACAGAAAAAGCAACATACAAATGGAATGATCTATTCTTTCCTTTGAAATTTTGAATTATTTAAGTAGAATATTTCCCCTTCTCTCATATTTGTATAAAATCATATATAGAGTACCACGTTCAGTCCACATTTAAAGAATACTAACAAACTAAATTAAAGCATGTACAAGGATAGGGAACGTCTTAGTTAGGGTTTCTGTTGCTAAGAAACACCATGACCAAAGTAACTTTTTATAAAGAACAACATGTAATTGGGGCTGGCTTACAGGGTCAGAGGTTCAGTCCATTATCATCAAGGCAAGAGCATGGCAGCATCCAGACAGGCATGGTGCAGGAGGAGCTGAGAGTTCTACATCTTCATCTGAAGGACACTAGGAAGAAGACTGACTTCTAGGCAACTAGAAGGGTCTCAAAGCCCATCCCCAAAGTGACAGACTTCCTCCAACAAGGCCATATCTGCTAACAGTGCCATTCCTAAGCCAAGCATAGTCAAACCACATTCCACTCCCTGGCCTCCACAGGCTTGTTAAAACACATGAGTCTATGGAGGCCATACCTAGCCCTACCATAATACAACTTCAAAAGTCTCTAACAGTCTCAACAATGTTGAAAGTCCAAAGTCTCTTCTGAGATTCAACCATTCATTTAACTATGATTCCTTATAAAATCAAAATAAAAAAAGCAGATCACATATCTCCAACATCTCATCATATACATTACCATTCCAAAACATCATAATGAGGAAATACCAGTTCAAAGCAAGACCAAAAAACCAGCTGGATAAACTCCAAACTCAGCATCTCCATGTCTGATGTCAAAGCTCTCTTCAGATTTCCAATTCCTTTCATCTTTGTTGACTGCAACACAATTCTTTCTCTTTGGCTGGTCCCACTCTCTATTGGGAGCTTTCCTTAGCAGGTATCCCGAGGCTCTGGCATCTCTAACATCTTGGAGTATCCAAGGCACTTTTACAGCTTCTTTTTCCAATGTCTGGGATCCACACATTATCTTCTGGGCTCCTCAAAGGGGATTGGGTCATTTCTCCAGCTCTGCCCTCTGTAGCACTCTAGGCTCTGGTTGACTCCACTCTACTGCTGCTGCTGTTCTTAGTGATCATCCATCCCATGATACTGACATACTCAATTCACTGGAGTCTTCTGCTGAAGCTTCACCAATAGGCTCCTTTCATGGTGTCAAGCCTCAACTTCTTTGCATGACCCCTTCAGTCCTAGGCTTCAATTTCAACTGAGGCTGTACCTTCACCAATGGCCTTCCATGACCTCTCACAGTGCCAAGCCTCAGCTGCTCTCCATGGCCTCTTCATGTTGTCAAAACCAGTACCACCTGGGTGATTCTTATACATTATCAAATCCAGCTGAAGCACAAGATACAACCTTGGCTATCTCTAAAACACAGCTTCTTTGTGCTCTCAGAAAACACTTCCCAGAAGATTTCACCTCAGTGATGCTGGTCTCTTCTTATTCACCAATAATGTCTTAGCTCCAGCTAACCAGCATCAATTGTTCCAGTTGTCCCTTCTATTCTTGACTTTAAAGCCAGAGCTACATGGTTGAAGCTGTCTGGTTCTGCTGCTTGCTGGAACTGGAACATGGCCCCTTGTTCTATTACATCATCACCAGCTTTCTGTTTTCCAACTCCTTTACTGCCTAAGCTTAGCTCTCCTGGAACTTGCTCTATAGATTGACCCTGAACTCAGAAATCTGCATGGTTCTGTCTCCTGAGTGTTAGGATTAAAGACATGTACCACCACTCCTGGATCTAAACCTTTAAAAAAAAAAAAAAAACCTGGAATTTAATCTGTCCCAGAAATCTTTAAAATCAGAGATCTGCTTGCCTCTGTCTCCTGGAATTAAAGGCCTGTACCACCATGCCTGGGCCAAAGCTTTTTCATGGTCACTATTCCTCAAGAGTCGGATCAAAATCCTGTGTCTTCTAGCCTCAAGCTCTAGATCACAATCATGCACTCCATTTCTGGATTGTAGTTCATTCCAGATTAAAAGTCCAAATGGAAACAATAACCAGGTAATAATGTCAAAACATAAGTATTCTTTGTTCAGGTGCAAAAGCATAAACAGTAGGCTTAGCTGAGTAAAATCTTGCCCCAAGTCATTGCTCCTTTAATCTGTTTATCTCCTTGAACATAGGATTCAACTCCATTCTACCTCCTGGTGCTCCTTTATTCTTTGAACTATACATTTTATATTTTTCCTTTTTTCAACTTGCTCATTTTCATCAAATGCTTTTCAAAGAGTGAATTCTAGTAACCACACAACAGAATTTATACCAGAGTATTTTGAAACTTCCTTTGTCAAAGCAATTTATTGGAAATCTCTTTACCTTAGCCTCAGGTAGACTCTTCAGACAATGGTTAAAAAGCAGCCACATTCCTCACCAAAATATCATAACAGTACTAAAATTCTACTAAATTCATACTAAATTCTCCTCCACTGAAACATCTTGGGCCAGGTCCACACAGTTCAAGTTATCCTCAGCACCAATATCTTCTATATTCCTACTAGGATAGTCCATTAAGCCCCATTCCTTCCTCAAATCTCAAAATCCATATTTCTCTAAACAAAAGCATGGCAGGGTCTATCATGGCAATACCCCAGTCCCTGGTACCAACTTCTCTCTTAGGGTTTCCATTGCAATGAAGAGACACCATGACCACAGCAATTCTTATAAAGGACAACATTTAACTGGGGTTGGCTTACAGGTTCAGAGGTACAGTCCATTATCATCATGTCCGGAAGCATGGCAGCATCCAGCCAGGCATGGTGCTAGAAGAGTTGAGAGTTCTACATCTTGATCTGAAGGCAGCTGGAAGACTGGCAACTAGGAGAAGGGTCTCAAGACCACCCCCAAAATGACACACTTTCTCCAACAAGACCACACCTCCTAATAGTGCCACTCCCTGGGCCAGGCATATTCAAACCACCACAGGGGAAGACGTCAAAATTGCAAAAAGTCTTAAACTGAAGATGAAAAAATTATGCTAGAAGCATAGAAAGAACATAACTGCTATTGTTTCAGCTAGGGAGGTGACAGAACCTAAAACACACCAGCAGGCATTATATGGAAGTAGACATTATCTTAAGCCACAGGAAAATTTTAAGAAGTAGTCCAATAACAGCATACTATACTTTTATAAAACAGTGAAGTTTCCATTTTAAGAAAAAGTTTCATCCTGTCCCAACTGTTAAACCTCCCTCATGTACTTTCTTTGGGAGGAGAGACTGAGTAGATAAGCACCACACCTTTACAGTTACACCTAAGAAAGATGCCTATACTGAAGAACAAAGCCATTTGATAAGATGGAAAGTACTTCTCAGGCCCACATTCCTAGAAAATGTTTACAAAGAAATCGAATGTTTTCTTAGCAAAGAAATCTTCTGAGATTGTCATTTGAAAGTACTTTCCTGAAGTCATGACTTCAGTAGCCTACTTTATAACAACTGGGAAAAACGGGTTGCTTTTAACTTCTATATTCTCTCATGTAGTTGATTTAAAACACTAGCGTAAAGCAATTCACTTTCAAGTGTTCCTCTGTTATCTTTAAAAAATTTAATAAAATAATTGAGATCCAAAACTCACCAGAAGAAATCTTACCAGCACCTTTATAGTCAACAGAAAATGCAGATGTGACTCCATTGGCTGATCCCAGTTCACACATTGGGATTTGATAAGGGGCCTCAGCTTGATTTCCATCTGCATGTCAGACAGATTTATTTTTGTTGAAAGAGACCTGGGATTATTATATCGCTGCTTGGTCCTCTGAATGAAGTTATCTATGTAAAATAAAAATAAATTCCCTTGCAATCATTGTTAATTAAATCATTTGAGAGTGTAATATTTATGGACATAAATTTCATAAAGTTAAATTTGTTATTCAAAACTATTCAGTTTGTCATGGGATTTCCAATATTACTTCTGTTTAACAGGCTGCTCTGTCATGGAGTCATCAGTTCTACACTCTAAATAGTAAACCCTAGGATTAAGTTATCAGAACTAGAGTCTACCTACCTAAGTATAGACTTCAAGGAATTACAAAACAAACAAACAAAAAGAAAACAGCTTTAATTGTCAACCATTGTCTTAATTTTTATATCCTTATCTCGCAAAATATCCAATCTGTTATCAGCTGTAATTACTTACAAATTACACTACAAGCAATGTGGTTTTATAAATGTTTTCTTATTTCTTACACCATTATATAGTATGTTCTGAAGAATAAGTTTAAAAGAATCAATAAAAGAGATTTCCTAAATATCTTCTAAGCAGAGTTTTATTTTTACTATTTCCCCTCTTTCTATATAAAGAAATCCACAACTTTGGCCAGACTTTTCTGGTTGAGCAAACTACTGCCCATAGGTCAAATCTAAACTGCTATTTTTATAAATAAAGTTTTATTAGGCAATAACTATGCTCATTCATTTATGTATTGCCTGTGGCGGCTTCCAAGCTGCAATATCAGAGCTGAGTAGTTGTGGCAGAGACTAGAAAGCCTTTAAAGTCTGAAATATGTACTCTCTGATCTTTTCTAGCAAGCATTTGGCAACCCCTGTTTTACATTAAACAGACTATAAAAGATTAGCACATAAACACAAAATGGAGTAAATTTCTCATTAAGAATGTGTCCTCTGGGATTCATTCTTTGGACAAATATCACAATCTCCTTCACAATGCAAACACATTTTTGTCCTAATAGATAAATAAATTAAGAACTATAGTATAGATCTTTTGCCAATTATTCTACCAAAATCAAAGTTGCAGAAGTTACTCCCTTACTCCCCAATATTAGATGAAAATTTGACTGGAGACAGGGTAATAAAAAAAGTACAAAGAATAAAACAAACAAAACCAGGCCCTTACCAAATTCAATGAAACAGTATGGTCTGACAGCAGTATTGGTCTTCATCATGTTATAAGTAGTAATGAACTCCTTCTGAAGCTCATCCAGGAAAGAGAAGGCGAGAACATTTGGATAACTTTCACTGCACAACATCATGTAGCTCACTCCCAGAGAGCTAATAAAACTACAGTGTAAAAAAACATTGGTTTTAAAATTTCAAATTATATCAAGGTAATTCGTTGTTTCACAAGACTGATTCTATATACTATAAACTGCTGCTACAGTAGCAATGAAGATATTACCATTTATTATATATTCCAGCAACAACTTTAAAGGAACCAACACATAATCCATCCAAAGCTGTGGATTTGTATGTTTCTAGAACTCATTATGGAGCAGAAAACAAGGGGAAAAGCACACACATACGTAAACATCCAAGCAGTTTAAAGGCCAACCCTCCACAAAAGCAGGTGGAAACACAAATTAACCGTTTAATGAGTCACCTAAGTATCCTTTTATTGCACTGATCACATAGTTGATATAGACCAGGAACAGGAAATCAATATAACATCCAGGCTATGGCTCCCACTTGTGTGCTATATACTACTAATCACAGCAATCTGTATTGCCAGCCTCATCCGTACTAGTGTACTTTTTTTTCTAATAATGTAGATAAAGAATTTAGGTTACCCCCCCCGTCCGTGTGTGTGTGTGTGTGTGTGTGTGTGTGTGTGTGCGTGTGCGTGTGCGTGTGCGCGCGCATGCTCAGAAGCCAGAAGGTGTCAGAGTCCTCCTCTACCACTTCCCATTTATTCCTTTGAGACAGAGTCACTGGAAGTCAGCAAGCCCCAGCAACCCTCTTGTCTCCACCCTTCTTGGAGCTGGGATTACAGACCTGTGTAGGACACCTGGCTTGTTACATGGGTGCTAGAATTCAAATACTAGTCATCATGGTTGTGTGGCAACAAGTACTCTTAACTGGTAAGCCATCTCTCCAGCATCCGGACCTTCTTTTCCTTTAACTTTAGGAGTAAGTATGTTCACGATTCAATTTTTTAAAAAAGAAAGAATAGACTATGTACTGATCTTCTCTTATTGCCTCCTCTGTCCATAGATACTCAATTTTCCTCCCCTTGGGCAAGCCTTGTTACTAACTCTTTGTATCTTTTATAGTGTAGTTCACACTTGTAGTAAAACTGAACTCAACTTATTACAGGAACCTGAAACTCCTTTTTAAATTCTAAAATTCCACTTGGAAAATAGTCATTTTTGTAAAATTTCTAAGGCATAAGACATAAAATTAATGTTAGAACATTTTGTGAAGAAGAGAGGAGGAAGAACAAGAAGAAACTGGAATATTCATTGTTTTATAAAAATATTTCTGTTTTCTACACTTATATACATACATATGTTCACAAAAGCAACTGCATGTCTTTTCAAGAATTATTAATTAAAAACTCTAGCTATATAGTTTATGGAATTTTTTTTAAAACTTACTATTTTAATCAAAGGTCAATATTTTGTTGTTTTTGTCCCTTTCGTGGGGTAGAGTGGAGGGTGGGCGCTGACAGGATTGCTAGCTGCATAGACCAAACTAGTCTTGAGCTGGTCTTGAATTTATTAGCTCAGGTGGCCTCAGACTTCTGATCCTCCTGTCTCAGATTCTCAAGTGCTGGGATTGCAATTAGGTGCCACAAAGAACAATATAAAATGTATTTTATCAAGTGATTTCTTGTCTCAAAATACTTCATCATTATCAAAATTCTTTGCCTTGTCATTAGCGTTTGGATAAACTCCACAACTTGGACACAATGAGTAATTGGCTTCCATCCATCCAGAACTCCCAACTAGTAAGACACAAGTTATTTTATTATCACCTAATAATGTGACTGAAACATTTTTGGACCACATTTTTAGTATCACATCAGTTTTGCTGTACTTTTCTTCATGAACAGTTCAACAAGCCATAGACGCCTACTGCATAGTTTATGGCAAATCTTGTTTGTGCTAAATTTAACTGGAAATTTTGAGTGAGAAATACAGAAAACCCTATTTTTGTTTTTAAAGATTCTATGCTGGCATTTTCAGGACGTCATCTATTTGTATGACACTTGCTGAAATGGCTATAAAGCATTCTACAGTTGACTTTCATAGTAAATTTAGCCTAATAATTCTTTCTCTGAAATGAAAAACCGCTTCCTAACAGTACAAGCCAGCTCTGTTCATCGACATTTATAATAAGAATAATAACTGCTTTTTCAATTGCTGTAGGGCCAGACAGAGATTCTTACCATCTCATTGAAGACTACTTAAGAAACAGTCTAACATCACTTCAAAGCGCTGTCTGCATCCATCAGTCTCACTTGGTTCATGGTCTATATACAGACACTATGCTTTAAGGAGGAAGGAGGGAGGAGGAGGAAGTTAAGAGTAGCAACAGAAACAACAGTAAGTACATTTACTGACCACTCAGTGGAGCTCAATAGTCTGCATAATTTTTTTAATTTACCTTCACAACAGAAGGTTCCTACAAGATCCATTCTGCAAATGAAGAGCCTAAGAGAGGTCAAGTAGCTAACCCAAGGCCACATGATTAAGAAGCAGAGATGGTGTGGCTGCAGGTATAGCTCAACTGGTAGAGGACTTGTCTAGCATATGTTAAGCCCTGCCTTTGAACTCCAGCAAAACAAACTAAAACTGGGATAAACATTTCGATCCAGAGTCTATAATCTATCTACAACACATCAACTTTCATTATATCAATTTTTTTCACTTGTTCTCAGTCACAGATCAGTCTATCGGATTGGTTTTGTTTTGTTTATCCCCCCTACATAAAGAGCAATGAGACTTAGGGACTTTAGAATTTGTGGGCACGTGTGTGCATGCGTGTGTGCGTGAATGCATGCATGCATGTGTGTGTATCTTCATGCCAGGAAACCTTTCCAATTTGTCCACTTTATCTTCTGCAACTCTCTTCTTCCCTCTTTGCACAGCCACAGAGGCCTGTTTCAGAGCTTCAAGGATGTCAACCTATTCCCAGCCCAGTCAATCCCATCCCAAGAAGATTCCAGAACACTATCTTCTCCACTCCCCCTGTACTCCAAATCTGAAGTGGCTAAAGTCTCCTCTCCCACCTATTCTTAAAGGTCTTTGCAGAATGCATGCTCTAAAACAGTGGTTCTCAACCTATGGGTCTCCACCCTTTGGGGGTTGCATATCAGATATCCTGCATATTAGATATTTACACTGCAATTCAAAACAGTAGCAAAAATACAGTTATAAAGTATCAAACAAATAATCTTATGGTTGGGGGGTCACCCACGAGGTGACACAACATGAAGAACTGTATTGAAGGGTCACAGAACTTCGAAGGTTGAGAACTACATATCTAAAGTGAACACACCCTCATGGCCATAGCCTAGCAGCTGTTATCAACCATCAACTAGGTCAAGCTGTAAGTGTACATTTATATATCTGCATTCTGCAACGTCTCTCTCACTAATAGCTGTACTCTAGGACAGCAGTGATGGTTTCTAGATTGCTCACCATTGTATTCTTAGCTCCTGAAATATTGGGTCTAGTACATAATAAGTACTCAACAAATTAACAAATAAAGTAGAGCCAAATAAGCACCATTCACTTGTTTACAGCCTAATAGTATCTATACAAAGCAAAGTCTCAGTCAATCACTAGCTAAATCACAGAAAGCATCTACTCTTCCAGACACTGTTCTATTTAAGGTCAATTTATCTTCAACATATCCAGAACTGGAGATGTTCTCCAGGCTCTCAATGGTAGCATGGAAGGTGTGGTCCTGCAGTGAGACCCACAGATGACTACACAAACCTGCAGTTCTGACTCTGCTCCCTTCATTATTGTTATTACAGATGCATGTGTGTATGGTCAGTGGATAAACTCTCTTTTCTTTAACTTAAGCATAATGGTTTTGGTTTTTGATTTTTGGTTTTTTTTGTTTGTTTGTTTTGTTTTTTTCAAAGACAGGTTCTCCCATATCCCAGGTTATCCTTAAAACTCTTGTGCAGCTGAGAATGACTTTGAACTTCTGATCTTCCACTTCCCTCCTTGAACACCTGGTTTATGTGGTACTGAGGATCAAACCTAGAGCTTCAGCTACACCCTCAGTCCACTGAGTATAATTTTTTTAAGATTTATTTGTGTATGTATGTGTCTAAATGAGTCTATATACACATGTGTTCAGGTGTGCGTGCCTATGCACAAAGAGGCCAGAAAAGAGTCATTTCCCTCAGAATTGGAGCTACAGGTATTCTGGGGATGCAGGGCTTATAATGTAGGTGCTAGGATCCAAATGCTGATCCTCACGACTGTGTAGCAAGTGTCATCTCTCCAGCCCCAACTGAGTAAAATGTTGTGATTTACATTTTCCTTCTCTCCCTTCCTCCTTCCCCTCCTCCATCTCTATCTTCTCTACCCTTCTCTTTTCTCTCCCCTCCTTCCTTCTACTCCTCTCAGCCCTGACTATCCTACAACTCACTATGTAGACCAAGCTAGCCTCAAACTCACAGAGATCCACCTGCTACTGCTTCTTCCTACCGACCCCACCCCGCCCTGTGCTGAGATTAAAAGGCATGTGCCATCACATCCTTTTTGAGACAGAACCTTAAACTCTTTGTAGCCCAGGTTCGTCACATATTCAAGACCTTCTGGCCTTAGCCTGCTGATCCTGAAATAACAAGCATATGCCACCATACCCTGTCAATTAAAAAATATATCTAACATGTGTGAGTATTTTGTCCACATGTATATATGTGCATCATGTGTGTGTGTGGTTAGCACAGAGGTCAGAAGAAGGCATCCAGATCACCTGGAACTGGAGTTATGAGTGGGTGTGAGCCACCATGTGGGTACTCTTAACCACTAAGCCATCTCTCCAGCTCCCTCCAATTTTCTTTTTTTAAGTTTTAACTCCTCTCTGTTTCTGGGCTTTAGTTCCAATAGTTGGCATTTCTAGCCTCACCTTTCTTCTGGCCAAGAAACTTAACCAAACTTCAATACAACTTTGGTCTTCTCCCTAGTACAGACATTAGGAACTTAGTCCTTTGAGGATCAAATGTATCCACAGTAAGTCACACTGAAAGACACACAACTTCTGGACCAGGGCTCTGCTCTTTTTAATCACTTTGTTAAAAAGCTAATTCTAGCATATGTCACCATAAATGACTTCTAAATGAGTGATTTTGGACATAAAACTTTTCCTGACATATAATTTAAGATACAATGTGTCAAACATTACACATAACCAATTAAGTACTGATGGTCTTTTGCACTATATGAATATACAGTAAAAGCAATAATGTTCCTTCTCAGCAGATCACAGAACACCTGTGGTCCAGCATGTCACTATGTAAGGTTTAATGTCAAAGACAAGGTCCTTGACTTCCAAGAGCCTAAAATGCAAATACCAAAGATTTACCTGAAACAATTATTTAATACACCACACACACAATTCTCTCTCTTCCTCCCTCCCTCTCTCTCTTTCTCCCTCTCCCTCCCTCTCTCTCTCTCTCTCTCTCTCTCTCTCTCTCTCTCTCTCTCCACACACACACACACACACACACACACACACACACCAAGCTAAATGACAAAATATATAGCAAACAATTTTAAATGACATGGCTATCATATTATATATAGGATTTTCATTCTTCAAATATACCATTACACATAAAAAGTCTTATCCTTTGTAGCTACATTCCCCATTAAATAGTTTTCCTGGGTGCAGAAAATCTCTCTAGTAGCATAAACTCTATGTTAAAGTTGTCAAGTATTAGAAAAAATATTACTTTTGAAATAAAAACTTTCACAAAAACTTTATTAAAATAAAGTATATAATCTTTTAAATATTAAAATAATTTGAAAATATAAAAGCAAGCATACCTTTTGTTCACTGCTGGTATGTTTAGTAGGACCTACTGTCAAAGATGTGTCTAATACAAAATAACTAAAAATGCAAGCCCACCCTCAGTGGGACAGAGGGAGAGAATTCACTGAGGGTCAGTCACGTAAAGCACTGTAGCAGACTTCCTACTTCTTCACTTACCCTTCTCTCACACAGTCCACTCTCAATTACTCATCACTAATGAGAGAGCACCAACTCATAAATCAATCCATGAATAAAACACCTATTTTAGCCTTTACTTTTAGTCTCATTAAATATAAAAATGTTTATTCATATGCAGCATACCAGTCAATGTCAACTTAGAAAGATAAAGGAGTCTTTGAGAGTTTTAAGGAGCCGATATCGATCACATTATCAGAGCCATGAATACTATTTTCCCATAAAAACTGTAAAAGAAGAGTGATGTGCTTCTGAGGTCAGCTCCGAGTCTATTCAACAGACATGATGCTGACAGGCACAGGTTTGCCAGAATAAAGAGCAGAGAAGTGTGAGGCTGGCAATCAGGCAAGCAGGGAAGTAGAAAGGACGGTCATCCCTCTCAAGTGGCACGGTAGCTGTCCCATCAAATTCGGGCTTCACACATAAACTTCATTTCTCAACAATAAAGAAAGAAGGTACTTCACTTACTGTTTCTTACCTGGTTAACTTCTCTCTCCATAAAAAGTTAAAAGAATTAGGGCGACTGGGAATGTTTGTGGTTACAAAAGAGAAAGGACTTGGATCTGAGCAGAGAAAGGCAAGGCTGGGCTCTGCTCTACTGCTCATCAGCTTTATGACTTGATGGGGTTCTTTCCATCGGAAGCCTCACCAGTTAAGTGACGGCACTGTTTAGGGGTGTCTGCCAGCATCCTCTCTTCCCCCCTAAAGGGAAGGCCTCTGACCTACCATGTATTATATGCAGCCTTGGTTATGTCACATGTACTGGAGTGTGCCCAGGCCAACTGTGAGTGGCCCTCCTTCCTAACCACAATGACTAGTCCTGCCAAAGTCCTGCTCTGATATCAAGGGAGGGCAGGTCTGCAGCTTCACTAAGGCTTGCAGCTTCTGGTAAATGTCTCCCGACCTATGAAGAACAGAAAATCTACAAAAGCCAAGAGACTGTACAGAGACTGCTGACTGAGCCATTTGACAAGCAAGCTCTCAAGAAACATTTTGCTTTTTGGTTTAAACTAATGTGAGTTGTAAGCTTGCCTTTACCCACAATGTAGAAGCATTGCACTTACTAGGCATTCAGAGCCACTGTAAAATTTAAAAATGTTAGGTAAAGTACCTGCTAATTGTAGGTGGTGAATAATTATGCTACTGATCAAGCTACAACTCCTGTAATAAGAAAATATCACCAAAGAATGAAAGGAAAGCCCTGCTGCTGACTGAAACTAACAGACAGGAGGCTTTCGACAGCATTTTCCACTGAAAGTCGTTTAGGGACAAATACAAAGAAACTGCATCCTCAAGCAGGAGAAAGCCTAGGAGGCCCACAGCCTTCGCTCACTTCAAACGAACTCCCAGAGAAAGAACTAAGTAATCACATTGTTTCATTAAACTTCACAGTGGGGTATAACTGGTCCCCAAAAGACATTTGTCTTTTCACAAGATCAATGTCTCGAAATTAAAAGAGATCTCAAATACACAATCTGTGTTGTGTTTTGTTTTTAACTCCAAAGCCAACCATAGAGTTTTAAGGACTCAGAGGATGCAATTTAATCTTCATGATTACTTTAGCCATTTTCAAAGTAATAAGCTTATTCATTAGATATTTATGTCAGCATGAGGAAAGTATATTTGTTAACTTATGAAATACTAGTTCCTTTAAAATTACTGTAGTATCACTGTGGAATGCAAAATCACACAACTAAATAGCCTCACACTCAACCCTGCACACTCTGACCAAACAACAAGACCGATCAATAAGGTCTAAAAATAAAAGCAATAAAGCTAAAAAAAAAAAACTCTTTTGGAGAAAACAGACTCATTTCCATGGCTGGAAACTCTGTAAATTCCTAAAATATCTGCCATAGTTAGTGTCAGCTGTCAACTTGCCTCTGCCTCCCAAGTGCTGGGATTAAAGGTGTGTGTCATCACTCCTTCTGGCTCTGACTCTGCTCCTGCCCAGAATCTCCCCAACAGTGGATGGTGATCAGAAAGTGTAAGACAAACTCCCCAAGTTGTTTCTGATCATGATGTTTATCACAGCAACAGAAAGTCAACAGGGGCATATCTCTCTCACTTAGCTGCTGCTCTGACATGTGCAAGGCATTATACTAATGACAGCCATACACTGAGGAATGTGATTTACCAGCAAAAAGACCCATGCCACTGCAGTCAAAGAAAACCTATCATTTCCCCCATGCACAGAAGGAGAAAATTAAAAGAGCTGTCTCCATTTTAAACAGTACTATTCTTACATTTCCTCTTGAAGCCTCTAGTCTTTCTCTGCCAGGTCAACTAGACTTCAGCGTGAGTTACTAAGTGACTTAGCCTACAATTATAACTTGTTACTCTGACACTCAATTTCTATACAGATTTGAAAACCATTATACTAAAAGATGAAGACTTAGAATAGGTTAGGCTGGGCTGGAGAGGTGGCTCTGTGGTTAGGAGCATGTATTAATGCAGAGGTGGCTCACTACTGCCGGAAACACCAACTGCCAAGGACTTCAAGAGGACCTGTGCTCACTTGTGCACAAAGTTCACATGGCTGTCCACATGTATACAGCCCCCACACTCCCGAACATGCACATACTCAATTAAAAATAAATATACATTTAAAATAGATTAAATCAGCGGTGGGTCAATTTCCTCAATGAGTTACAACCCAATTACAAAGAGCAAATTAGAGAATTTTAATATTTAAAAAATTTTAGTAAGTGGAGAAAAAGAGTAGTTGAGCAAGTTCTATATGCAACCTGTGCAGACAGTGAGATCATCAGGAAAATGAAATACTAGCAATGCAAAAGAGGGTGGCTCAAAACAAGCAGGCTAAAATCTGAGCTTTGAAAGAGGGATCCTTAGCACGGCCAGGACAAGGAAGGGCAGTCTGGTGGCAGCTTCAGGGTGTGTGCCACGATGCTGCCACTGCAGAGCCCTTGAGTTTTTATCTGCCTTATGGCAGGGGGAAAAAAATTAAAGTCATGTAATACAAATAAATTGCCAATTTATATTAGACTAAGTCTGCTGCTACATACTGTGAACATCCACACAGACTAGAAAGCAACCTTGTATTAATCAGGGAAAATACGTAAAATCTGGTACTCGCCTAGAACTACAGCTAAAAAGTTCTTCTGCTTTCCAACCGTTTTTTAAATGCTTGACTACAAAAAACATGCAGAGAATTTTTTTTATGTCTGGTTATAAAAGTTATGTAATGTATGCATTTACAGATATGTGAACCATATTCTTGGATCAGGTCAGACTGGACCCTTATCATCTTATCCCACTTGTAACCTCTGTCATAAAACATTGTATTGCCAGGCACAGTGGTGCAAGCCTACAATTCTAGCACTCAGGAAGGGAGGCAGAGGCTGGGGATCATCACAATTCAAAGCCAGCTAAAAGAACATAGTAAGACACTGTCTGAAAAACACAAAAATTGTGTACTAGCAAATGGCTCCGCAGGCAAAGGCACTTGCCTCAGAGCCTGAAGACCTAAACTGAATCTCTGAAACCCACGGGGAAAGAGAGAGCCAATTCCCAACAGCTGTACTCTGACTTTTCCATGTGGTATGTGCCACGGTGTACAAGAGCGTGTATGCCATGTAATGCACACACATGTATAAAGTAAATATAAAAGCAATTTTAAGTCAAAATTCAACTAATCAATGAACTAATCTAAAAAATAAATGTCATATTATGCCATTTGCTTCTACCAAGGAGTCTAAGAAAACCCACAGCAAGCTCACTACCGCTGCGAGAGGAGTGCTGGCACAATGCTGCCCTTTTATGGTATTTACGGTATTCATCTCAGGAACAGGGAAACTGAGTCTCCTGACTGAGACTTCAGCCTTGCCTCTGACACAAGGGGACTCAGAGCAGTACTGGCAGGCCTGTTGTAACACACACACACACACACACACACACACACACACACTCACACTCACACACACACACAGAGGCTACATCCCCAGAATGTTACCCCTGGTTTTTATTCCTCTCAATCTACTCCTTTCATCTGATTTCTTCATTTACCCTCTTGAATTATTATATTTGAAAAATGCTTCAAATCCTTTGTGTAGAATAAGATAGGGTTAAAAGAAATAAAGTCTAAAATTCATAATTAAATAGAATTGGGACATAGTAAAAATTTGGTACATTTCTATTACTTTTAAGAAGATACAGTAAAACAAAAATTGAATGATTTGTTTTTTAATTCCAGATAGTTTAATTCCAATATTAATGTACACTTCAAGCAGTCTCCAGTAACTCTGGCATGTCTACAGCACTACCTCACAACAAATGGAACTGAGAATGACAGTGGACATTATAAAAGCCTGCCACCCACAATGCTTCAGTGTTTCAAGGTCTTGTCTTCCCCTAAGTAGAGGCAGGCTGAGATATCATTTTAGATTCAATTCAACCACTACCATCAATATGTTATTTTCTAGGTAAGCCTTCAAAACTCCAGGTAAATGTAATATCCCATTATTTTACAGTTATGTGATCTACATAATTGTAGACATTCTCTGAGGTTCTATCCTGGCCTTCTTTCAATTCAGTGAGCATTTCTGCTCTCAAAATTTGAACTGCATCTATGTGAATGGTTCCAAAATCCCCATCATCCCTCCACTAGATTGGAATGATCACAGGAAAGCCAGGTAGAGCAATGCATGCCTTTAACCCTATCACTAGGAAGGCTGAGTCAGGCAGATCTTCTGAGTTCCAGGCTAGGCTGGTCCACAGAATGACTTCAGTACTGTCGAGGACTACACTGTGAGACCGTCTCTTAAAAGAAAAAAAATAAAAAATTCACATGGGATTTCACTCTCTCTCCTTCTCCAGGGACTGCTCATTTCTGAGGACACTATCATTCTTTTCAGTTCTCTTTGCTCCTTCTCTTCATCTCTGGTAGTCTACCTCATAGGCTTGGCCATTTCTTCCTTTGAGCCATTCTTCTGTTTGGCATTTTCTTTCTCATTTGTACATCTATTTTCTACTTGACACTCTAGTAGTAGTTTGACCTCTCTGCCTTATCTGTCTTAAACTTTCTGTTTTACTCTCTGTTCTACAGTCTTGGGTTTGCTTTGGTTTTGTACTATGGTCTTTGTTTCTATGTAGTTCTAGCTGGCCTGGAACTGACAGATCTGCCCGCCTCTGCTCCCCGAGTGCTCAGAGTAAAGGCACGCACCACTCCTCACCCCATTTGTTTTTTAATCAAATGGCTTTCTTCAAACCTGCAGCAGTGACCTGCGCCTACTATATATAAGAGCGTCCCTCCATCTGAGCTTTCAAGAAGGGCAGGGCCTGGAGCTGCACTAGTCATCACTTGTCTCATAGCTCCTACACATCTTCATCCGCTAGCACCACACCAACAGTAACAACCTGCCATGCAGCACTCACACAGCTCCTTCTCCTTGCTTTCTTACTCTTACATATGATGCCTTGTCCTGCAAGGCAACTTTTAATACTTTAAAATATACTGTCTGATCTTAATAATAGGGCTATTTGATGATATAACCCACATGGACCTTGTGACTATCTGCCTTCCTTCTATGTTCATAATTAGCCCCCAGGTTAACTGTTCTAATTGTTTCATATGGATGCTGTCCAAAGTGGTCTCATTTGTTTCCACAGTTTTAACAGTTTCCACTTTAACAAAGCATAAACTGATTTCTAAATCTAAGCTCCACAATTGTCTTCTCTGCTAAGCTTCAGGCTCATACATCCAGCTGACAGTGCCCCTGGGACATCTAATGGACATCTCAGATTTAACATGCCCAAACAGAACTCTTACCAGTGAAATGCAACTTAAACCTCTCTAGTCTTGCTCATTTTAGTCCCATTAGGCATGCAGTTTCTAAGGCCAAAAATCTACATATGATTCTCTTCTTTTTTCCTTCACATCCTAAAGCCTATCAGGGCCATTTACAGGGTTAGGCTCAAAGTGTAACCAACTCCAACTACTCTTCATTTTCACCCACTCAAGCTACAGTTGTCGTCTCTACAGAGTGCCCCCAGCTGTCACTCTGTTCCTGCTCAGTCTGCTCTTCAGAGTGGCTTGTTCCATCTACTGGGAGCCCAAACCAGACCATACAATTCTTCAGCTTAAAATTCCCCAGTAGCTTCCTATTGCATAGCATTAATAAAGTAACAGACTCATCACGGCATAGACAACCCTAAATAGCCTGTCCCATTCCTACCTTTCTGACCTCAAGTTCTGCTACCTGACTGATCCCACAACGCTTTGGCCCAATGGCTTTCCTTCCACCCTTTAAGATGGATGGAAGTGCTTCTCCACTAGCTGCTGCTCCAGCCTTACTCCTCATCCACAGGGTCCTTCGTACAACGGCCTTCTTTTTGATTTTTAAAGTTTCTGTTCAAATATCATTCTTCCTGAAGGACTCAGTCAGCACAGTAAAGTCACACTCTATCCTATTTGTCCAGTCTTAAAGGATAGACAGACAGAATTTCCCCTCTCAGTAGGATAAAACTTTACTTCTTAGCATTTTCCATCACAATTTGCCTGCTACAACCTTGAGTATGTAAAAACTCTTAATAAATATTTATCAAGCAATTTATAGGAAACACTATCTGAAAAATTAATATAAAGTCTTCTAAAGCCAGAATCAAATCCAGAGAATCTGCAAAAAAAAATTAATAACATCATGACTACTGTTTAACATCAGAACATGACTATTGACTTCAAGTTGTTCAGAGCCACTCAAACATGAAATACTACTGCAACCACTTACATTTCATTAAAATGACAACCTCTAGGCAAATGACTCTAGTGAAACAAACTGAGGTCTTACTTAATGTTATAGTGTCCAGTTTTCAGTGTACATCTATCAGGAAATTGAGCAAGTTTTCTTGAGAGCATTTTGAAGTACTTTCTGCACTCCTGCATCCCTGTGCTCTGCTCATAATCAGTAGATGCAGACAGTGGTAGTCCATCCCTGACACGAATGACTGAGGCAGATAAAATCATAGACATTTCAACCCACAGAAGACCTAAAATAAAATGAGAAATCTGAATTAAATAAAAATCAAGGCCAAAACAAGTAAGCATTTATACAACTTTCAAAATTAGTAATAATCAGAGTATTAATTGAAATAATGACACAATATATCCAAGAACTTCCACTTAACAAGTTTTTTAAACATATGTATCTTATTTTATGTATATGAATGTTGGTTCACATGTATGTATGCACACCATGTGCATGCCTGGTACCCTTGGAGAAGAGAGGGCCCTTGACATGTTAGAACTGGAGTTACAGATAGTTGTGAGCAACTATGTGGGTAACAGAGTCTTCTGCAAGAGTTAACAAGTGCTCTTAAGCACTGAGCCATCTCTCCCACTACCAAACAGGCTTTTTAAAATGGCATTTGCAAGCTGGGGAGATGGCTGAATGAGCAACACTTGCAGGGCAAGCCATCTGATGGCATGAGTTTAGCTTCCCAGAACACATGAAAAATGGAGACATGGTTATATGAGTAAATATCTATAATCCAGGTAGATGGGAATTGGAGACACAAGAATTCCCAGAAGCTCCGAGGCCAGATAGGCTGGTATACCACAGTGAGCAAGAGACCCTGTCTCAAACAAGGTGGGAAGCAAGAACCAGTACCTGAGGTGTTTCTTTGACCTCCACACATGTGCTGTGGCACACATATGTTCTCCACACATATGCTTCGCCCCTACTGGCCAATGTTCATAATGCTAAAAGTTGCTATACAAGCTACTGGAGAAAGGCAGCCATCCACTTCACCCAGCTATGATCCCTGCAAGCTCTATAATGACCTACCTACAATGCCCAGAGGTACTCACTAGTGGCAATGTATTACAGCAGTAACCAATCTTTTTTTTTTTTAATTGAATTTAAGATCCACTCCATGAGCTAGTACTCATAACTACCTGAGCCTGGATGGCTCATGGGGCAAGGGGGAAACCTACTATTATTCTGTGCAGAAAATGAGAGCCCTAAATAGGATATCTTTATCATACCTGTCCCCTCAAAACTCAAGGGGTGGGAGGGTGCCAGAGCCAGAGGTGGAGGATGGCTCCAAGGAAAATTGCATTTTCCAGACACAACAGGGCAGAAGTACATATGGAGCTCACAGAGACTGTCACCACATACACAAGCTCTGCACCAACTCAAGCCAGACAAAATCTAGCCAAGAAGCTATTAGCAATGAATAGCTGCTGGTAGAAGGAAAAGTAGTTTCCTTCAATGGGAGTGACACTGAACACAATTATCAGCCACACTCCAAGCAAGCCCCATGCTCAGGAACACAAAAGGGACTCCTTGATTTTTGCTGTTGTTGTCTTGGTTTTGGTATATTTTGTTTAAGAGAGAAAGAAACTCAGGAAGGTGGTATAGGCCACTAATCCCAGCACTCAGGAGGCAGAGGCAGGCAGATCTCTGAGTCTGAGGCCAGCCTGGTCTACACAGAGAGTTCTAGGTCAGCCAGGATGCCACAGAGAAACTCTAAAGGGGGGTGGGTGAAGAAGGGGAGGAGGAGGAGAATGAGAACATGAAGCTGGGTGGACAAGGAGGTGGAGGAGGATCTGGGAAGAGTGGGGGTGGCAGCCAAAGAATACAGTCAAAATATACTGCATGAAATTCTCAAAGGATAAATTAAAAATAAAATAAACCTGAGAGTTAAAAAAATGAAAGCGCTCCGGTGCCATTCCCTTCCCCATATCCTGCCTTTTTGTGGTTATAACCCCTGTGTAAATAAGTAAATTATGATGTGATTTAAATAAATAAATAAATTAAAAAAAAAAATGAAAGCACTGGGGCTGGAGAGATGGCTGAGCAGTTAAGAGCACTGACTTCTCTTTCAGAGGTCCTGAGTTCTATTCCCAGCAATCACATGGTGACTCACAACCATCTGTGAAGGTTTACTTTAGATTCTTATGGGAGTGTATTAAAAATTGAACAATTGCCCTCACTTGGTCCTGTTGGCTGGGGCAGACACCTAGCTGGTCTGCTCCTGTGAAGACACCATATCCTGAGCCATCCTAGAGGAGCCACTGCACTCAGAGCAGCAGGTAAGAACCCTCTCCCACTACCCTACTGGGAACCTGGGGCACTCAGGACCCATCAGCCACCCAAACCCAGACCCTCCGGAATACCACTCCCCTCCCCTGCTTGCTTGGTCCTTATGGCTAGAGCAGACACCTAGCTGGTCTACTCCCTTGAAGACACTGTATCCTGAGCCATCCTAGAGGAACCACTGCACTCAGAGCAGCAGGATTTCAGCAGGACTCAGGAGGCAGCCTGAGTCCCAGGAGTTCTTCCATCCAGGAGCTCAGAATTACATGATCACAGAGACAGCTGGACTCAGGAGTTCTGACACAGCAAGATAACTGGAAAGACAGGCTCCAGTCACAGACAGTAAGTGCAGGTAGCACTAAAGTTAACCAGATAGCAAAAGGCAAGCGCAAGAACATAAGCAACAGAAACCAAAGTTACCTGACATCATCAGAACCCAATTCTCCCACCCTGGACACCCCATCAAACCAGAAAAGCAGGATTCAGAATTAAAATCACTTCTCATGATGATGATAGAGGACTTTAAGAAGGGCATAAATAACTCCCTTAAAGAAGTACAGGAGAACACAGTTAAACAGGTAGAAGCCCGTAAAGAGGAAACACAAAAGTCGATTAAAGAATTGCAAGAAAACACAACCAAACAGGTGAAGGAATTAAACAAAACCATCCAGGATTTAAAAATGGAAGTAGAAACAATAAAGAAATCTCAAAGGGAGACTACCTTGGAAATAGAAAACCTAGGAAAGAGATCAGGAGTCATAGACACAAGCATCACCAACAGAATACAAGAGATAGAAGAGAGAATCTCACGTGCAGAAGATACCATGGAAAACACTGACACAACTGTCAAAAAAAATGCAAAATGTAAAAAGCTCCTAACCCAAAACATCCAGGAAATCCAGGACACAATGAGAAGACCAAACCTAAGGATAATACACATAGATGAGAGTGAAGATTCCCAAATTAAAGGGCCAATAAATATCTTCAACAAAATTATAGAGGAAAACTTCCCTAACATAAAGAAAGAGCTGTTCATGAACATACAAGAAGCCTACAGAACTCCAAATAGACTAAACCAGAAAAGAAATTCTCCTGTCACATAATAATCAAAACATTAGCCTTCCTCTACTGAAGGATAAACAGGCTGAGAAAGAAATTAGGGAAATGACACCCTTCACAATAGTCACAAATAATATAAAATACCTTGGTGTGAATCTAACCAAGCAAGTGAAAGATCTGTATGACAAGAACTTCAAGTCTCTGAAGAAAGAAATCGAAAAAGATCTCAGAAGATGGAAAGATTTCCCATGTTCGTGGATTGGCAGAATTAATATAGTAAAAATGGCCATCTTGCCAAAAGCAATCTTCAGATTCAATGCAATCCCCATCAAAATTCCAACTCAATTCTTCATAGAGATAGAAAAAGCAATTTGCAAATTCATTTGGAATAACAAAAAAATCAGGATACTGTGAACTATTCTCAACAATAAAAGAACTTCTGGGGAATCACTATCCCTGACCTCAAGCTGTACTACAGAGCAATAGTGATAAAAACAAACAAACAAACAAACAAACAAAACAAAAAAACCTGCATGGTATTGGTACAGAGACAGGCAGGAAGAACAATGGAATAGAATTGAAGACCCAGAAATGAACCCACACACCTATGGTCACTTGATCTTTGACAAAGGAGCTAAAACTGTCCAGTGGAAAAAGGACAGCATTTTCAACAAATGGTGCTGGTTCAACTGGAGGTCAGCATGTAGAAGAATGTAAATTGATCCATTCTTATCTCCTTGTACAAAGCTCAAGTCCAAGTGGATAAAGGACTTTCACATAAAACCAGATACACTGAAACTAATAGAAGGTGGAGAAGACCCTCGAATACCTAGGCACAGGGAAAAGTTCCTGAACAGAACACCAATGGCTTATACTCTAAGATCAAGAATTGACAAATGGGACCTCATAAAATTGCAAAGTTTCTGTAAGGCAAAGGACACTGTCAATAGGACAAAACAGCAACCAACAGATTGGGAAAAGATCTCTACCAATCCTACATCCGATAGAGGGCTAATATCCAATATCTACAAAGAACTCAAGAAATTAGACTCCAGACAACCAAGTAACCCTATTTATTAAACATGGGGTACAGAGCTAAACAAAGAATTCTCAACTGAGGAAACTCAAATGGCCGAGAAGCACCTAAAGAAATATTCAATATCCTTAGTCATCAGGGAAATGCAAATCAAAACAACCCTGAGATTCCACCTCATACCAGTCAGAATGGCTAAGATCAAAAACTCAGGTGATAGCAGATGCTGGCGAGGATGTGAAGAAAGAGAGCATTCCTCCATTGTTGGTGGGATTGCAAGCTGGTACAACCACTCTGGAAATCAGTCTGGCGGTTCCTCAGAAAACTGGACATAGCATTACCCAAGAACCCAGTTATACCACTCCTGGGCATATACCCAGAAGATGCTCCAACATATAACAAGGACATATGCTCCACTATGTTCAAAGCAGCTTTATTTATAATAGCCAGAAGCTGGAAAGAACCCAGATGTCCTACAACAGAGGAATGGATACAGAAAATGTGATACATTTACACAATGGAATATCACTCAACTATTAAAAACAATAAATTTGAGAAATTCTTAGGCAAATGGATAGAACTAGAAAATATCATCCTGAGTGAGGTAACCCAATCACAAAAGAACACACATGGTATGCACTCACTGATAATTGGATATTAGCCCAAAAGCTCACAATATCCTAGATATAACTCACAGACCACATGAAGTTCATGAACAAGGAAGACCAAAGTGTGGGTGCTTTCGTCCTTCTTAGAAGGAATAACAAAATATTCATGGGAGCAAATATGGAGACAAAGTGTGGGACAGAAACTGAAGGAGGGGCTGCCTGGAGACTGCTCCACCTGTGTATCCATCCCTTGTGCAGTCACCAAAGACAGACGATAATGTGGATGCTGACAGGAGCCTGATATAGCTGTCTCCTTAGAGGTCTGCCAGAACCTGAAATATACAGAGGCAGATGCTCAGAGCTAACCATTGGACTAATCATGGGGTTCCCAATGGAGGAGTGAGAAAGAAGACTGAAGGAACTGAAAGGGTTTGGGGCCCCATGAGGAGAGCAACAATACCAACCAACCAGAGCTCCCAGAGTCTAAACCACCAGCCTAGGAGCACATAGGGAGGGACCCATGGCTCCAGCTGTATATGTAGGGGAGGATGGCATTGTTGGGCATAGGTGGGAGAGAGAGTCCTTGGTCCAGTGAAGGCTGGATGCCCCAGTGTTGGGGAATTCATGAGTGGGGAGGTGGGAGTGGGGGGGCACATCCTCATAGAAGCAGGAGGAGGGGGGATGGGATAGGGGGTTCCTGGGTGGGGGTGAAATGGGATCACACCTGAAATGTAAATAAAATATCCAATAAAATAATTGGGGGCAAAAAAAAAAAAAAAAGAAAATGTGAGATATATACACACATAACACACACACACACACACACACACACACACACAATGGAATTCTATTCATTGATTAAAAAATAAAATAATTAAATTTTCAAGTAAATGGAAAAAAATTGAACAATTAAACCAGGAGTGTGCCTGTATGGAGGTCTACCTAGAGCGAGCAGAAGAGCCAGGCAGTGTTGAGGCTGAGAAAACCAGGGAAGAGTGATGAAACTAAGGCAAGCAAGAGGACGTAATGATTGCCTGGGAAGTTTTGGAAAGGGTATCAGCTTTTTCTACCAGGACCATAGATAAATCTGATAAATACCAATCTCTCAATTAACTTCTGCCTTGTATTTTTAATAATAAAATACAAACTCAGTTTTGAGACATTAGGCTTTTTTTCTCCTAAATCTAAATTAAAGAAAACTTTGTTCTATTTATATGTGCTTGAAATATTTTGGAGGCTTGCTCTTAAAATGTCTCCTCTGCTTACCAAGTCATCCTACATAAAAGATGGTACCAAACTGTGGGAACTAACTCGTTACATATCATTTTGTTAAAATAATGGCTGAACTCTGTTTGAATTACAAGGGAGTAATTTGAAAATTGGCTGCATAATTGTGATGCAAAGGGTGGAGCCAGACTGATTGAACTTAATTGACCATATTAATTGGAAAGCTCAGACTGTGAGAAGACTGAATGAAAATAAAGGAAAAAGGTACCAAGGACTTCCAGACTTTATTGTGATGGTTTGCCAGAACTGTCTACCTCATTAGCATCCTTGCTGCTTGCTTCTTCTGTGGCCCCTGCATGGCACACTATATGTAAACCTCAAGGGGTCCTAACATTGTCAGTACCATATAGTTCAGATAGGTATGAACTTCAATTTCCCCATAAGAAAACTGACACTTGCTCAAGTTCACTTGCTCTAGTATACTTCAGGGCTGATACTTAAGCCTAAAAACATCACTGCTATAACAGCCTTCCCAAACCAGGAAAGCAACAAGCAGGAAAAAACAGCCATACATACATACATACGTTTGTTTGTTTATTTATTTTTAATTTAGACAGTTCCACAAAGCTCCAGCCTGCTTTGAACTCACCAGGTAGCCAAGACTGGCCTTGAACCCGATTCTCCTGTTTCCACCTCCCAGGTGCTGGGATTACAGGCTTGCATCCTAACACCTGGCTTAGCTGACCATTTTTAAATAACAATAATAATAAATAGGGACATTTCCTTTGAAAGGTAACATAATATCGTAATTTAAAAAGTCAAATTCAGGCTGGGGAGATGGCTTGGTGGCTAAAGCACTTACTGAGCAGTCATGAGGACTAATGTCCAGATCCCTAAAGCTCAAAGAATAGGCAAGTCAGATAATCCCTAGAGATGGGATCCTCCAGGCAGGGAGATCGGCTAGCTGAAGTGGCTGGAACTGGCAAACTCCAGATTTAAAAAAAAAAAAAAAGACCCCATCTCAAATAAATGAAGGGCAATCAGATCAGGGACTATACTGGAAGTCAACATCCAACCTTAATACACACCTACACATACAAGTGTGCCAACATACATTTGAATACACACATACACATGCACGACACACACAATTAAAAAAAAAAGAATACATGAATTTTAAAAGGTCAAACTCCCAGATTGCCCAGATTTAAATCCATGGTCTAGCAGATACCTTCAGCTTTGCTTTTCAAAGCCTCAATTTCCTATCTTACAAGGTCCTTTTTAAGATGCTAATAGCCTCTATCTCTATGCTCACCAAAAGCACTTGCCTGTAATCTACTAAAAGTTTAAGTATTTTGTTATGCTCCCTACTGACAGGCTACCTACCCTCTGCAGGCCAAGCACTTCACACACCTCATTTGAGCCTTCCAGGAACCTGTAAGGCTGAGTATTAGTTTCATTTTGTTTTGGAGAAACACAAGTCCCAAAACTTTAAGTCATTTGTTCAACCCTAGCCTAGTAAGTAATAAGTTGTTACTAACTCTCATAACTCTATGAAACACTGCCTCTAAACATATCCAAGCTTCTTCACTACACAGAGAGGAAGGTCACAAGTGTCTCTTTGCTAGGAGTTTCTTTTCATACACCAAACTAAACCATATTTAAACTTTAAGCAGTCTCTGAAATAAAGTACTAAACTGATGTGATTGTCTTAAGTGGAAAACGCCAGATGCTTCAGTAACTTTTGGTTACGAGTGTCAGGTTCAGTTCTGTCTTCCTTTACACACCAGAAGCTCTAAGTATTGTTTAAGATACCGCCTAACTTCTCACAGTGCTGGCAAATGAGTGGGTACCAGTAACATGGAATGTGATTCCGTTTTTAAAAAAATGGTTGTTCTACCCATCAGCTGGGATTCTATCACATGTAGCCTGGCGGGACACCCGGGCTCTGCACAGGAGGGGCGGGTTCTGAAGACTTCCAACTGCTCCAGGTGATGGTGATCCCGGAAGCTAAGTAGCAAGAGATCCCCACTTGTGGAGCCAATTTCTCAGGTCTCTTTTCTGCCACAGAAAGTCGCCAACTACCTTTAAACAGGGCCTCACGGGATTTCCCAGAGCCAACGTGGGCGATCTCCAACTGCAACGCACATTCAGACTTCACAAATCACAGGGTACAAGCTACCCCGCCCAAAAGAAAGTAGGAATGCCACCTCAAGCTCTCTCTCAGGCCACCTACCAGCCCGAGTGAGTCGCTGTGCTTCTGACATCGGGAGCCAGGGAGTCAACACCACGGCTCGTTGGCAGCCCGGGGCGACCGATCCTCCCCGTCAGCTGCCCCTACTCGGGCCGCCCATCCTAGGGCTTGCCTGCCAAACAGCAACCGCCGTCCGCGAGGCTCGCAGCCCTAGGTCACAGGGACCCAGACCCCGCACGGCCGCCCTCCTAAGCTCTGCGGCCAATGCCACCAAGCTCCGGCTCGGACACTACCGGTCAAGCCGAGGTGGAACTCCGAGAGCGGCGCGAGCAGCGGGCCAGAGCTCCGGGAGACCCTGAGGAAGCTGAAAAGAGGGGCCGGGCCATACCTGTCGCTCCGGGACCCGCCGCTCGGAGTGACGCGCCACGCAGTGCATTGTGGGGCCGGGAGTGGCCTTCCAGGGGATGCCCGCGTCCAACGTGGCTGGCGCCGGCGGAGCTCGCGCCGGCCTATCGGGCGCCGTGGGAAGCATCCAAAGACCCGCCCCTTTCCTAGGCCCGCCCTATCCCCCGCCTCCTCCAGCGGAGATTGGCAGGTTTTCCTGCACCTGCGCCAGGAGATTGCCTTCTCTCCTAAGAACAGAATTATGCTGTCCTTCGGAAATAAGGCTAATCTCTTTCACCTGCTGCTTTGTGTCTGGAAGCGGTTTGTCTCTCGTGCGCCACTCGGGACAGAGAAAAAGCTCCCTCTGGTGAACAGGAAAGGATCTTCCGTCAGGCACTAGAGAAAGAAACTTACCAAAACAGAAATGCCAGATGCTAGCCTCAGTAGCTCCTCCCAGCCCACGAGGTTATGTATTATTAAACAAGCATATGCTGAATGTCAATTAAGTGGTAGGCAGCATATTAAGCATGTTTTACAGGAATATACACAGCACTCCTTTTAAGGTATAATAGGAGTAAAAGGCATTAGGGCAAAATTGTTACAGAAATATACATTGTGATTGGTACTGTGAAGAAAAACTAATAGGTATGAATTAGTTGTGGACTATTGGGGAAGATTAAGTATCATTGATTAAGTACCTTTTAAAGTCAAGGCATATTAAGGGAACTTTAAGAATGTTCTAGGCCCTGGAAACATGATTTGTGAGCATTTAAAGTGTACTAGGAAGGTGTGCTGGTTGATTTCTGTCAACTCGACAGAAACCTTAACATAGCTAGAAGAAATCTTGAGAAACTGCCTCTGTAAAATTGGCCTAGTGGGCAAGTGTGTAGGATATTGCCTTGATTGATGACTGATACAAGAGGGCCCCGCCCAATGTGGGCAGTCTTCACCCCAGTGCAGACAGTCCCGGATTGTACCAGAAAGAAGGCTGAGCAAGCCATGGGAAACAAGCTAGTAAGCAGCCCTCCTCCATGACTTCTGCTTCATTTCCTGCCTCCAGATTCCTGCCTTAAGCTCCTGCCCTCACTTCCTTTCATAGATGAAATAAATCCTTTCCACTCCGAGTTGCCTTTGGTCACCGTGTTTAATCTTATCAATAGAAATCCTAAAACAGAGTATTGGGGCAAGAAGTTTAGGCTGAAATGAGGCAAGAGCTAACTCTCTTTGGCTACTTTATACAGTTCAGTCTTTAATCAGCAACACATCCTAAGATTAATGCAGAGCTAATAAAGACTCTAAGTAGGATCTGAATTTACATATTTTAAAGCTCATTCTGCTGTTTATGGAGATGGATGGATACAGGGCAAGAAGGGTTACTGATGGGCAGTTTGGAAGCAGTTGTATTGGTCAAGGCCACAAATGATGGTGGCTTAAACTAAGATAATGGTAGTAGAGGCAGAAAGAGAAGGACAATTTCAAGATATGAATAAATCATAGGTGGAATTCATGGGGCTTAATGGACTGACTTTCTGGAGCAGGTCAAAGAAAAAAAAGGAGACTATTAAACATGATTCCTTGGGTAACTAGATGGGTTAAGAAGTCATTAGGATTCACAAAGTGTAGCAAACGTGTGGGGCTATGTTAAATTTGAAGACCTATAAATGGGAATGTCAAGAAGCAGTTTGGGATAAGTATGCCTAGGGCACAGAGGGAAGATCTGAACTAATTATGTATTTGGCAGTTCTTAGTATGACTTAACAGAGCATTTCACTCTGAGATAAAATTTCAACAAAATGTATTCATGTGTATTAAAAATGTCTGTAGAATGAATACGTGGTGGACTAGTCACACTGTCTAAGAAAAAAAATAACAGTCGAAAACTATATACAAATCACCACAAGACTGAAATAAGCCAGACACAAAAACACATGTCACATGACTCCACTTACATGATATTCGAAACCTCTACATAGGTTTTGAAGGCAGGATGTTGGTTACCCTTGTGTGATATTAATGTTTGAAATGGAAAATTAATGTTCTTCTTGATCTGGACACTGGTTATTCTATGCGACCAATTAACAAAAACTTTCTTAAATTGTGTGTTTGTGATTCACTGAAAATCACATAAAATCAGCTGGGCAGTGGTGGTGTACACCCTTAATCCCAGCACTTGGGAGGCAGAAGCAGGCAGATTTCTGAGTTCGAGGCCAGCCTGGTCTACAGAGTGAGTTCCAGGACAGCCAGGGCTACACAGAGAAATTCTGTCTCAAAAAACCTAAAAAAAAAAAAAAAAAAAAAAAAAAAAAAACCAAAATCACTTAAAATTCAGTGTATAAAGTTTATATCTAAGCTTCCTAGCATGATCAGAAGAAAGCAAAACCAAGTCTGAGAAACAAGTGCTTGCAGGCGTTTTCTAATCCCGGCAGTCACTTTATGCTCATAGAAAGAGGAAGCCAACAGAGTGAACTCCCAAGTTTTCCCAGATTGCTTTCTGGGATAATATTAAAAGTGCAGGCTGGAAGGAAGCCAAGCAGAGGTAAGGAGGAGATGAGCAAGAGCTTTAATCTGAGATCAGAATACCAGAGAAAGAACTCCAGGAGTATACACAAAGGTCCTTGGCAAATAACAGCTACTGGGAAATTTAAATGAGAATAACTACTAGAGTTTCAAAGAAGTTTGGAAACATTCAAGTTCTAAGTAATTAGGTCAGAAAAAGAATGCATTAGAAATGTAGAGCATTCAGTAGAGAGACCCTTAGACAAGCAACACTTTGGAAATAATATTAAATTACCATAAACAACATTGAAAAGCTGTTTTTCACATAATTTAAGTACTTAACTACAGAAATTTAAGTCTTAAAAGAAAGGACAGGATTGGAGCACTGGTTCAGTGCTGAAGAAGCACTCTGTTCTGTAGAGAATCTGGTTTTGGTTCCCAGCTCCAACATAGCAGCTCACAACTATCTGTAACTCCAGCTCCAGAGGATCCAACACCCTTTCTGGCCTCCCTGATGTATAAACATACATGCAAACAAAACTCTACACACTTAAAAATAAAAATAAATATTCAAAAAAATTCAGAAATTTGACTCACAGTGTCTAATATCCACTAAAAATCACAATACATGGGAAGAAGCAGAAAAGTATAAAACATAAAGAGGAGAAAAATCTGTTAAAACAAAACAGATCTAAATATGACATAGATGATAGATGATACTGGGTTTTAAAGCATTGCATGACTTGAAAACAGTGGCTATAAATGTGGTCAAGAATTTAAAGAAACAAGCCAGTCAGTGGTGGCTCACGCCTTAAATCCCAGCACTTGGGAGGCAGAGGCAGGTGGATTTCTGAGTTTGAGGCCAGCCTGGTCTACAGAGTGAGTTCCAGGACAGCCAGAGCTACACAGAGAAACCCTGTCTCGAAAAACAAAAACAAAACAAAGAAAAGGAAAAACAAAGAATTTAAAGGAACATAAATATAACGAGAAAAGAATGCAAGAAACAAAATTAAACATTGAGAGCCAAGAAATGCAGCATCTGAAATGAAAGGTTTACTTTTTACACAGTTCAGACACTGCCAAAAATCAGAACATAGCAGCAACAACACAGTGAAAAAAATAATAATAACTATCTCTATTACCACACAGGCAGGGCTGGAGAAATGGCTTGGCCAGTAGAGGCTCTTTCTGTAAAAGCTTGGTGACAAGAGTTGGCTCCTTGGAACCCATGTAAAGATGGAAGGCGAGAACTGACTCTACAGGTTGTCCTCTGACCAACACGCGCGCGCACGCGCGCGCCAGCGCGCAGCGCACACACACATACACAGTAGCACATGTACACCACACACACATACATCATGCACACAAATGCACATAATATGTATACATACATACATACAAATGTAAGCTGGGTCTGGTGGCACATCCCTCTAATCTTAGCACTTGGGAGGCAGAGTTAAACAGGTCTCTATGAGTTTCAAAGCCTTGTCTAAATAGTAAATTTCAGACCAGCCAGGGCTACATTTATTTTGAAACAAACAAACATACAAATAAATAATACTAGAAACTACTAAAGAAACATAGCCAAATAGCTAATAGAATTTAAAGACAACAAATAATACTGATTTAATACTATACATCAGAAAGAACGGAAGTCAAACATTATTGAACAAAATGTAAAGTTCTAAAAAGTACTGCCAACCTCAAATTTGTTACCTGACAAATCCTAAAAACAAAACAAAACGGAAATAATGACATCTTCTGGCAAACAAAAAAATGAGAGAATTTATTGTTACAATACCTGAAGTGCGATGAATGTTAACATTTTCCAGACTAGGCATGATGGCACACACATGTCATCACAGTTTGTGGAGGTAGAGACAGGTGAATTGGGATTTTGAGGCCATTCTCAAGTATATACCTACCTGCTTAAAAGAAGAAGAAGGAGAAGGAGGAGAAGAGGAAGAAGAGAAAAACAAGAAAGAAAAGTTTCCAAATTAGGCAAAAATTCTAAATGGAAACCTCAAAAAAAATAAATACAAAATAAAAAAGCTCAAAATAGGGCTGGAGAGATTGTTCAGGAGCTAAGAGAAGTTGTTCTCATAGAAGATCCGGGTTCAATTCCTAGCACTTCCATGGCAGCCCACAGTTGTCCAGGAATCCAGTTCCAGGGAATCCAATATCCTTTTCAGACCTCCACAGGCAGCAGGCATGAATGTAGTGCACAGACATCCATGTGAACAAAACACACATACACATGAAATAAATCAAAATAATAAGAACCAAAAAGAATTATGCAAAACTAAAAATTATTATGTAAATTCATATAAAGATTTGCTCTTTAAATTTTTCTAATATAACATAAACATTTAAAATAAAGCACATTTTAATCCCAGCATTTGGGAGGCAGAGGCAGGTGGATTTCTGAGTTCGAGGCCAGCCTGGTCTACAGAATGAGTTCCAGGACAGCCAGGGCTACAAAGAGAAACCCTGTCTCGAAAAACCAAAAAAATAAAATAAAAAAAAAATAAAATAAAATAAATAAAATAAAGCATATGTCAGTATCATCAAAAGAGAAGAGTAAGATATCTGCAGTTGCAGCTGGGCATCGTGGAGACAGGTCCTGGGACTAACAGGGCTTTATAATCCAAAGGCGCTCAAGTCTTTGGATTATAGGATGCTCTGTGTAAAATGTACACATCTTCCTTACACTTTAAGTCACCTCTATTTTACTTACAATAACTTTTACAGAAAGACCGCATACCTACTAAAATTTATTGTTTAGAGAATAAAATCTATACATGTTCAGTATGATGAAATTTCCCCGTAAATATCTTAAATGTGTTGGTTGAATCCATGCCCACAGGACCCACAACTATGGATACCGGATTGTTATAAAGTTCTTGTGACACACATAAAGTGAAATAATATTATTTGAATGTAGTACAAGGAAACTAGAGACACCCAAAAGTTTATTAGTTGCTAAAAATGCAGTTCCAGGGGACTAGAGAGATGGTTTGGAGGTTAGGAGCACTTATTGCACTTGCATAGGACCCAGGTTCAATTCCCAGCAACCATGGGGCAGTGAGCAAACACCTGTAACTCCAGTTTCAGGAGGCTCTGATAGCCTTTTCTGGTCTCCTTGGACAGTGCATGAACATGGTACACAAACATGCACACAGACAAAACACTCATACACATGAAATAAAAATAAATCTTTGTTTTAATGAAGTACCATAAATAACTCAAAGGAAGAGAAGAATGTTGGTCATGGTGGTACATGCTTGTACTCCCAGAACGAGGGAGGGTGAACAGGAAAGCTGTCATAAATTCAAGGCCAGCCTGGGCTCTACAGTGAGTTCTAGACCCTAAGACACACAGCGCAATCCTCTCCCCTTCCTACCAAAAATGAAATAAGGAAAACTGGAGCAAAACCCAATTTGGATGGATATCAATATTTTATACTCAATCTTAACCACAGGGACAGATTAAATGAAATGTAAATGCTCTCAGCACTCCAAGTGAAAGGCAAATATTATTATGTTGGATTTTTTTCTAAAGACATTACCCAACTTATGCTCTCTTCGAGAGGTCTGCTTTAACAATGATCGCATGTAACAATGAAAAGATTTTTTAAAAAGGGAAAACCCAATAACTAAACAAAATAAAATGGAAATATCCATGTTCATATCAAAGAAAACATGAGAGCCCTCAAGGTTGAAGAGTGATGTTTTGTAAGGACATCAGAAAGAAAAGTGCATAGAACAGACGCTGGTAAACTGAAAGGAGAAACAGATACAGCCATTATTATCAACGGAGAGCTCAGCATACTCCCTTCTCTAGTGATGGAGGAAGACAATGAAAGTAGATAAGGACATAGAAGATGAGCAACTTACCATGGCGGCACTCCACAGTACTTCACTAGGCAACAGTGGAACTCACATTCTTTTTGTTTTGTTTTTTAAATTTTACCCCAAAAGGAAAAATAAAGACTTATTAATACTAAAATCTAATTAGCAATTCTGAAACTTTTTTGTATTTCCTAAGACTGAGCAAAAGAGTACATATGCTGGGAAAAGAGAAGCCAGGTCTCTTGTGTTTAGGAAAAGGAATTAAAAAAATAAGTTTTAAAATGCCACTTTCAGTAAAGAAACCAGAAATTGGTGGTGGTTCCACAGTCTCAGGGCCAGGGCAGAGAAAGGAACCTGTGTGCCTGGGTCATTGTGTGGAAATGTCGACAAATGACAGGGACATATCAGAAGTGTACAAAAGCCACTTTGAAAACATTTCATGGCTCAGAGATTAGACAGTGTGAGCACTTACTTAACACTTGCAGGGTTTATGAACCACTGAACAGAGAAGATGCTATAACTACCACAGTCAACCCATGGCAATGCCTCAAATCCTGTCTCCGGGAATGAGGTAGCCCTCTCTTCCTGAGAGAAAACTTCAAGAAGGGAAGGTAGTATGATGGACTACAGCAAGCACGGTGGTACAATCCAAAGAATAACATGGGCTAAATATGTATGCCCTCCGGATTCGCATCCTGAAGTTCGGATCCCACCGTGAGGATAGTTGGAGATTATGGAGGAATTGGTAAATAGAGTTGGGAGGTAATGGAGGCTAGGTTAAGTCTTGAGGACTGGGCCTTTGTAATAAGATAAATATCCTTTTAAAAAAGGAAGAGGGTTGGCTCAACACAGAAAGACCCTTGTCCCACCCTGATAGAGGGAAGATCAACTTCCTCAAGCTGTCCTTTGATTCCTTAATGCACACATACACACACTCACACACATACACACTCACACAAAATAAACAAGTAAATGTTGAGGGGGAGGAGAGCAAGATATATGCCTCTGTCATTTGTTATGTTTCATTTCTGTGACCACAATACCAAAGGACTTGGGTTTAATTCCCAGTACTGCATGGTGGCTCACAGCCATCTATAACCCCAGTTCCAGGGAACTGAATAGGTACACATAAATATGACATACATATATGAATGTAGGCAAACACTGATACACATAAAGTAAAATAAATTTAAAAAGAAGCATGTCCTATAACTATAAAAAAATTCAACCAGGAAACAATTATAGAAAATAAAGAAGGACTAGCTTTGGACAAGAAGATTTTCTGGGCATGAATGAAATGAAAAGTCACTGGGGAAAAGGTAATACCGCAGAGGAAATAAAAGCACAAAACATGTTTACATTAAAAAAAAAAAACAGTTCAATTAAAATTTAGGCAACAAACTAAGGGGATAGACATTAATTATGACAAGGAATGCCAACATGTCAATAAAAGAATGTGGAGCACTCTTACTGCAAGTAGACAGGGACCAGGAAAGAGCATTTACAAAGGCTCTATAAGTGGCCAACAAATATTGAATGAGAATTAAGTAGAAGTTAAATGTTCTTCCCTGCCAGTGGAGTTGGGTTTCAGAATAAACAAGTCTTCCCACGTGGTGAAGGATAGCTTTACTTAATACAGCATGTATGTACAATAGAAGGATATACAGAATGAGAAAAATCATCAAATGAAAACATTGCTTCAGACAGAAATTAACTATTGGTGGTAAAGTCATAAGGGGGAAGGTAAATGAACAAAAGACAATCTTAAAGTGCTAAAGTACACTGTACTGATTGCTGCCCAGTCCCCGAAGGGAAACCTACCTGTCTTAGTGTTTCTATTGCTGTGAAGAGACACCATGACCATGGCAACTCTAATGAAGGAAAACATTTAATTGGGGCTGGCTTACAGCTTCAGAGGTTTAGTTCATTGTGGCATGCAGATAGACACAGAGCTGGAGACAGAGCCGAGAGTTCTACATCTTGATCTGCAGGCAGCAGGAGACTGATTTGAGCTTCATTTGGTGTAGCTTGAACATATCAGACCCCAAAGACCGTCCCCACGATGATACACTTCCTCCAACAAGGCTATACCTACTCAAACAATGCCACACCTCCTAATAGAGCCACTTCTTATGGGCCAAGCATTCAAACACATAAGTCTATGCCTGCAGGAGGGGGACATCGCTATTCATGAGCACCACTGTCACCCTGGGATCAATCTCAGTATTACTAATGATTTAGCAATGGGATATTACTTGTCAGGCTCCTTGAGGTATTAAAATAGGGCAGAGAAGTGAGAGAAAAGAATATTTAGTGTTTGCACAAAACAAACACACAAACAAAGCAAAAGTAAGTCAGCAAGGTAATTTCTTTTTGCAAAAAGATGAGCCAAACCCAAAGTGAGCTAGCACACACACTCAGCCAAAATCGCCCCTGTGTTTCATCTTCAACAGAGATAGTGACTGCATCTCATTTCATTGGTGGAGCTGTGCTTCACCATCTGATATGATTGGCTAATCCATGGGAAGGAGGAAGAAAGATTCGGAAAATAGGGACCCTTGTTTGGTAGAATTAAAAACTTTTCTAACAGAAGGAGGTTCTAGAGGTAACAAAATTAACATAAAAGAAATCAATTGGCAGAAAGATTAAGAACCTACTCCCACCAGGCCTATGATGGACAGAGTAGGGCTTCCAAAAGCCAGAACTGGCAAGAATTTATAAATGATCCCTAAAGCAGTAACTCTCAACACATAGGTTGCAACCCCTTTGGAGTGGAAAGACCCTTTCACAGAGGCCATATGTATATCAGATATCCTGCCTATCAGATATTTACATTATTATTTATAACAGTAGCAAAATTATTGTTATGAAGTAGCAATGGAAGTAATTTTATGGTGCAGGGTCAGCATAACATGAGGAACTGTATTAAAGGGTTGAAGCACTAGGAAGGTTGAGAACCACTGCTCTAAAGGGTTAGCACTCTGTGGACCTTTCCCAACATTCCAGATTTTAAAGGACTGGGGAGGGTATGGCGAAGTGTGCACCAGTTTACTTCAAGAGAGTGATTCATGGTTTAATTTTCATTGATTTTCCCATATTTTGCCAATTTTTGACAACAAATCTTCTTTTATTATTAGCAGGAAAAGTTTCTATATAAAAATGCCTTCCAACGGGAGATGGCTCAGTAAATGAGAAGGCTGCCACACATGAATGAGGACCTGCGTTCTCAACTCTAATACTTACACAAAAGCCGGGTGTGGCAGAGTGCTCCAAAACCCCAGTGTTTGTAGGGCAGGGACAGTGGACCGTGGGTCCCTACTGACGTGTAAGGCTAGCTGAGTTGATGAGATCAAGGTTCAATGAAAAACCCTGTGTCAAAAAGTAACATGGAGAACGATGGAGAATGTTGACCTCTGGCCTCCTCGGACACTCATACACCTGTGCGTGTGCAGACATATGCAAAGGTAAAAACAAAACAAAACAAACAAAAAGAGAACAAAACAACAACAACAAAAAACAAAAACAAAAACTCCCCAAACAAGGACAGAGAAAAAGGTTGGCCTAACGTAGTGTGGGGGACGGATTGAGAGAACCAGAGCTATGAAAGCCTGTCTATAAAATTACATGCTGTGTTAACAACAGGAATCATTTAGAATTGCTATAAAAATTATAATGTAGAAGCATATAAAATCAAAACAGAAAAAGTCCATCCCTCAGCTTTTGCAATTTTCCCTTTACTGGCTTAGTGGGTATTTTTCCATACGCAGCATTTTTGAAAAATGAGATCAAATTCCACCTATTATCCTACAACTTCTTTTAATGACTTAACAATATTTTGTGCACAGTCCTTCCTACCCCATCTGTCAGCACGGGGTTTATTTTATCCTTCTTAACAGTGGCAGATGGCAACACAGATGATCCATAAGTTATTGAATTCTTCCTATTAGTATATGTTTAGGTTCTTTCTCAGGGACGTTCTAGACGTCACACGTGCCCTTTGCTCATCGTATTTAGATAGGACACGTCACTCGCTGCAGTTTGGTCTAAGGCAGCTATTTTCAGTCTTTGACCCATGATGCCTTTGAGGGGTCCAACAACACTTTCACAGATATAACTTAATTTTTTAAAGTTTATTTTTATTTTTTATTTATTTTTTGTTTGTTTGGTTGGTTTTTTTTTTTCTTTTTCCTTTTTTTTATTGGAACTTTTATTTACATTTCAGGTGTTGTCCCCTTACCCCCTTTCCCCCCTCCCTCCCAGGAACTCCCTATCCTTCCCCCTCCTCCTGCCTCTATGATGGTGTACCCACACCCACCCTCCCCAGAACCTCACCTCCCCACCCTCGAATACCACCCCCCACGATGTCCAGCCTTCATTGGACCAAGAATCTCTTCTCCCACTTATATATGGCTCCCTTGCATATATAGCTGGAGCCATGGGTCCCTCCCTAAGCACTCCCAGGCTGGTGGTTTAGAACCTGGGGGCTCTGGTTGGTTGGTATTGTTGTTCTCCTCATGGGGTCCCGTACCCTTTCTACTCCTTCAGTCTTCACTCTATCTTCTCTGTTGGGAACCCCATGATCAGTTTAAAGGTTAGCTGTGAGCATCTGCCTCTGAATATGTAAGATTCTTGCAGACCTCTAAGGAGACAGTTATGTTAGGCTCCTGTCAGCATGCACCTCCTGACACCCACGTCATCATCTACCTTTGGTGACTGCACATGGGATGGATACCCAGGTGGAATGGTCTGCAGACGGCCCCTCCTTCAGTTTCTGTCCTGCACTTTGCATCCATATTTGCTCCCTTGAGTATTTTGTTACTTCTTCTAAGAGGGACTGTAGCCCCCCCCCACTTGGTCTTCATTCTTCATGAGCTTTATGTGGTCTGTGAGTTGAATCTTGAGTGTTTCAAGCTTCTGGGCTAAAGTCCAATAATCAGTGAGTGACTACCATATATGTTCTTTTGTGATTGGGTTACCTCACTCAGGATGATATTTTCTAGTTCCATCCATTTATATAAGAATTTATTGGACCTTCACATAAAACCAGACACACTGAAACTAATAGAAGAGAAGGTGGGGAAGACCCTCGAACACCTAGGCACAGGGGAAAAGTTCCTGAACAGAACAGCAATGGCTTGTGCTCTAAGATCAAGAATTGACAAATGGGACTACATAAAATTGCAAAGTTTCTGTAAGGCAAAGGACACTGTCAATAGGACAAAACGGCAACCAACAGATTGGGAAAAGATCTTTACCAATCCCACATCTGATAGAGGACTAATATCTAATATATACAAAGAACTCAAGAAATTAGGCTCTAGACAACCAAATAACCCTATTAAAAAATGGGGTATGGAGCTAAACAAAGAATTCTCAACTGAGGAAATACGAATGGCCAAGAAGCACCTAAAGAAATGTTCAGCATCCCTAGTCATCAGGGAAATGCAAATCAAAACAACCCTGAGATTCCACCTCACACCAGTCAGAATGGCTCAGTCAGATCAAAAACTCAGGTGATAGTAGATGCTGGCGAGGATGTGGAGAAAGAGGAACACTCCTCCATTGTTGGTGGGATTGCAAGATGGTGCAGCCACTATGGAAAACAGTCTGGCGGTTCCTCAGAAAATTGGACATATCACTACCTGAGGACCCAGCTATACCACTCCTGGGCATATACCAGAAGATGCTCTAACACATAACAAGGACATATGCTCCACTATGTTCATAGCAGCTTTATTTATAATAGCCAGAAACTGGAAAGAACCCAGATGCCCTTCAACAGAGGAATGGATACAAAAAATGTGGTACATTTACACAATGGAATATTACTCAGCTATTAAAAACAATGAATTCGATAAAGTCTATTTTTAAATGATGGTTCATAAACACTTTAACCTCCCTTTCTAGCCCATCACCCACCAGAATTAGTGGAAAAGAAAGGATACAGGGGAAATGGACCTATTTAGAAATTGTTCTTTGGAACAAATCCTATCTGTGTTGTCAGGAAATCAACAGTTCAGTTCACAGGGGTCAGCGGCAGTAGCTCAATCTACTCATAAACATTTCATAGATATATCAACAGTCAGTTCCATAGAGTCAAGATAACAAACATAAATCAATAACGATGACAGGGCCTAATAGAGACAGCCAAGCCTCAGCCTTGACACAAGTCAACAAGAGACCAATAGGAATGCCAGGAAAAGTTCTTGGCTGCACATCACCAGAAGTTTCTTAATGTGTTTTTCTCTATGCAGTCCCAACAAATGGAGCTCAACTACACAATATAAGACGGACCAATACATATATGTTGTTAATGAAGAATCTTTCATCATATGTCCTTATATATGCTTGTTTCAATAGAACATCTTCTCATCTGTGTCTGCTTCAATGAAACGTTCCTTCATGAGTCTGTCTTAGTCTTTTACCTATGTCCACTTCAAGAAAACACTCCTTCATGTGTTTACCCCAATAAAACACCATCTGACACAATGACTTTCCAAAGAACCCTTAAATTTTCACTTCATTCACTTCATTCATACAGCAGCAAACGTACAGTTATGAAATAGCAATAAAAATCATTTTACGGTCAAGGGTCACACACGAGGAACTGTATTAAAGGGTCGCAGCGTTAGGAAGGTTGAGAACCGCTGAGAACTGTTAAGGGTAGAGAGAGTTAAAATTAAAAGCACACCAATTAAAAGCTTCTCTGCTGACTTGTACAGTCATTGTATTGTACTCATATCCAACTCTCACCAACTTAGACTTGTGTCATCAGGCCTTTAATCTCCTCACCTAACCAGTTTGAGCCCACGCCTAACAAGCATTAGACCCGGGTTTGATCCTCAGGATACCCCAATGTTCCAGTTGTAGTGTTTGTATGATTAATGAGGTTGGTAATTTGAAAGTATGTCTATTGGACAAATACGTTTTTCATTTTATAACTTACCTATTGCCCTGTCCCTTTGCCTCAGCACTGCAAGAGGCCTATCTATTTCTTCTCCTGTTTCTGAAATATTCTGGCAAAAGCAGCTAGGGGTTCCCTCCTGCCTTTCTGTTCAAACTTAGTCATTGAAACAGGGCCACCTTCTGTGGGTGGCTCTCCCTATCAACATTAACAAAATCAAGATAATCCCCCCAAGGTCAGGCCAAAATGCGCGTCTTCCCAGTGACTCTAACTTTTGCAAGTTAACACTTAATACTAACGATCACAAATACTAAAGAAATCTAAAGAAGCCCTGGGTTTAAAGCAGCCTGGTGGCACAGATTTGCAGTTCTAGCTACTTGGCAGGAGGACCATGAGTTCAAGGCATGCCTGACTGGCCAGACATGAGTAATGTACCAAGATATATATCCTCTCTCTCTCTCTCTCCCTCTCTCTCCCTTCTATTCTTCCTCCCTCCCTCTCTTCTTCCTCCCCTCTGTGTGTGTCTTCAGATATTACAAGTTCTGTTAACAAAGGATATAATACATTTATTCTAACTGCCTAGACTGTTGTTTTGAATATTTACCTATTTAGATTCAAAAGTCCCAAAGACATATCGATGTTCCCTTCTGTTTTAAAAATAGATGCCCATGCCATACTTCCCAGATGCCTTATTGTCATAATTTTCCAGGTGAGGAATCAGAGCACGAAGCCGTGTGCTTAGTTAGAGCCACAAAATGACCCAGCAGTAGACATGCATCTAAAGTCTATCGCTCCATCTTATTTTTCAATTATGTGTCCTGTACTTCCCTCCTGCAGTTCACTCCCCTCCACAGCCTCATTTACTGGAATAAAGACCCAGTTAGTATTCATAGGTTTTATTCAAACGCATAAATATGTAAGTTCATGAAAGAGCGAACTGATTGTACTTTGGCTATAAGTTATTTCTTGTTCCTGTTTACAAATAAGACTTTAATTATTGTATACTTCTTGACCAGAGGAAAAATGACCTAGAAATAATATTCCCTTCAACCAAAATTCAGTGAGAAATATATTTTAATACAGTGGCATTTGTGCAGGGAGAAGAAAAAAAAAACCCGCAGTGTGACATTGCTGCTGTAGTTTAAGAAAAAAAATAAGGCAGGCTGCAGGGAAAGACTTTAAACTTTTATTACAGGAGAGGGTTTGAGTGGGGGAAGTTCTCCAGATCCAAAGTATGCTTTCCTTAGCTGCTATAAATATAGCCATCATCTCTTCGCCACCCCCATGTGACAGTGACCTTGGAGGGTGGATGAAGTAGAGACAAATGCCTGTCTCACAAAAAGGATGATCTGATTGCCTGGCACACCCAAGCCTCCATTTTTACCACTTCCTAGGGATTGGAAAATATTATTATTAACACTGTTAAAGTTATCTTTAAAAATAAGCAATAACATTACATGCCAATTGCCTTTGCGCTTGTTTAGTCTCTTAGTGTCTCTGTGCCTTAAGTATAATTATTACTTTATTTTAGAGGACTAGCCATCAGAAGAATTGACCGAGGTCCCCACAGCTAGTAAATAAAAGAGCTAAGATTCCAATCCAGCCCTGAAAGCTCTCATGCTTTCTCCATGATTCGGCTTTCCTACACAGATGTCCTTTCAGTTTGTCTGTGATGAATCAGTTCCAGAATGTTCCTGGATATCAAAATATGAAGCAAAGTCCCCTATATACAACGGCATGTTGTCATTTGACCCACTGGAAATCCTCTGGCTGAATTAAATCTCCTCTGGAGTATGTGTAACATCTAATATAATGAAATGTGAGGTAAATAGCGTTGTGTACACTTATAGGAAAAGATGGCAAGAAACAAATCCTGACATGCTCACACAGACATAATTTCTACCTACAGCTGATTAATTGTGTGGAATTCGAAAGCCGCAGTTAAGGACGGGTAGGCGTGTGGCTAGAGGGTGAAGGTAGACCAGTTGTTTCAGGTTTGTCCTCACAGGGAACTTACTCAGCTTAGGTGACTTCGTGCATTCGTTAGCTATCTCACATTACAGTTCAAAGCCTATGTTCTGAATTGCATAAAGGAATGGCAGTTAGGAGGCAGGAGCATGCCAGAGGGAGAGGGAACACTGTGGGGAGATGTGGAGCACAGACACGTTTGTGTGTAAGGGTATGGAGTTAAAGTCAAGGAAGACACAGACACTGGAGGAAGTAGATACACACATGTCGCTCCCTCGGCGCAGTAAGACACGACAGCCTGGATTCTTTGACAGCTCTTTATTCGACAATCTTCATCCATCGAAGGGGCCCCAGCGCAAAATGCACTGCTTATAACCTCCAAGGGCGGGCCAGGCGGCCTGTTCTTCAGGATGTTAGGGCAATACCTCATAGCATAACCCAGGATGCTGGCGTGCTCATTAGCTAAGCCTGTGATGTTAGGCTCATCCTCATTACATAACCTGTAGCTCATGCCATTAGCATAGCCGTGATTGGTTAGGGCTCATCTCATTTGCATAAGCCTCTGGGAGGGCTGAGGCTGCGCATGCGCAGTAGGCTATACAGACGCTGCGCCAGCCATTTGGCAACCGGCCATCTTTCGCCGCCTACACACACGGGGCTAGACCGTAAGAGATGTCCATACCATCCCAGAAACCACGTGGTCTTCACTGACCAATCAAATGACACTCTAGGACCCAAAGAAGTGAGAAGCAGAAAGACTTGCAGGAATGTCAACTTTTCTTTTGATAACCCACTTTCATATCTCTAAAGGCTTACTGTGATATCGGAACCAACTGAGAGCTTCTGGGGTGGGAGATTGCAGGAGCAGAGGCCAGACAATTCTCCAAGGAACACCGATTGCCAGAGCCGAGTACCCACACTAGACACTAAGCTGGAGCTTACTTAGCCTGCTTTACACACTTTGCCTGTAAGTTCAACTGTTTTTTTTTTTTTTTTTTTTGGTTTTTCGAGACAGGGTTTCTCTGTGTAGCCCGGGCTGTCCTGGAACTCGCTCGGTAGACCAGGCTGGCCTCGAACTCAGAAATCGCCTGCCTCTGCCTCCCAAGTGCTGGGATTAAAGGCGTGCGCCACCACCGCCCGGCTAGTTCAACTGTTTGATTTACGTTCCTGAGGGACCAGTCCATTAAAAATGTGGTCCATTTCCACAGTTGATTGGATCACATGACCAGAGGAGCTGGTCAGCAACCATCCAGGATCTCTTCAGAATTTGGCCTAAGAAGCTATGTGTGGCATAGTTCATCCTAGTAATCTGTGCACTAGCCAGAGGCAGGAGGATGACAGCAAGTCCAAGGTTAACCTGTTTTACATAGTGAGTTTCAGGCTGTCCAGGGTTTCAAAGAATCAGTCATTCTATTTCAATATCATTTAACATGTAAACTGTATTGCTACACATACAATAAGTATCGTTTTAAATTTTTAAAAGAGAAGCTGGGCGATGGTGGCGCACGCCTTTAATCCCAGCACTTGGAGGCAGAGGCAGGTGGATTTCTGAGTTTGAGGCCAGCCTGGTCTACAGAGTGAATTCCAGGACAGTCCAGGCTACACAGAGAAACCCCTCTTGAAAAACCAAAAAAAAAAAAAAAAAAAAAAGAAAGAAAGAAAAAGAAAGAAAGAAAGAAGAAAGAAAGAAAATTTTAAAAGAGAGAGGCTGGAAATTTAGCTTAGCATCAAATTAGTAGTTCTCAACCTTTCTGATGCTACAACCCTTTAGTACAGTTCCTCATGTTATAGTGACCCGCAGCCATAAAATTATTTCATTGCTACTTCATAACTGTAATTGTGCTACTGTTACGAGTCATAGCGTATATCTGATATGCAGGAGATCTGAGATGTGACCTCTAAAGGGGCTGCAACCCACTGGTTGAGAATGACTGGCTTAGCAGTTAAGAACAATTGTCTGGTCTTCCAGAGGTCCTGAGTTTAGGACTCAGAACCCATATCAGGTAGCTCCCATCCACCTGTAACTCCAGCTCCAGAGGATGTGATGCCCTTCTGGCTCCCACAAGTATCAGAACACACACGGGCATGAAACAACACACAAACACATGCACACGCGCGCACACACATGCACACGCGCACACACACACACATCTTTAAAAGGAGCCAAAAATAGTAAGATGACATGTTTATGGAACTATATGGTAGGCCAGAGAGTCTGTACAGTGTGACATGTGGCCCAGATTATAAGGGATGGGCCATTTAGAACTCAGCAAATGAAGATCAAGAGAAAGGGGTGTGATTATGATTTCCCATGGAGTTACAGAGACAGGTAATCTCGAGGTGTGCAGTGCAGGTAGGTTATTTCCCATGATTAGTTCCTTCTAAGATTCCCCTACCTGACTTCCAATCTTGATAACAAACTCTCTTTGGGGAATGCTGATTTATTTTTTATTAATAATTTCTAACGAAGACACTAATTTACGACTAACTATTCAATCATAGTCATGAACAGTGGACGGATCCCTTCCAATGAGGATTCTTAGTTTCATATGTGGGTAATGGAATCTGTAAGCAGAATGGTCCTCTGTGAGCCAAGGGGTTGGATCATCTCATAGGAAGTTTGATTCAAATAAAACAGATGCTTCCAGACCCCTCTCTTCGGAAACGGAAGGAAAGAATTATTCAGTCTCTACACAAGGAGCCTCACATTTGAAATTTACCATCTAATTCTCAAGCTCCTTTATTTAGTTGAAGAAGGAATCTGAGGTTGCAAGAGTTTACTAAACTGCCACAACACTAGGAGCGAGCAGGGATGGAGCCCACTATCAGGCCATTTTCCTCTCTGGTACTCAGCTTGCCAAGGGACTAACACCAGCAGCCATTCACTTCAGCCTCTTCTTACCTGTGACCTCGAGATAACTAAACATCTGGGCTGACCTGGCTGAGCCACCATGCCCAGAGAGATGCTCAAACAGTGTGCTGAGTTTTCCTGTGAAGTCATTTTTGGATGAGATTAATATTTAAGTGGATAGATTCTGAGAAAACCTTCTAGGGCTTGAACTGCATAGTGTTGACCTCCCCTAGGCAAGAGCCATTTCTGCCAGCAGGTGGCCTTCAGGCTCAGACTGCAACACCCATACTTCCCTGGGTCTTCTTTGTGTAGATTTTGAACATCTCAGCTTTTATAATCTTATGCACAAATTCATTAAGATGACATTCTCGCTCTGAGAGACAGAGAAAGAGAAGAGAGAGAGAGAGAGAGAGAGAGAGAGAGAGAGAGAGAGAGAGAGAAAGAGAGAGAGAACATGCTACTGTCTGTTTCTTTGGAGAACATTGACCACACAGTTATGGACAAATGGATAACACTCGGACTTTGGGTTTTGCTTTGTTTTGTTTTTTAGTCTGCATGAGCTAAGGCCATTGCTTCTCAAAATTCGGTCTCACAGAAAAGACCATTCAACACTACGAAGTAGAATACATTTAAAAAAAAAAAAAAAAAAAGCTTCCCTTGTGTATTAAATCTCACTAGATTCCATTTTAGAGTGACCTTCCCAACCTTGTCTTCAGACTCTGGCTCAGCTCAGTGTTTCAGGTTGTGGGAGTGTATAAATTAGCCAGGAGATTACTCGTCATGCTTTAACACCAGCAATAATAAGGACAGATTCTGGACCTGTATTCACCAGCGAATCACAAATCTCTGTAACCTCTGTCTGCACACAAATGTCACTGGTACCTGCAAGGGCCAGAGAGGAGATGCTAATTTGAAAACTTTTATTGGCCATAATTTCTCTGAAGATGGTGAACAGAATCACAAATCAAGCTATGGGTGCACTTAAGTACTCATCAGTATACAAAGTCGTCAGGAAGATGTGGTGAGAGAGTTAGTCAAGGAGGGACCCCAGATCAGTCAGTCAGTCATGCAGTGTGTTTGGGGTCTTATTTCAGACCACCAATAACTGTTTGAGAGAGAAGAGAGAAGAGGAAATGGGCAGTAGTTTCTAAAATTATACCATGAATCTTGTGGCAAATGACAAGAATGCCATGTAGACCACAAGAGTGTGCCTGTTTTTATACAATAAAATTCATATCAACCATAATGAAACAAGAGAAAGCATCATGTGCTTAGAAATAAAAAGGCAAACATAGTAATCTGTAGGTCAAAAGGTTAGACTATGACAAAAAATAATCGCCCTTGAAATTGCATAATGAAAATTCTACACACTAAAGCTTGTTCGACGCAGCCAAATGGAACTAGACAAGATTACTGTATTCTTAAGACCACCCACAATAGGAAATGAAAAAGATGGTCAATGAATGAGCAAAGAGTTCAGCCTAAGAACTGAGGAAAAGTGATAGGACAGATTCAGGGAAAAAATGAAAATGAAATTAATGATTGTCCAAAGTAGAAAACCAATAGAGAAATGAATGCCCAAGCCAGAACAGACTCCTTGAACAAGACAGAGCTCATCCGGTCCTTACCAAAAGATCAGACAGAAGGAGAGAAAGCTCAAATGAGTCACATTAATTATGAAAGAGTTGACATAGCCATAAACACAACAGAGTTCAGAGCTTAGTGGAGAATAATGAAGATGAACATCCACCGAATCCTGAAACTACAGTTGAAATGGAAACCTCTAACCACCTATAGACCAGATTGGCCTTGGCAGCTAATCATAACAGAGCAATGGACAAGTGGTTGCTAAAAAGGGCATTGGGCCAGATTTTAAAATATATTTTATTTTAAAGTAATTAAAGATTCAGGGTCACAAAAGTGGCCCTGAAAGCATTATCTTCAATAGCTTCCTCTAATACTGTTTTATATAACTGCTCCTCAATGATCAGAACTTGGATGTTCCCACTGGAACAAGAACTAGGAACACAACAAACTTAAACATTTTATTTGCTTTTCTACTAACACCATGTCTTAGTTAGGGTTTCCATTACTGTGAAGAGACACCATGACCAAGGTTACTCTTATAAGGACAGCATTTAATTGGGGCTGGCTTACAGGTTCAGAGATTCAGTCCAGTATCATCATGGCAGGAAACATGGCAGCATCCAGGCAGGCATGCTGGGAAGTCATTCTGTTTGAGTCTGTCCTATATCAGAGGGGAGCATAGGGCTCTGCCCAATGATATACAGGCCCTTTCTACAACATTGAAGATGAAACTGGGTTCTGAGTTTGTGCCTGCATCTTCCTATGATGTTTCCAGGGGTCTGTGAGCAATGACTAAGGAGACAAGCTATGCAGGAAGCATTCCAAGGAGGAGAGAGAGAAGAGGGGAGGAAGAGAAGAGGAGGAGGGAAGAGGTGGAAGAGGAGGACAGGAGAAGAAGAAGAAAAAGAAGAAGAAACATACCGTCTCTTATTATAGGTGACTTATTACTTACTACAGCTGGTCTAGCTCTGGCTTCTGAAAACCTACCTAATGACTGTAGGATGTGGTACATCCTGCAGTCTCCTCTTTGGAAAGAAGGGAACTTTGACCTTAATGTCACAGGACCAGGTCATCTTGAGGAAAAAACCAAACACTTGACATGAGAGTGAGTGCTATCCCCTAATTCATAGCCAGGTGTCATTGTTAGTGCCCAGAAAGCCCCTCCTCTGTCACTTCATTTGTGACGACTCACTCATGGTTTTCGAGCTTATATGCATGTGTGTTTATAAATGTGTGTTGAGTCGTGGTATGTAGGTAATCTTTGCTGTTTCTCTGTAGGTGTTAAATGACATTGTACAGTGTCTGATGCAAAAGCCTGGATCAGTGTCTGGGTATTAAACAGATCACCCCTTCCACAGGACCTCGGGATAATGTGCTGATGAATAGACTATGAGACTTTATTGCATTTATATGGTTTTCTGTGCCCTTTGAAATGTGATTAGTTCTTTTAAGGATCATGGACCCTTATGATACTGAGCTCATAAATAATTAAATCCAATTAATACTCCAGACTGAACCAAACCTAATTCATTTCAAGTTCTGGTCCTCAGCAGAGGAAGCCCCGGTTCGCTACTTTTGAAATAATATCGTTCACCTTATCCCAGCTTCCCTTCCATTCATTTTGGTAGTAAAATACAAGGACAAGAGAGAGGTGGGATGTAGAATTTACATTAAAATTTGCTACCTTATTATCTGAAGAGGTTTAAGAAGAGGAGAATGATACAACAAAGTACATGCTTCTAAAGGTTTTCTTTAAAAATAGTTTCTGAAATGTGAAGCAATGTTTGAAAAGGCACTAAAATAATACAAGGTACATAAATACATGTTGCTGTGCCGGGCAGTGGTGGCGCACGCCTTTAATCCCAGCACTTGGGAGGCAGAGGCAGGCGGATTTCTGAGTTTGAGGCCAGCCTGGTCTACAGAGTGAGTTCCAGGACAGCCAGGCTATACAGAGAAACCCTGTCTCGAAAAACCAAAAAAAAAAGGGGGGGAGGCACTTATTTAGTATCTCTCATATCATTTTTTTCTTTTTATAACATCTATATTTTGACCTGACTGTAAGAAAAAAGAAAAAGGATGTGTTGCTAGATGTCATGACACACCCTTATTTTTTTTTTTGTTTTTGTTTTTTGTTTCTTTCGAGACAGGGTTTCTCTGTGTAGCCCGACTGTCCTGGAACTCACTCTGTAAACCAGGCTGGCCTCAAACTCAGAAATCCACCTGCCTCTGCCTCCAAAGTGCTGGGATTAAAGGCATGCGCTACCACTGCCTGGCCTGACATACCCTTATAAATCGAAACACACATTGCATCATACAATAGGCATCGAAACACACATGTGAATACCCAACATAGGCACACATTCACATGATTAAAATTTTAAATTATATCTTTAAAAGCAAAAAACAAGTAAGATTGCTAGCAAGTGTGTTTGAAGAATTCAACACAAAGCAATAAGCCAATTAATTGTAGGTACCTTAAAATATTTTACTTATTTTTGTTTTATGTATGTGAATGTTTTGCCTACATGTCTGTGCACACATGAGTGTGACGATCTCAGAGGCCAGAAGAAGACACTGGACTCTCTAGAGCTGGAGTCACAGAACACTTTAGCCTCCAGGTGGATTCGGGGAACCAATCGTAGGTCCCTAGAAGAACAGCTAATTCCCTTAACCACTGAGCCATGTCTTCAGCCACTCTCTCTGAGGTACTTCTCTATACTGAAATAACAGGTGGTTTTCATTTTCTTTTGTGTTCATGTCAACCAGTGCTCATAGATGCCATTATCTAATAAACCCTTTAATAATTAGTACAGATATTATCAGTGAGGCAGAGCTGCAGGACCCTAAGTAAACTCTGGACATACAGACCTGGAACACACAGACCTAAGAGCATGCAGACCCGGAGCACACAGATCCCGGTCACCGTTTGCTCCAGGCTGCTGTTAACTGTTAACTGGAACTCTAAGGGCATTCATCTGACCTCTACGCCTTAATTTCTTTTTAGGCACAAAGAACATCATGATGATTCCTCCAAGCTGGGTTGTTTTGAGCACCAATTTACTGTGTGAAAGTGTGGAGCACAGTACGTGACAGACAGCAACTCTGCCTGCAGGCTGCCAAACAGGTGTGCAGGACATAGTGGAATTAAGACTAGAAGCAGGCAGTGGTGGTGCACACCTTTCATCCCAGCACTCGGGAGGCAGAGACAGCTGGATCTCCGTGAGTCCAAGGTCAGCCTAGTCTACAGAGTGATTTCCCGGGGCAGCTAGGGTTACAAAGGAGACCTGGTCTCAAAAAAAAGCAACAGAAATAAAATGTATAAATTCAGTAATGTTTAAATACCTCTGCAGAATTTTATAACCAATACTGTAATCAAGTTTTAGAATACCATCCTTGAAGTGTAGGCCAGTGATAGAGCATGTGTTTAGCATGCATAAGACACTGGGTTCAAGCTGGACATAGTGTTGTATGCCTTAATCCCAGCACTCCACAGGTAGAGCAGGTGATCTCTGTGAGTTTAAGGCTACCCTGATCTACACAGTGAGTTCCAGGATAGCCAGAGCTACATAGAAATCAAGCAAGCAAGCACACATGCATGCAAGCAAGCATACATGCATGCAAGCAAGCACACATGCATGCAAGCAAGCAACGAGCAAATGACACTGGGTTCAATCCCAGGTCCTACCCACAAATAAAAACCAACAAAATCATCCAAATAATTTGAGGTTATTTTCATTATTGTCCCCAAACAGCCCCATAATCATGCCTTAGTCTCTGCTTTCTGGTTGTAGGTAACCCCACCTATGTTCTGCCTCTATAGACTTTTTCATGTTCTAAACATCTCACATAGACAACTCATGCAAAATGTGGTATTTGTGACCAGTTTCATAAAGGCAGAATGCTCTTGAAGTTCATCCACATTGTGGCATGTATGAAGACTCACTCCATACAATTTTTCTTTATAAGGAGAGAACATCTTGTCAGCCTTTCTTCTGTTGATTTGGACACTGGAGTGTTTTCTGCTTTGGGGCTGAGTGTGTAAAGATGCTGTGACCATTTGTGTATACATTTTTGTGTGAACATATGTTTTCATTTTCCCAGAAATGCATGCTGACTCATATCATAATTGTATGCTTTAACGTTTTGAAGAACCTCCAAGCTGTTTTCTAATGCAGTCACACCACAGTGACATTCATACCAGCAATGTGTGAGGGTTCTCTCTATCCATGTAACTGTAACTGCCATCTGCTGTTTGATTAGCCATCCTAGGGCAAGGAAGTGTTGTCTTACTGTGGTTCTGCTCTGCGCTTCCCTGAGTATTTCATAGGACTGGCTGCCATTTGCACAGCTTTGAGAAAATGTTTAAGCATGTCCATTTTAAATATTGGGTCAGTCAATGGGGGCACGCACCTCCAGCTCTCTGGAGGCAGAGAAAGGAGGATCTCTATGCTTTCTAGGCCAGATTGGTCTACATAGGGAGTTCCAGGTCAGTCAAGGCTACATAATGAGATCTTGTCTCAAGAAAACCAACCAACTAGCCAAACAAACAAACAAAACCCCCAATATCCAATAAACAAATAGACACATAAGTAAAATTGAGCTATCTTGCTGAGTGGTAAAAGTGTATGTGTATATACAGTCAGTATCCGATTTCTGGCTGGCAAGTATTTTTATCCCGTCTGTGAGCCGTCTCTTCATTTTCATCGTGGTTTCCTTTGCCGCATAAAAGCTTTCAATTTGGATGCAGTTCAGGTCATCATGTTTTTGTCTTTGATTCTTGTGCTTTTAGACTCATGTCTCAGAAGGCCAAGCCTTATTTTGAATACATCAAAATCACATAAGATAAAACAATTAATTTTTTCCCGTGATAGTTTATCATGGGCATTTTACATAATAGTTTCCTCTCAATTTTGACTTTAGATTGTCTGGTTTTATCAAGCCTTCAGAGATTTAGCAACATTACAAAAGAAGGCAGAAAACATTGCCTAAAAAAGTCTTTAAGACAGAGCTGTGGCTCAGCGGTTAAGAGCAATGGCTCAGGTTTGGTTCTCGGCACCCACTTAGAGACTCAAACCATCTCTACCTACCACTCAAAACATCCAACTCCCTTTTCTGATTGCTGTGGGCACTAGACACATACGTAGTGCACTGACATACATGAAGTTTTAAATTTGCAGTGGTTAAAAAACCAAAAGTGCAGCCTTTTAATTCCAGCACTTGGGAAGCAGAATCAGGTGGATCTCTGAGTTCAAGGCCAGCCTGGTCTACAGATCGAGTTCTAGGACAGCCAGGGCTACACAGAGAAACCCTATCATGAAGAAAAAAACAAGCCAAAACTACCAACAGCCTAAAAACCAAACCAATCAAACAAACAAATACTAAAGCAAACACTCTACCCACCTAAGTGATTACATTTCATTTTAAAAGCAAAATAGTCACATTATAAAAATGTAGGCAGGAGAGAAAGGACAAAGTGCCCATGTTCATTACTCTCATTGTCATCATTATTTTTCTTCTGGTCCCTTTTAAAAAGTATGTCTTTGAAAAATTGCAATCTTACACATGGTTAATTTTTTGTTGTTGTTCTTGGGACTGGAGAGGTGGCTCAGTGGTGAAGAGCACTGGGTCCTCTTTCAGAAGACCAAGGTTCAATTCCCAGTACCCACATGGAGGCTCACAACCATCTATATAACTCCAGTCCCAGGGGATTTGACAGCTTCTTCTGGCCTCTGGGGCCACCAAGCACACACATGGTGCACAGGCATACATGCAACGCCAAACACCTATACACATAAGAACATTTTTAAAAATTATGTTCTGTTACAGTTTATCCACTGTAGGACATTCTGTTTCTCTCCAGTTTCCCCATTACTATCCATAGGAACTACCGAATATACCAAATGGATATATCGTCGTTTGCATACTTTTACTAGACAGGTGGGTGTTTTTCAGGGTCCTTCTGCTTTACTTCTCTTTTTTCTATTATGAGTAAAGCATAGATGGATATTTTTCCTGCTCATAGCAGTTTCAGTATTTGACATTTCTTTTCTGCAATTAAATTGCTAAATTAAAATTATAAACTTATTTGTGCCCCCTAATTTATATCACTTGCTTTCCCAAATGTCTGCATTGTTTCAACATGCTATTGCTGATGATTAATGATGATTGTTTTTTCTTGATTATGATTTTTTTTTATCAGGGGGAACATGAACATAGTTTCCCACTATTACAAAGTATGTGGTCCAGTTTCTCTTATTTGGGAAAACCACATAATTGGATTCCAGATAGATAGATAGATAGATAGATAGATAAATAGATAGATATGATGGATATGGATATGGATATGGATATGGATATGGATATGGATATGGATATATGTAACTTTCATTTGCCTGATGTAATTGTCATCTGTAAGCTTACTGCCTCAGTCTGCTAACCTAGGCCTAGTCCTGGAAGCTTCTAGCCTCCATACAATCTAACTTAGACCTGAATGTTTCAATCTCTGAGATTTACTGCTAAACCGTCTCACCCTTTCTTGTTCTTTCTGAGCTCAGGCTAGCTAGTTCAACTCAGATGTTCTGGCTCAAACTCCTTTCCAGGCTGAATGATTCAATCTAGCGTCTTTAAGCTTCTGAATGACTCTGCTTGGCCTCAAACTAACTCTGGCAATCTGTTCTAATCTTCTGGCTCTTTCACATTCTCTGTCTCTTTCTGTCTTCATCTATAACTAGCTTCTTCTCTCTGTAAACAGTCTCTGTAAAACTGTCCTCCCTCTGCACTGCCCTGAAGTAGCTTCCTTTTCCTCTCTCTTCTTGTAAGAGTTGGGCATATCCTATTCTGTCAAATCTTTCTCTGATTTGTCACTTTGTCTGCCACTCAATTAAACATCACTTTCAAACATGGCTATTTCCTTCTACAAACTAATTTTACCTTTGTTGTTTGAGATTAAAAGTGTGTACTGAGGGAATACCTGAATGCCAGTCTGGGGGATTAGAGCTGTGTGCTAAGGACTGAGCCACACCTTAACAAGAAACAGGGGTTTTCAGTAAATAACACAATCTGGGGGTTCACAGTGTGATTAAATATCCTTCAATAAAACCATAGGGATCACCACATCCCATGTGCGATGGGTGAGCCTTGCCCTAGGAAAGTCACCTTCCTGATCGTGGTATCTCCCTGCCAGAAGCATGATGGAAATATTTTGGTTATCTTCATTTTAAAAATGCCTTGCTAACCTAATTGAGGATATGAGGCTTCTTATTGTTTTAATCTGTAATTCATTTTATCACTACCTAGATCATACTGAAGGCATCTCTTCTTAGATGGACTTTGTAGCTCTATTTCCTTTTAACTATTATTAATGTGGAAATCACTTGGACTTGTCATACATTAAATATGTAGCTATCTATATCTAAACATTAATATTTCAGGGGATCCATTTCTTCAAAGTTTTATTTCAACGGGGAATTTATGTTTGTAACTTTGTCATAGAGATATAACTCCAATAAATTTTTTTCTCTACCTGCTAAATCAAGGTCTATAAGTTAGGGAGAATTTCTTCTACTGTAGACAAAAGAAAGGCAAGTGAGGTAAAAAGACAGATTAGCAGAAAGGCATATTCATAAAGACAAGATACTATTATGCCTTGATATTGTTCATATTAAAATTTTATAGCCAAGTTCCCATCATTTTATATTCATCTTTTAATGTGTAATTATTTTAAATATAGACTATTATTCTAATTATCTTTAATTAAAAGCACTTTCATATATCAATGTATAGTCTAACAAAAAGGAGCTTTGGATTCATTCCACTTTTATAATACAATCTCCAGTTCTCTGAAGTAATTTTATATGTAGGCAGTAACTCTTGGGGTGTTCCTTTAGATAAGCTATGAATTTTAAAACTAACTCACATTTTATTTTATTGTCCTACGAAAATAAATGCTAGAGGACTTTTCACTAAGTGTTTCTTGCCTTCATTAAGTACTTTTCTTTTATCTGATTATGTGCATGCTGCTTTCAATGAATACTAACTACTCTTATTTGGCATTCTATTTCATAGTGAGGAGGTAGATTCACCACAGCCTAATTATCATTATTATTCCATTAGCCAGGTAGTCCTCTGAGACCACAAGGATGTGTCCTGTTATTTTCAGTATGGTCAGTCATTAATCCATGGAATTAATGCACAATTAAGTCAAGTCATGAATATCCTTAGTCAGGTGGCTCATTTGAAAAGGCTAGAATTAAGAAAGCATTTAGGGCAATTTCAGAATATATAGATTTCCTTCATTCCAAGTTTACACAACAGTATCTGTTACCTCCTACTTGCATGTGACCCCTCCCCCTGGCTTCCTCACTGATGTGTTATTATTCTAGCACTTAGAGGGCTGTGAAAGTGGGCCCCTATTTGTAGAAAGATGAGGGTGAGTCACCTTACTTTTTCAGCTTCACTTCTCCTTCATTATTATATTCTTCCTTCCCTGTGGTTGGTCTCTTCTTTTTTTCTTTCCCTATTACCACCTTAATAACATCAAGGTCCTTGTTTGGATTTCAATGTGAACTGGTCCCCAGTGACTCATGTGTCTGAACCCCTGGTCTCCAGCTAATGGCACTGTTTAGAAGGTTGTGAACCTTTAGAAAGTGAATCCTTACTGGAGGAGGTGGGTCACTGGGAGCCACCTCACTTCCTGTCTCCTCTCTCCCTCTCCCTCTCTCCTTCTACCTCTCTCTCTCTCTCCCTCTCTCTCTCTCCCCCTCACCCTTCCTCCCTCCCCCCCCTCCCCCTCTGCTTTCTGATTGCAGATACAATGTAAACAGTGCCCCATTCCCAGGCTGCATGCTTTTCCCATCTCAATGGACTGAGCCTCTCAAACTGGAAGCCAACATAAGCTCTTTCTCCCTTAAGTTGGTTTTTGTTTGGTGTTTGGACACAGTAGCAAAAAAAGTAGCTAATGTAGTCTATGTCTCCTCCTGGTACCCCACTGTGCCTTTTGTGCCTTTTGAATACTATTAACAACCTAATTACATTCCTAGTTCAACAGAAAATTATTTTTCTTAACCTTATTTTTTTCTTTGTAACATTTTGTTTTGATTTTCTTGCAGTATAAAAGTAACTTATGTCCTTTATAAAATCTGCAAAAACACAAGGAAGAAAGAAAAAGTAATGGGAGCTGTTATTTTGGCTTCCACAGGGAATTATCAAATTATTGTTGTATTTCCTTATTTTTTAACATAAAAAAAAGCCAAACATCTGGCATGATAATGTGTATTGGATCTCCTGGCACTCCAAAGGTAGAGGCAGAAGAATGACAAGCTTAAAATTACTCAGAGCAAAACATAAAAACAAAACAAACCCAAACCAAACAGGAACAAATCGAGTTCACAATAGATATATTTTGTATCTAAATTTTTCAGTTCACATTTGCCATAAGCATTTTGCCTGTAATTTGCGTGAAATTTTAAATATTCTATTGAAAAGACATTGGAGCTGGGCGGTGGTGGTGCACGCCTTTAATCCCAGCACTTGGGAGGCAGAGGCAGGCAGATTTCTGAGTTTGAGGCCAGCCTGGTCTACAGAGTGAGTTCCAGGACAGCCAGGGTGACAAAGAGAAACCCTGTCTCGAAAAAACCAAAAAAAAAAAAAAAAAAAAAAAAAAAAGAAAAGACATTGGAGTATTGAGAAATTAGCATGAAGTCACTCGTTTTACCAATTCAAGATAATCACTTTTAAGTTTTGATAGATTTCTGGTCCTCTCAAATGCTCTAACACTGAGCTGTACTTTCTGCCATAAATACAACTTTTAAATAAAACATTGAGTAGATAGCTAGCTAAAGGTGCTTGCCATCAAGCTTGGCAAACTGCCTTGATCTCTGGAACTCACATGGTGGAAGGAAGAGACATGACTCTTGGGAGTTGTCCCCCGACCCCACAGATTGTCACAGTCTGTGTGCATGTACACATGCACACAGACACAGACACAAAGACATGAAAAAATAAGACAGTAAAACCCACAAGAAGTAGTAGATCCTAGACTACTTATCTATGATTGTAAAATAACGTTCCTCTGGGTACATTAAGTCTTCGGTGTCTTTAGACAGCACATCTGTGGACTCAAGTAATCAAAAATTGAAAATATTTTAAAAATTTGCATCTGTAGTAAACACATATAAATATTTTTGGCCACCATTCCCTCACCTGTATGTATACATTTTATACAGTACTAGATAGCATAAGCAATCTGGAGGTGACTTAAAGTGCATACAGGCTAAATGCAAACACTATGTCCTTTTGTGTGAGAGATTTGAGCATCTGAAGACTCTGGAATTCACTATGGGTGGAAATGGCTGTTGGATTAATTCTCTACCCATATCGATGGGGGGATATACATACAAAACTCTGAATTTTGGGGGTTGGAGGGTCAAAATAACAAACTGCACAGAAAAAGCTTTTGCCCTCTAGGTCTTACAGAAAAAAAGTAAATCGATAGGACAGGTAGCTGTTGGTACCACGCTGTTTGGCCAACTTCTGTAGTATAAGAAAAAGCAGGGAGAGGGATGGAGACTGATACAGACGGTGCTGGCTCTTTTGTGTAGGCTAGTCAGGCAGAGAGAGCCCTCTAATGAAAAATAATTCTAAACAAAATTTGTGTTATTTGTGGTATGTTAAACTTTGTGTTTAACAAACAAGTTCCTTTTCAATCTAAAAAAAAACTTGCTGTTATTCCTAGTTTCTTATTTCCCCTCTTCCCTCTCCTCCTCTTCATTGCTTTCCTACTCTTTCTTTTCTTCCTTTGTTGTGGGAGATATTTAAAATGGCGCACCAGATCTGTCTTGTGGTACCAGGTAGCCATCTTCCCGACTAGGTTAGGCCTGAGACCACAAGCGGTGGTGGCCTCACTGCTCCACTCAGGCCATTCTCTCAGGAGGGCTAGAGACACTGGCCCTGCCACCCAGGAGATGCCAGTGTGGGAGATGGCTCTGCCAGTCTTCCATGCTATCTCCACAAGGCTGGGCTGAGTCCAGACCATCCCATTATCCACGCAGTACCCAGTAGGAATGAGACTCTAATGCTTAAAGATTAATCAAAAGCTTTATATTTTTGATAATGCTCAATTAACAAGAAGCTCACATAATTAGAGGTGTGTCCTAATATCTAACCTTGATATAAGTTGTTACCCTGGACTGTTCTCGATACAAGTGTGGCCATCCATGGCTCCATCTCTCTCCCTTTATTCCTCCCACCTTAGCTCCTCCCAACTTTCGGGGAAAATTTCCCAGTACATCTCTTTGTGGAGATAATTTTATTCTGTAGCCCTGCCTGCCCTGGTACCTGCTATATAGACCAGGGTGGCCTTGAACATAAGGTGGTCTTCTTGCCTTGGCCTCCTGAGTACTGGGATTAAGAGAACACAGCACCATACCAGGTTTGTGCTACTTTTCTCTAAAGGATTCCTAAATCATATTGCTTCAGGCAATATGAACCACTATCTACAGGCAGGCTGTAAACGGGACTAAGAAATGAAACTCCCCAAATTAGAAGGGAGTTGAGTGGTGGTCCTTGATTAGTCATTGGCTCTACCAAGCAGAAATTTAATTTTGCCTACATACCACAGAGCTCTAGGCAGGTTTAGGATCAGGAGACCCTAGGTACATGTAAAAGCAGGAAGGGAAGCGAGGGATGGGCTGAACACATGCAGAATAAAATGTTATCTTCCAGAATATCTTCTGGTGTCTTCGGAATACGCCCAAACCTCCCCTGCCCCTCCCCACCCTCCAACCTTGGTTTACTGAGATTCACTTTGTGAGCTATCATTATCAGTAATTCCCTTCTTCTGACACTGCTTTTTTTTTCCAACAAGTCAGAGACTTTTGAAAACGAAACGTCTGCTTGCATTCAGATAAGCCACTGTAAGTGTCCACATATTACTTTATTTCTCACTTAAAGAATTTGGAAACCATAGCAATTTCTGCAGAAAGTAGATGATAGGAAGGCAGTCAGGAGATGACAGGAGCTGAAGTCTGGATCCTGCTGAGTCCTTACCATTCTGTTAGAGGAGGTGTTTGCTTGGCAGACTCCCAGCCTGGATACTAGGCTGAACACCCAAGGATGTGGTAGCACTCAAAACACACTACACAGGAGGCTCACTCGCTGGTCCAGACAAATAGAGCGATAGAGTTAGCATCACTTGTTTGCTACTTTTGAGTCTTATGGTTGAGATCTTTGGAGCTGCATGGATCCTGTCTTGTGCTGATAACCTGAATGGCTTTATATAAATCCTACTAAATGTACTTTAGAAATAGTCTTCAGGAGAATTAAACTGGCAATAGATTATAAACAACATAATTGCTTCATCATAACAAAGCATTTCTAGTGTTTTAGAGAATTATGCTCTAAATTTAGAGAAAATGTCTCCCTCTTGATTTTTTTTTCTAAATATTTTTCTAGCTTTGCTTCCATATATATAAACACTTAATGTTCAAAAACCTTGGGGGATTGGGTTCAGGGAGTTTCCTCAGATATCAAATTTTTCAGATGTCTAAGTCTTTTTATATAAAATGACATAGTCTTGGCACGTAGCCCATACGTATCCTTCCATATGCTTGGTGAAATGACACCCAGGACTGAGAACCACACACTTGGGAGAAGAGGCATAAAGCTAGTTAGCCACTCTTTCTCCAGTGAATGAAGCAGTAAAAAGCACTCCTGTGTCTAAGGGAAGCTAGCTCCTGGAGTTTCTAGCTGACTGTATGATGCTGTTGGCATTCCTTCCTTCCATTCCAATGTCAAGGGCTTAGGGCTTGAGACAGGAGGGCACGCACAGCTGTGGACACAGAGGTCAGAGGTCATTCTCTTCCCTGGGACAGTCAGAGTGAAGTGGATCGTGTTCAGCACTGCATGTAGGCACAGGAGTCAGTGATAAGGATACCTCAAGGAAATAATGGCCGTTGTTCTGGATGTGAGATTTGCAGAACTGGCAAGCATGCAGTGACCATGCAGCCTGGGCCATGTGCGCCTCCTTTAGCCCTCTCACTAAGAGAAGGCACATGTCAGTTTGCACTTATCCATCGCTTGCTGTGAGAAGGCACCCACACGTCTGGAACCATCCGTCTACCATCTCGTAACCCATATAATTAAAGCAGCCTGTTCAAAGTCCATGTTGCAAGGAACCTGGTTTTAATGAGCTTGTCTTCCTTGTCTCAACAGCTAGTGTCTTAAGTTTATTGGACCGTCACATGTCAGAGCAGCCAGACTTGTGTCCAGTGACAGATGTATAAGATACACCACAAGGGTGAAGAAGTCCTCCAAAATGTGTCTTTTGACTTTGTGATGGAAAGTGACCTCTATCAAAAGAGAAGGAAAATGCACGAAAATGTACAGAGTGTAAAACATTTTGGCAAGCTAAAATAGAGATGAAGAATAGACAAAATGTTAAGTGCAAGAGGATCAGCAGTTAGGGGCACTGATTGGCTGCTCATTCAGAGGATTCAGGTTCGATTCCCAGCACCCACGTGAAGGCTCACAACTGTCTATAATTCCAGTTCTGGGAGATTTAATGCCTTCTTCTGGTTTCTGCCTCTAGCAAGCAAGCAAGTGGTGCACAGAGAGACATATATGAAAGAAAACACTCCCACACATAACATAAAAATTTTAATTGTACCTTATAATTATATACCAAATAAAACTTGCTTAAGATTTCTAAAAATTTTAATTTCCAAAGTTAATGTATTTAGAAAACCAGGAAACTTTACTTACTGAGGATATGTGTTGGAAAAGACCTTGCTTAAACATTAACTGCTTTGTCAGCCAAAGTCTTTGTGCCAACTGGCACAAAGTCTTGGCCTCTGTGTGAAAGTACTAACCCAGGTGAGAACAAGAAGCTGTAGATCTTGTGGACAGGTAGCCTCTGTGGGAAAGTACTAGCTTAGTTAAGAACAAATAACTATAGATCTTATGGATAGGTATGTAGCAACCTGTTCTGCTCTGCTCCTTCTGCTGAACTTTTCACCCAGCCAACATCCTGTTCTTGAGAACACCTGCACCCTTCAGAGACAAAGAGACCCTATGTCACCCCCCTACCCCATATCATGCTTCTATGTGTATATAACCACTGTGAGAAAAATTAAAATTTGATAGCTTGATCAGACCTCTTAACTTTCTGTCCATTCTTCGTGTCCCTTGTCCCCCCATTCTCTCTTTCAAATGGTCCCCCAGTCTCAGTTTACCACCCCAAGGGCCGGGGCAGATATGAATATGTAAATTCCTAAAGAAATACTCACAAGGTGATTACAGACCTCACCAATATGGTTAAATCCAGAAAGTTGCTTCTGAAAATGTGTAAAGTAACACAAACAGAAGTGTCTTTTCCAGTATTATTATACATTACTAGACACACAAAGCACACACATACACACACACACACAAAACAACAATGACAACAATAACAAAAACACAACTGTAACATAGGGCCAGTGACATGTTGCAAGTAAATATTTACATAGAGAGGCTGCTGACATCCTTGGAGGTCACTAAACATCTTATAATGAATAGAAAACTATTAACAGCAACGAGTCATCTGACCTACAATAAAAATATACTGGATAGCTATTGATGACTACTGGAGCTATTTGTGATTTAAAATTTTAGTATGCTTTTCTGTACTTGTTTCTTACAATGCATGTATTACTTTGAAAAATCAGTTAAGGAATAACATTCATAAAAATGAACTGTCAAGGATTGATCTGTAAACTGTGCTAGAAGATTTTGATGGATTTTGTTAATGGGGAGACTTACTTATATGGGATTTACCAAGATGTACTATCTAATGAATGACTCATAGTCTCTGTGTGGGGGCCAGGGTCCCATGTGGGCTTTCATGTCCAAGGCCCTGTGTTTAACAGGAGGGATAACATACAGTAAATATGAGGTCTATGCTGTAAGATCTCCAGTGAATACCAGATACAGAACTGATATATGTGTTGTAAATATCTGATATAGAACCTTATATATCTATGGTTTCTATACATATATACCTTAGAGCATTAGGGTTCTCTGGAATAACAATGGCTGCCTATGAACTGAGAGTCTAAGAATCCAGCAACTGTTCAGTCCACAAAGTTCGATGTCTCAGCTGGTTTTCAGTATATGCTAGAAACCTAAAGAAGTAAGTTCTAATGCCAGGGAAGGAATAGATTTGCTAGTGAGAGCTAAACAAGTAGGCAAAGAGCAAGTTCTCCCTTCTTCCTTTATATAGGTTGCCATAGAAGCTGTGGTCCAGATTAAAGATAGATCTTCCCAGATCAAAAGATCTGGATTGGGCTGGAGAGATGGCTCAGTGGTTAAGAGCACTGATTGCTCTTCCAGAGGTCCTGAGTTCAATTCCCAGCAACCACATGGTGGCTCACAGCCATCTGTAACAGCATCTGATGTCTTCTGGTGTGTCTGAAGAGAACAGTAGTGTCCTCATATACATAAAATAAATAAATCTTAAAAAAAAAAAAAATTTGGATTAAAGGTTTATCCTCCTACCTCAAAGATATGGATTAGAAGTAGGTCTTTCGTTAAAGTGGACACAGGTATGAAAGGCTAAGGCAGACTCATGAAGGAATATTTCACTGAAGCAGACACAGGAGAGAGGATGTTCTCCTAAAGCAAGCACATGAAAGGACACATGATGAAGGATTCTTTGCTAATGACAGGCATGTATTGGTCTGCCTTGCATTGTGTAGTTGAGTTGCATTTGTCAGGACTCCATGGGGAGAAGTGCACTGGAAAACTTGTGATGGTGTGCTGCAGTTTGTTGCTGCTTCTGTGGACTCAGGCTGATTGGATAAATGTGCTGAGGCAAGATCTGTGCTAAGGCAAGACTCATGGAGGACACGTGATATTCGGAGATTATAAATAGGACTCCACGGAGTGACAGAGACAGAGCTAGGCTTGCTGGTACAGCTAGATGTGCAATGCTTGTGGGTCTTTGCTATCTTTACTTCCCTGAGAGAGGCACAGCTGAGAACTTTTCCTGGTTTTCCTGTTGGTCCCTCCTACTAACTTGGCAGAGGCCAAGGCCTGGCTGTCTCTGCTAGTTCATGTCACCAATGTTGCTAACCCAACTCTACCGAACTGGCCTGCTGGTGTATCTGTGAAGTGTTTGCGAGTGGATCGAGCTGCAGTTGTCTGCTAACCTGTGAACTGAACTGCTGATTTCCAGACAACACAGACTGGAGTTGCCCTAAACAACCTTTGTAAACAGGTCCACCCCCAGGCCTCCGTATCTTTTCTTTTCCACTACCTCCGTGGGTGGCAGGCTTAAAGCATTTAAGAATCATCATTACAAATAAGGTGTGAAAAAAATTAAACTTACACCCAACTGTTTATGCAACAACTTTGGTGGACCTTAAGGACCCTATGCACAATGATAAAGGCCAACTTGACTGTCACACACCATATGATTTCATTTATGTAATACTCCTTAAGTGATACAACATGACCGAGATGGAGAACAGGCTAGTGGCTGCCACAGTTCTGTGAGGAGAAGAGGTACCAGAAAGAGATTTTTGGTGTAAGTCAAGTTTGTTCTAAGGTAGCCCCATCACCAAAACCATCTCAGGAAGAATAAACTTGGAGGCCTCACACTTCTGACTTCAAAATTTACAAAACTATAGGAAGACAGGGAGGTACTGGCATAAAGATAGGAAAATGGAAATAGAAAGAAAGCCCACAGAGACGAGCAACCAGCTTTCAGCTGTAGTGTCAGAAGAGTAGTAAAACACTTTCAACAATCGGTCCTGAGGAAACTACATATCCACATGCCAAAAATGAAGCAGGACACTTTGAGCTCATGCAAAAATTCACTAAAAATGAAGAAACCCTCGAAGGACTGAAACTATAGAAGTCTTAGATGGAGGCCTATGGGAAGGCCAGTGAAGCTGACAGCTCTCTATGCACGACACCAGAGGAACTAGCAGCACAAGTAGTATATCGGTCCTCATTCCGGAGCACCCTCCCCCAACGGTGCTTCGTGGTCGTTTCTCTGTTCTACCCTCTAATGACTGACAGGACTGCCACCCCATGTCCTCTCCGCCCTCCAGGACCTTTCGGGTACAGGTGGTGCTCACCTGGACCCCACCTCTCAGAGACGATGTGGGGGGTTGGGAACATGAGTCTCCATCTCCTGTGATCCCGAGGGCTTGTGAAAACATGCTCTAACCACTGAATAAATGGTTTACTTTTATTTCAAAATTGTACAAAAGGCCATCTGTGGCTATAAAAAACTTTGTCTTCAGCACACATGGAAATTCAGAAAGAACAAAATAGGTATCATTCACAGTGTAAAGGAAGGGCTCCCTTGTGGGAGGCGGGATTACAGCTCCTCCCTCCTTTTCTCTAGTCTCTTGAGGTCTCCTTCCCGGAGGGTTCGGATGAAACTGGTAAATCCCAATTCCTGCAGGATATGAAAGAAGAGAGAGAAAATAAGGAGTTAAACTAACTCTGAGCGACTTGTACCTTTCAGTCCCCTAGCTCCTGGGTAGAACTGCAGAGGTTTGGTCTTTTGCTATCTATTGTAATGCTAAGTGTGGGCCACTAAGACATGGTTGTCTCAGAGGCAGAGAGAGAGTCCATATATACACCTTGGCCCCAAGTTATTTCTGATTGGTAAATGAAGATGCTAACAACCAATAGCTGGGCAGAAGAGACATAGGTGAAGTTTAGGTTTCCCAGGCTTGGGGGCGGGGAGGGGGGGCAGTCGGAGGAGGACAATGAGAAGAAGGTGCAGGAGGAAGAAGGAGAAGCCACCATGGGTTAGGAGTAAAAAAAAAAAATATGGCCCAGAGGGCTGGCCAATTGGGTGTTAAGAGCAGCCCAGATGAAACATAGTAAGTAATAACTTGGGGTTATCAATGGGAAAGGAGATTCTAATAGCATAGTAGATAGATATCTGCCCAGCTCTTGTGCTGTTTAAGGCTTATTGTAAACATAAAGGTTGTGTGTGTGTGTTTTTTTTTTTTTTTTTTTTTAATCTGGGAACTAAATGATCTAAGGTGGGGTAGAAGCCCCAAGTTGGGATTAAATAACTTCTACAACATAGAACCACAGGGAGACAGTATTGGCTGTGGCACGACCCCCACCCGGCTCCCAGCAGGGTGAAGATGTGTCCTATGTCCTGTCAGGCTGGAGTGTCCTAGCTGACTGCTGATGCTCAGGTCTACCCTCTGCACTCACCGTGCGGTCGCTCTCATACTTCTCTGTGAGCTTCCCATAGTAGTAGTAGTGGAAGGTGGGGTAGGCCTTCACGGCCTCCTGCTGACACAGGTCTTGGTTCTTGTCCTTGACACAGTCTACTGCAGCACAGGCAATCTAGGGGGTAAGGTGGGGAGGGTCAGTGAGATGTCACCAGTCACCACATCTGCCAGGGGCAGTGTTGGACTGAGGAGAAAAGTGAGAACGTGCTGTACTCTAGCTTCCTAAGGGCAAATCTTGCCAGAACGTTAGGACTCATGGAAAATTACCAGCCACTTGGTGCCCCAGCTTCCTCACAGAACTATCAATCCAGTTATCAGGATGTTAGGAAGACTAAGAGGATTCAAATGAGGCCTGTCAGCACATGACCAGTGATTAGCAAGTGTCAGCTGCTCTCAACTCCCACTGACCCCATACCTATACACTGACCCTGATAGGAGGCTAGCACCTGTGCATGGCACTGGATAAAGACCATTCACAGCTTTGTGTGATCTGAGCTATCATGGGGTAGCCCATGATATACTGCACCATCTGAGCCAGGTCCTAAGGATGGAGAATGCAGGGGGAACATTCCAGAAACTGTTATGGAGTTCAGTTTCACTAAGGTAAGCAGGTTTTGGTAAGAAAGCTCTTCACGGGGACTTCAGCCTCTTCTGGTCCACCTAACAGGCTACCTTTGCCGAGTGGCTCTTCCTTGTTTTTTTTTCTTTTTTTTTTTTTTTTTTTTTTTTTTTTTGGTTTTTCGAGACAGGGTTTCTCTGTATAGCCTGGCTGTCTGGAACCACTCTGTAGACCAGGTGGCTCGAACTCAGAAATCCGCCTGCCTCTGCCTCCCAAGTGCTGGGATTAAAGGCGTGCGCCACCACCGCCGGCTCTTGTTTTTTTTTTCAAAGTAGAGGTATGAAGTAGAAGTTGGGGTGCTTTACTTTGCTGAAGGCCATACACTGGGGAGGGATGAGACAAAGTCAGCCAGAGGCAATACACAAAGCAGCATCTCAGGGAAGCAGGCTCGGATGGAGGCAAGTCCTTCCTCTTATGTGACCTTGACTAAGTCCAGCCACCAAGCACTGACTGCGTAACACATGAGATCATTCTAGAGCCTAGCCACTGCACTGCCAACATCTCTGAGACAATTAAGAGTGCTGAATAACCACGACTCAGAATTCTGCCGCTGCCTACTCACACTAGGCGGGGGTTGGGGGTGGGGGTGTTGCTTTCCAGGGAAAAGAGCTCTGCGGGCCACAGCAGTCATGGCTACTGCTCACTTACGATGCCCCTAGGCAAGCGGCCGCCTTCTTATGAGTTGCTAGACTGATGGCTAACGTGGGCAAGGGGGTACACTCTCCCCATCCTGCCACAGGAGCACCACTGCAGTGCTCTCTCACCTCAGGCTTCCCTTTGCATCTTCAGCCCAATTGTTTTATACAACAAGACTTGGAGCGAAGTTTGCAAACTCACTGAACATAATCCATAGCTGGCTCGAAGGCCCATTCTATTTGGCCCACATAGAACTTAAAAAGAAAATAAATTTGAATTAGCTGCCAATGTGGAAGGAGCCAGAAGATTTAATATAAAAATTTGGCTTCAAGTTTCTCCACAAACATCAAAAGATTGGATGGTACTTGCCCCGAGTTCCCACAGGCAGTGACTGGCTGAGCAGACGGGCATCTGTCTCCTGGAAGGTTAACCCTGCCCTTCACCAGCACTCACAATGAGCTCAATTCGCTTGGGCTAGCAGCTGGCCACAGCGGGTTCCTGGGAACCCCGGCTCATCTTCTCAACTGTGTTCTCAATTTCGTTAGAAACTCTAGGCAGATGCTCCTGTGGTCGCCCAAGTGTACAGTGTCTTTTTTTCCTTTGGGACAAGCACATCTGACTCCATAGCCACCAGCTCTGGGTCCACTGCAGCTGGCCTGGGCTTGGGGCCACTGCTCCTCTGCTCAGGATCTGATGAACACTGCTCCAGGCCGCTAGTCTCCCTGCATCCACTTTAAATTATGAATTCAATTTGTATACGTGCCCTGGAGCTGTTGGAAGTAGAGTGTATGGTTTTATAAATCTATTAAATTAAAAATGTATACTTGAGAATCCCTCACACTAGCTGTCAGCCACTACATGGAATGCAGCTTCTGGCTGCAAAGGAGGAATCCATGCTCGTTTCTACAGGAGTCAAACGTGGCCGAGATTCTTCAAGAAGAATCTGTCCTCTGAGCTGCCCACCTACTTGTGATCGTCACTGGTCACCTGGTGTGCAACATTCCCACACTACCATAATACTCCACAATGCAGCTCTACCCTTGTCTCCCATAAATGGCATGGATTCCTGGACTCTGTATCTGTGTCCTTAAGGGTCCTCAGCCAAGGACTTGCTCTGACACCTAAAGTCTTGACCTGAGAGCTTCACCAAGCCCTCAAGTTGCAGAATTAAGGCTAATTTTGAGTAAAGGTTAAAGGACAAATTCCCTGGTTTCCAGGACCTTTGAGTGGGACAACTCTGGCTCACATTCTGGGAGACCTCCCAATGGCTACCTGCCCATAGCATCCCTCCTTTGGCTTCTTTGCCCTTTATCTTTCTTTCTCAGCTTCTGTGGTACCCCCTTTGATCTCCTCCCAAGAACATTCCCCTCACAGGAGTCCCAGCCAGCACAGGGCCTGCTTTGGGGCAATGCGAACTGGCAATGCTTGTGGTTCAGATTTCTCACTTGGCTCCTTTCCAGCAAAGGAATGCGTTTAGGGAATCTCATTTAACCCCTCCTGGTCTCTAGATTCCATACCAGGAAAATGAGAAATGGAATAACACCCACTGCATCACATGCCTCACTGCTCGCCGTAGGATAAAAGTCTCCACCGCTCTCCTTATCATTCTGCTATTCAATTCTTAGTCAGTTCTGCCTATGTTAACATCCATGGGGGTCTAAAGCGTCAAGGCGTTTGGGAGTTCAAGGACACAGGAAACTCCAGATGGATGGGGCGCCAAGTGATCTCTAGCCCCTGTGCAGATTATAGCAGTGATGTGGGTCAGTTAGACCGAAGCCCTATGACCTCCCTTGGAATGACCTTCTCACTTTCACTGGCTCCTCCTCCTTGCCCAAGCTGGGCATACCTTAGAGTGAAAGGTGAGCCCCTCCTTGCCAGTTCAGCAACCCCTAACCTCTGCTCCGATCCTCCTGTCTTCCACCATGGGCGGCCCCATCCTCCAGGCCATTGGATAACACCATCTATTCCAACACTCACAGCCTGTAGCCCTTCTCCACCATGAGCGAGCAGTAAGCGAGCGCATCAACTGATAAAAGTCCCCAGCTAAGCTCCTGGGAGGGGATTTAGCCTCCCTGGCTAAAACATGAGCTGCCTCACACAGCTTTATTGATTCAGTAAAATAAATCTCTGCAGGAGCTAATATTGACTTTGGCTATGAAAATGGGAGTGAAAATCCAACTGCATATTGATTGGGGAAGGAGCCGAGACTGGCTGTTGGGTAGGAAACAAAATACAATTCCAGCGAGAGGTGGCCGCCAGTGTGTAAGAATGAACGAACGGGGAGTCAGGTGACCTTGTTCTGGCTGCCGATGACCCACGGGTTATCCTTGGGCAAAGGGCATAGCTCATTGTCAGGCCATAGTCCCTCCAAAGTAAAAGCAAATGGGGTGAGTCAATGGCCCCCAGACGGCAGTGAATGGCCCGTGTAAGGCCAGCTCTTACAAGTCTCCAGTTTCTGCAAGCATCTCCCAGAGCCTCCCATCTAGCCCATTAACCATGCTGGTTAAGGTATGGTACCTGCTTTGGGCACAGAATGGGCACCACTCACCTTAGTTTCGGGGCCACACACTGGCCCTGAGAGCCATTACTATGGCTGCTGAGTATTCTAGGAACCTCAGGTGGGTCAGCTTCCCAGACAGACAGACACATCGAGACACAGAATAAAGGAAGGTGGAAGGAGGGGCAGAGGGAATGGGGTGAAGGCGTGGATCCAAAGAAGAGCTAGCATATATCAGACAACAAAGAAAAGATGGATCTGTGCTTAGGTGGTCATGAAGGAAATGGGGCCCTGAACACCACAGTGCATGGGGAAGGAAGAGGGAGGCTAGCTCTGGTATCCCTACTGTGGACTTGGCAAGCCTGGCTTCAGAAGGCCCTAGCAGTGGTCTAATAGAAAAACAGATGTCATGGTAATATGGGCCATACTCCAAGATTTCTCTGGTCACCTTAGTCCTTTAGATGACCCCCCCCACACACACACCACCACCACACACACACACACACCATTTTTGTCAGAATAGCCAGTTCAAACTCTGGGGTTAAGGGAAGCCTCAGAATCCCTTCAATGACCTCTAAGAGCCCATGGGCACTTGAGCAGCCTTAGGACAGGGAAGGCCACCAACTTTACTCATTCTCCTATTTTCCTGGAGTCCCTTGTGTTCCAGTTCAGGGTTGATGTGTAAAGAGATGGACTGACAACTACTCAGTCAGGTAGGCATCAGACTATGGTGGACATCATCGGAGCTCCCAGGGCAGAAGCAACCACCAGGCAAGTGACAGGCCCCCCCCCCCAAAAAAAAAGTTTGTGGTCCTTATTACCGCCCTCCTCCATCCCCACACCACAAGAGCGAGGACAGGGTCCCAGAGTCTAAGTAGGGATCTTATCCTACGGGTCCTCACTCCCCATATATGTGTCTGTTCCCCAGCCTGGCTTCCTAAACTACTGAGTTCTCACCATCCTATCTCTGGCGCTCTCTCAAAGTGCAGCAAGGTATCCTGGCACCTACAGCTCTGCCTCTGTCATCCTGGAGGTACTTGCAGGCCTACCTCCATTTGCCTCTGTCAAATCCTCCCATGCCCAGGACAGCGAGCTATCTCTGCTCGCACGTGTAGCCTCACCTGCTCTGTTTTGGTAGAACTCTTGAGTTTTCTGGGTCAGTCTATTTATTGTGGGAAGTCTGCTTAGCTTGTGCCTGGACCAGCAGAAGGACCTCACATGGGGAATGGGGAATAGGGAATGGGAATAGCAGCACACGTGACTAAGGGTTCAGTGTGTGTACGTCCCCATAGAAATTCAATGAAGCCTGGTACGTGACAGGCTCCTGTGATTTAAGTCCAAGGGCTGGGAACAGTCTTTGCCACCATCTCTACCAGTCCCGTAGAATAGGATAGGATGAAAAGGGAATTCAAGGACTGGGGACACAGCTCGGTGGTCGATTGCTTACCTAGCAAAATTCAGTCTCCAGCCCTGCCCTCCAAGAAACAACAAATAACAAAAACCTAGGAGAAGGGAAGTTGGGGACTGGCAATTAAGAGGGTGTCCCTGAGTTCTGGGGTCCAACCCTGTTTTAAGGGCCACCTACCCACCCTCACGAGTGGTGGCTCTATTCCCCTGCTGCAGAAACAGGCCTGGCACCCACTCCCTGGCACCCACTCCCTAATCCAATCTGCAGCTCCAGCTTGTTAATTTTATGCTTCGTCAGCTGGCAGTTGCAGGAGCAGTTAGCTTAGGCAGGACGAGGATCCTCTGGCATGGTCTGGTTCTCCTCCACTGCAGCCTCCTCCATTTGGCTTTTGTGGGGTTCTTATTTGTATTTTTAATTATATAAGTAACGCATGACTACGATCCTACTGTAAAAATGTTTGAGCACTAAAGAGAAATGAACACACACTCCTTTTACACCCCTCCTCCACGGAAATGGTGTAACGCTCTAGCTTAATACCTCTGGTTGATTTTACGCAGAAATCCAGTCTTGCCTGGTGACGAGAAAGAATGTCCTGCTTCCTGAGAACAACCCTGCTCACAGGTCTGGGCAGAACCGCACACAGGGTCAGGGAATCTGGCCACCGGGAGGATTAAGAGTCAGCGAGAGGCAACTGAGGGTGGGATGAAAAGAGGGACAGTCCTTACCTTGCGGTCCTCTTTGAAGGCATCAGCTGTGGCAGTGAAGTGGGGGATGACCTTCTTACAGTGTGGGCACCCTGGGTGAGAAGGGACAGAGTCACACATGCCTGAAGGTAGCAGCTTACACCACTTTCTGGAACTCCGGATAGTCCTCTCCACAAGCTTACATCCTGCTCATCCCGTCTGTCAGGGTCCGTGTTAGCCTTGCCACTCAAACCTCTCCCACATCTTGTCTTTGCAGGAGTCATTGCCGTGATTCTGAGGACACGGCCCTAGAACCTCTTATCTGCCTGCTGGTCTAAGAGAGATTGGTGATGTGTTCTGCAGACACTGCCCTGGAGACCAGAGAAGGTGGACCCACAGTGCAGAGCGACTTGGGAAAGGACTACATGCTCAGGACTCCCCAGGTCTATCACACTGCCCTAGGGATGATGGTGGGTCAATTCTCCACTCTGTTGGCTACGAAGCGGTACTCGGAAGGTGGGGCAGAGGTAGCAGCTCTAGGCACTTTCTGAAGGCTCCTGCTTCTACTGACATCTTCCTTCCCTTCTATAACTTCTACCCTTTCTACAGTCTTCATCTTGAAGGCAAGTGGCGCTCAAGTGAGGCCAGAAAGAACATGAACCACAGTCAGCAGCAGCTCCCAAGCCCTGTCCCAGGGAAAAGGCCCGTAGAGTGGAGGGCTGTGCTTCCACTGATGAATCTTGCTTCTTGTCTGTGCACCACTCTGAGCCCTCCCGTTGAAAAGTACTACAGAAACCTACCCGTGGGCCATTTTCTCCTTCAGTCACAGAATCTGAGGACCCCCAGGCCACGCTGGCCTTTCCCTCAGGGTGAACACAGTAGAACCGGAGCTCACCATTCTCACATTCCTTCACTAGACATGAGTGACCAGAAGTGCCATGGTGGACAGCTCTGATCCTGACTTGTGGTAATCAGTTCTGATGAAAACAGGTAGGAGGAGTCACTCGCCTGTTGGGAGACCTGGATCCAGCCACAGTTTCCTGACAAAGGCCTGTACTTGCAACCTGGGGAGGCAGACTCTGCAGGGAACAGAAATGGCTTTGCTCTTCCGCTTTTTCCTTTTTAGAGTGAGATGATAATGACTGGCATTTCAAAGAGCTTTGTGAGACTAAATTAAGGCTGAGCTACAAATTTAATCTGAATTTAGCATTTGAGTTGGTTCCTGAGATGAGTGGGACCACCCATATGGCCAGACTTGGGGAGCAGCCAGCTGGCCCCAGAATAGAGTGGGGATGATGGGGAAGGACTCAGGGATTTCCCAACATCTGATGCAGGAATGCAAGAGGCCTGGGATGGTTATGGGTTATTTCAGAAGAAATGCGCCCACAGGACAGATAACGGACAGACATGCTACCTAAAATGGCAATTATAAGTAACACCATTAATTTGACCTAACAGAGATTCAAAGCTGAAACACATGAAAATGTCATAGTACAGAGGAGGGATATTACATAATTTCAAAACATTTAAAGAGCACAAGTCATGCCGTGGGCAGCTACAGGCCCTGTGAAGGGCAATGGGCCTACTCATAGCACACGTAAAAAGTGGGCTGAAAATCATCTTCCTCAGGCCTCACAATCCCGTTTCACTATTAATGTTCCCTTTTTAACCTCCACTTAGTGAAAACACAAAGGCAACTGTCAGCCTAGAGCTAATTCCTACACCGTCAATTTAAAATATCGGGGCGTCAGATGAATGGCTCCTTGCATCTCATTTTCTCATTATCTAAAGAGAGAGTAAGCCAGATGAATCACTGGTGGGGTGGGCTGTGGCAAAGTGCATGGCATGTTTCTAGGAGGCATGGGTGGGCCAGAGCATGCCATGGCTTTCTAAAATTGGAGGTGAACGGCTAAGAAGCAGGAAACCATTAGACTTCCTGCTGTGGGAGGACAGAGGCAAAGCTGTGGATGGGGTGGAAGACCTCAGCCCTGGAGAACGGGGTGAGTTGGTCTAGGAAGCAGGGCAAAGAGGTGTTGGTGTTAAAGAGAAGTGAGAGATGAAGAGGGCCTGGGTAGCAGGCCTCAGGGAGAACAGGAAATGGAGGAGGCCAGATGTAACAGGCCAGCTTTCTAACCAGAGTTACTGGTTACTTGACATTTCTACATTATTTGGAGTGAGTCTTTATATAAATAAGTTGTGTGTGTGTGTGTGTGTGTGTGTGTGTGTGTGTATGGTTCACAAGTAAGTGCATTACCATCAGAAAGCACAGAAAGACAGACATGTTCCTGCTTAGATTTGCCCCCATCTCCAAAGATATAACTTCCAGGGATACTGGGGTAAGATTTAAAGACAGAAGTGTAAGGACTGGGCTCTTCACCTGTAGCTGAATCGTTCCACGGCACTGCCATGACCATGACCCAGCTGTGGAAGAGTTCTGTCAGAGGAGACTGTGAGCTCAAGGCCCAGCAGGGATATGGTTCCTGTCTATTCTTTGTGACATTTACTTGGTGGCTATTCACTGAACTGAAGCCTACTGGGAGCTCACAGAGATCACCTTTCAGTTGTGCTTGTGGTAGAGATGCCCAGGCTGCAGTAAGGGCTGGCCACTAACTTGCCACAAGGCCTGGAGTGAGCCACAAAAATCCTGGGTCTCTGCCTTCCACCCTCTTTTGTTCTGAAAGAAAACGCTAATTTTACAAAGTTCTTTCAGGCTTCCAGACATACGCTAAGGCAGGCAGGGTTCAGAGGAACTCTGTAAGGGACTCTGAGAAGAGGTCAAGGCTGAAGAGAAGGGGGCTGCCAAGGTGTGTCTTAGGGATGGGGGAGTCTCCACTAGGGCCTGTCAGACAGTGATAGCAACAATAAGAGCCCTGCAGGCTACTGACACTGAACAGCGAAGGCAGGAGTGATCTAACAGGAGGGCCGGCTACAACCCAGTGCGTTTACGACTATGCGAGTGCCTGGCTTCTCTGTAGACAGAGACTTTTATTATCCTCACTCCATTAAGCTGAGCTGTAACCTGGGGGAGAGAGGGAAGGGCAAGAGAAGAGTGGGAAATTCTAAGATGCCTTCCTTCTAAGTGTCAATTAACAACTTCAAAATGGGAATACACAAAAACTCCTGAGGTCATAGACCCCACTGTCAGCAGACATGTCACTTCCTCAGCTTGAACCCTGATTGAGAATCCTGGAGCTTGCAGGTGGATGTGTCTTTCCTATGTCATAGTGTCAAACTCAATAGATCAAAGCCTCCAGGAAAGGTCAGGGCAAGGGGTTCTAAGGTCTTGAAGGTAACCTCAGTCCAGGAGGAAGAACAGAGGAGAACAGAAGAAATGGCGTCTGTGCCTTGTGCCTTGGGGTAAGTAGGGGACATACAGGCAGCTGGGAAAGCCCAGAGACCTTGGGAAATTGGGAGACTAGTTCCTACCACAAACAGCTATAGGTCTGGTAAGAGGGACATCCCCATTGTGGGCAAGAACTTGATGGGGGCTGACAGGAAGAAGCAATGATTGTTCCCACCCTCTCAGCCTTTGATGAAGTTTGGGAGTCCTGCTTCGGAATCCATACATGGTTTCAGAGTTGACCAATAGCTGTCCTGGTGTCTAGGGTAGGGCCAAGCCCTCTCACGCCCTCCTCACGAAATACAAGCTACTTACAAGGGGCATAGAACATGACCAAGGTGTGTTTCTTCTTCTTCAGGGTATCCCGGAAGTTATCCCCCACCAGATGTAGTACACTTGTCTGCTGTTCTTCCCACGTGGGCTCTGGAGGTGGGGGAGCCTCAGGGCTGCAGAGGTGGGTGGGGAAGGGGGAGCAATCATGAAGAACTGATGACAGACAGGTGCAAACCCCACCTACCCCCAGCCACTGTGGAACACAAATGAACAAACTTTGTATTTCTTCTGGGATTTCATTTTAAAAATCTTGGCTTAAACACCAAGAAATCTGCACCAATCCATGAAGAGGTGGGAGGCCTGGCCCCTTTGAACACAGGCACCCCCTGCTGTGGGGTCATCCTCCCTTGCCAAAGCACAGAACCTCCTCCACCTGGCTCCCTGGCTGCAGTCCCTGCCAGCCTCCTAGTGGCCCTGAATGACCTTCCATTATCTTCTTTGAAGCTTTTGTTCTGTGAGAGAGAGCACCAGCCAAGAAGTGAGTGGGGTCAGCGCTCCAGTGCAGATTACTGCAAGATGTGTGTGACTTTAGGGAAATTGACTGAATCCCTGAGTCTCCATTTGCTTTTCTGTTACATGAGACAGTAGTACCCAGGATGGTAAACTAAGGGCACAGGATGTGTATGTGAAGCTCCTGCTCAGTCCATCCTAGAGAAGCTAGCTGTGCCAGTAAACAGTAGGACTGATAATGTTAACTCTTTTCTGTTTCCGCTTGTCCATTGGTCCCCCATCCCATTCTGCCCCACCCAAGGATGAAGCAGCTATAGGTCAGATCTGGAAGTCTCCAGACTGGCACTGTCAGGAGGTAGTGGAAACCAAGGTAGGGTGTGGTGGGAGGTTTGTTTTAGATTATTGCCAGGTAACCATACAATGACACTTACCCAACTGGAACCAAACAATGCTTTCTCTTTGTAAGCCGATTATCTCAAGAATTTGTTACAATTCTCCCATTAGCATTGACTAATGCAGGAGTCTTATTTATTTTGGAGACAAGGTCTTGTCATGTAGCCCAGGCTGCCTAGAACTTATAACCTTCAGAATTTGACCTACAAGTGGTTGGATGACAGGCGAATGTCAACACCCCCAGCTCCCAGGTCTCTTCAGAAGCCTCTGCCATCCTTGCTTCCCTCTCTGCAACCCTGTGTATCTTGGCAAGGAAGGCTGTAACAAAGCTGCCACAGGCTCCCCATGCCTGCACTTCTGCCACAGCCCTTCCTAGCAATCCTAGGACCTGGTTCAGGGTGCACGGGCCCCCTCTGACCTGTGACTTTTCACATGCTCTCTAATAGTACCTCCTAACCCAGTGTCCCATGTCTCCCACACCCTCCTCTTCTTCCAGTTCTATCACTTCCCTCTGCCTCTCATGGACCTTCTGTGACTCCAGGATCCTCAGTGGCTTCCGTGGCTGTGGATGCCATGAACTTGTCCTTTCACCCACGTCTGTTTCCAGCCAGAGGCCCCACTGTTACCTCAAACCCACCGAGATGTGGAATATGTTATCTTCCTCCTCAGTCGCCCTTGCTCCCCCAAATACTGCATGCTTGTTGTAGTACCCCTGTGCTGGTCATCAAGACCATCCTTTCCCTTTTCTTAGAGCACCATGTCCTCTGGCTACATGGTTGGCAGTGCCAATTTGCCTTCTCTGCTTCCCCAGTCCCTGAATGCTGTTTTGCTGGCTTACACTGGCAGGCACACATTAGCTATGTGGGGCTTGGTCACCTGTGCACTCAGCGGTAAATACCGTGTGCCTTGCCTGGTATCATCTACTTGCCCCATTTCTAAATGAGACCCCCTCCATCTTGTATCCCAGCAGGACAGCAGGACTGCAGGACAGCAGGATAGCCACCTGCTTTAGAAAGCAGAAAGCCTGCGAAACGGAACACTCTAAACCTTTCAGAACCAGACCCCCAACTCCGGCATGGAGGTGTGGCTACTCAGGCTCCTCCCAAGATGGGTGGGGCCTTGCTACCTTCTTTTCTCTTGCAGGGGGCACCTCCTGAGCCTTGTACTATATGTGTTCCTATTCCAAATAGCGGGCTTTTTCTAACCACCATGCTGGGAGGCCCATTCACATCCTGAGTCCAAACTTCAGGAATAACAGTCTGAGAATCAGACTTAATGTCTTAATTAAATGCGCATTTGCCACACCTGATGTGTACCGGACATAGGCCCAGGTTTGAGGAGTCAGCCACCAATAAACCTGGGTTGTACTCACTGAAGCCGATGGAAACACCTAGAACAGTAACTGTTGCCTTCAGACCTGCACAAGATTGTGACTTGAGACTGAGGGAGTCCCAATTCAAGGACAGGAGCCCCTAAGGTTCACTTCTCTTCCTTCAAGGCTAAACCAGGGCTGGTGGCTACAAGTCAGGGCACTATCAAAGCCAAAAAAACAGAACAAAAAACAAAAAACTTACTTCTGCATCCACTCAATAAACTTCTTCTTTGTTCTGAGTGCAGGCACTGCTTGTGGCTCACCATTCTTAAAATACTTCAGGGTGGGAAACGCTGAGATGTGAAATCTTTCTGCCAGGGCCTCATTGACGGTGGCATCGACAGCTGCAAGGACACCAGAGCTCTGGGATGGGGGAAAGGCCAACCATGCATTACAGCCTCAGAAGTGGTGCTGCTGGAAAGAGGAGCCCGGGTGCCGGCCCCACCCTCCCCTGGGGACTGCCTGGGACATAACGGGTACCTGGACCTCTGTGCTTACACAGCACGGAGAGCAATCAAACTCTGGCACATCCCTCGCTTCTTACTGAATCTGCCTCACCAACTATGCTTGGCAGAAGAGGGCCTGCTCCCAAGAGTCAGCGGCCCAGAGAAAAGAGAGGAGTAGGCAGAGGTCCCCCAGTTAGTACATGGTCTCATAGGCTTGTGGTCCTACTCAGTCCCTGGGAGGGACACGTGTGACCATGATGATGATGTATTTATTACTAGGGGACATGGAGCTACTGAACAACTCCAGGGACAAGGAGAGCCACTTTGGGGCTTATGGAAAATCACAGTGACTCTAGCAGCCCCTTCCGAGGGAATGGCAAGAACTCTGAAAAAGGAAGCTTACCTCAGAATCTCCGTGGAGGACTTCAGCTGCGCTCTCAAACTCCGGCTTCATTTTCTTACAGTGTCCACACCCTATGGAGAGAGTGCAAGGAAAGGTATTCTCACGGCATAGAGGCCCTGGCACCTCTGGGCTGTCGCCCTGAGACTGGCTGGCCTCACTCCAGGAATCTGGGCACTTTGAGATGGTGAAGATGACTGCCAGCTCAAAGAAAAGAAGTCTTCAGCTTAGTCCATATGGTGGACTGAGGTCATGGAGGCAGAGGCACATAAATGAATAACTATATAAACAACGCATATAGCACATATCCAGTCCTGGGGTGCTGGTCCCTACAGAAGTGCTGCTGTACATCCTTACACGAGTCCTATGAGGTAGGAACTGACAGAAGCACTCTTCTACAGGTGAGAAACAGGCGCACCAGGACGGTGGATGGTGGATGGCTGCCTGAGATCAACCAGACAGACACAGTCAGAGGTGTGCCACAACACCCCACAGTGCAGCGGGAAACCCTGACTGCAGATATGGCCACAGATGTGGCATGCACTTTCTGGGACTGTGTTGTGGTCACTCATCATCTTTCCTTGGCTGCAGGGTGGGAAGAAGAATCCACAGAAGCAAAATATGGAAAAAGGTAAGTTCCGAGTCCCTACAGGAGAATATGAGGCACAGGCACGGACCTACTTTTGGCCAAACCAATGGCATTTCCTTGGGATAAAGCCTGCTCTTCCCTGACAAGTGCAAGAGAGCATCCAGATGTCATGAAGAACAGAATCTCATACAGCAAAAAGCAAACAGGGGCCAGGGAGATGGTTCAGTCAAGTAAAGGCACTTGCCACCACTTCAGTTGGATCTCTAGGCCCCACATGGTAAAAGGAGAGAATTCTGTAAGCTGTCCATATAGTCCATGTATGCTATAGTACACACATATGCGTACATATGTGAACATACACATATATAAATGCAAAAAAAAAAAAAAAAGACAAAATAAAAAAAATCCAGGCATTTTGTGTGGGTAACATTAGGGGTTCAGAAAACTCTTTATCTGCATTCAAAGAGTGGTTTCTGGCTTTGGATGCTAAAGAAGCTGTGTGGTGAGGAGGCTGGACAGCTGTGAGATGCTCTCAAAGGGAGCCTAGCTGCATGGGGACCTGACATAAATGATGCTCGGAGCTGGCTGAGATATAGTGTTCATATGAGATATGGGGGTGTGCTAATTGTGTGGGCTTCTGGTTATTAGGAAAAATAAAGACAGAGAAAGGAAGACAAGCGGTCATAGGCCACTATTATCAGAGGAGACCTCCCACATCTTCCCTTCCCGGAAGCCGTCTGAGCAACTCAATTGACCTTTCCACCTCCATCTGAGCCTTGTCTAGGATAGAGGTGTCTGTCTCCTCCGAAGTCTTCCAAAGCTCAGCTCCTGGTGGTACAGGGACAGAAAACTCTCTCTTCATCCTATTCCTGTCTTCTTCAGCCCATTGTCACCCTGTCCCTGGGGAGGACAAGTGGCTCCCGATAGAATCCTAACTGAACACCGTGTTCCTAGGCAGAGCACTGGGGACAAGTCTCAGTCAAGCAAAGTGATTCCGATGAAGTCCAGCTCAGGCAGTAGCTGCCAACTGTGCCAACAAGCTGGCTCTTCCCAAATGGTCTTATGGCAGAGATATCTCAAACCTCCACCTGGAGGCCCTGAAGCATCCAACAGGCAAGAAGAGGTCTAGAGATCCCGCTGCTTCTATTCAGGGAGCTCCCCACTACTGGTGGGTTAAAAGACAAAAGGAAAAGAAGGTTTCAGGCCTCAGGCTCATCCAGACGAAAGACAGAAAAAAAACCAGAACCTGTGGCTTGGAACAACTTAGTGTTCACAGGAGGCTTTCAAGAAATGCACCAAAGAGCCTCCCTATGGCTTCTTCTGTGCCACACAGTCAATTGCACATGGCTGGACTCAAGTCCCAAACTCTGACTCCTCAAGGCAGGACCTGGGAATTTTCTACCCTGTGCCTCCACAGGAAGCAAAGTGAGCATTATTTATTGACATGGTATGTAGATACTAGACAGTAACAAGAAGAATGGCCCTAATTAATCTGAAGAGAGCAAGAGTGACTAGGGTTTGGGAAGACGGTTGGAGGAGGCACATGGAAGGATACAAATCGAATAAATAAGCAACAGGGACACAATGACCCCAATCTTCAGAGGAAAGACAGCCTCAGAACACAGATGTTCCCCAGGCCCCACTCAGCAGTGCAGAGTTCTGCTGCAAGGCAAGGACACCACTGGCCATACAAAGTGTCCTCAAAGATTTCACTGAAACACGGAATTCTGCCTCCTCCCCCCCAGGCTGCTTCTGGGTGGTGTAGGGATTCACCCACTAATTGTACAAGTGTCAAGGTCACCATTATTTTCAATTATAAAAACATACTTTCTAGAAATAAACATTTTAGCATCATTACAAACTGTTTCCTCCTCCTCTTCTTGAATTGGGTTTTTAAAAAGGAAGGCTGGAGCTGGAGAGACGGCTCAGTGGTTAAGAGCATTGACTGCTCTTCAAGAGGTCCTGAGTTCAATTCCCAGCACCCACATGGTGCCTCACAACCATCTATAATAGGATCCTAAGCCCTTTTCTGGTGTATTCATATAAATAAAGTAAATATATACTTTACATACATTTACAGAGAGGCAGAAGGTTGGCTGGTTGCTTTTTACACATAAACATTAGTATCTTCAGATTACAGCCAGGAATGACCACAAAAGCCCTTTAACGGTGTACTTGAAGCATGTACAATGAGCAGTGCTATCTTTCTGTCCCTGTGCCTCTTCTCAGATATGTGAGGCTTGCAATCTGCTGGGGACTCTAAGCTAGTCTCTCCTTCCTCTGGGAGGCTACCTCAGCGGTAGAAGGGAGGAGACGAGGTCTTGAAGGCTGAGCCTTGAGTCTTGGGTGCTAAAGACCACTAAAAGCTCTTCTTCCCTCCCTACTGATGCACCTCCCCCCAGTTCATGAGTAACTTCTAAGGGATCCCAGGTCTCCTCGTTGGGCTCAGAGAACTCAGGTCCTAGACTAAATGGTTAGGAGGCTGAGGAGAGCCTCAAGCAGTCCCTTTCCCATAAGAGGTAGGTAGAGGAAAGTGGGCTGCCCTTTAGATGTCCACTCAGGTGAGCTTCCATATTAATTTATATATTAGGAGCAAAAGGAATAGTCTCGGGGGGGGGGGGGGCTTCTACTGACTTAGTGTGAAATATATTATGCTTGAACCAAACATGATTCGCTCCACTCTCTTGCCCGAGGCTGACCTCCTCTCAGTCGGCAGAGTATAGAGTTCACTCTGTACAAGAAGTCAAGCATTCCTGCCGTTGGGGGCTGGGTCTGTCATAATCCAGCCAGACCTATAGAGAAGGCAGGGGGTGACCAGTGAATAGCCCTGAACTTGTACTTCCAGAAACAAGCTGGCTCAGGAGGTTCCCCAACACTCCATTTCCTGAGTATGATGTGTGGGTGGTGCTGCTGGCAGGCCCAGACAGTGGGATTGCACCTGAGGTCAGAGGATGGGAAATGGAAACGCCTACTAACGGGAAATTAGCATTTCTCTCTAACTGTCTCAGTCAGTGCGCCCAATCCTTGAGGATGAGGGACTTCACCTTGTACTACCTTCATGCCTTTATCGGGTTTCTGTTCTTTGATGCCACTGCCCTGCTGGGGTGGAAAATGTGCTCTAGAACACCTGCCAGCTTCTATCAACAGAGGGCCAGAGGCAGGCTCAGGGACTGGCTCACTGGGAAGAGGGACTGTGATCAGCTGGAGACCCATAGCATCTGGACAGGGCATGAAGAAGGCTAAAACCCTCAGATTCCTCTGCTCACATGCACAACTCTCTGTTGTACCTCCAGCCTTGTCTCCCGGGGCAGAGTCAGGAAGAGCTTGTTTTCTATATACAACTATTAAAAGCTATCCCAGCAGCCATGCGAGAGACACGACAGAAATCAGCATCTTACAGTCAGAGCTCGTAGCTCTAGGAGATGAAATGATGAGTTCCCCAGGTTCTCCAACACCTGCCCCTCTTCATCACAGCTCCCGCACTGATGGATAAGGCCGTGATGTGAACAGCATCCTCCAGAACACCCTGTGCTCCCACCTGATTTGGGTCCCACTTTGAGTCTTTCCAGCTCATGTCAGCTCCATAGATCGAGCTGTTTTTCTTCCAGTCATAAAATACTTCTTATTCAGATATTTCCACGGCATTTAATTTTAGGTTGCTGGTGCTATCTCCTGATATTTATGAGCAGCCAGGGTCTCTTTTCAGAATATAAATCTTATTATATTCCCCTGCTCAAAACTTTTCAAGGGCTTTCTGCCACAGGTGGTAGATTAAATCTAAGCTCCTTATCATAATTGGAAGCCCCATACCACCTGGCTCCCACTTGGCCTCCAGCCTCAGGTCAGGCCACTTCCTCTCATCTTTTATGATGCAGTCTTCCTTCTATCCCATCAAGCTGACTTCTACCTCAGGACCCTTGAATGTGTTCTGGCTCCACCTCAAATATTAACAATGCCTGCCCCCCACCCCACCCCAGTTTATATATAACTTCGACTTATGTTTCTGATCAAATTCCAGTCTTACCCTCTCTGACCCACCAACTCAAAGAGGCTTCACCCCACTGTTCTCTCTTCTAATAGCCAGTGTTTCCCCTAATTTTATTCAATGGACCCTGAACAATCTGTTTATCTGTGTCCTGTCTCTTCAGCTGGAAGGTAAGTTCATATAGGCAGAGGCTTGTATGAACTAGCTGTCCATCTGGTTAAATCTGATGTCAAGTTCCATATATTTTTTTGAATGAAACCTCAGAGCTGCACTTCAGGTTTACACCTGTGTATGGAAGCACTATAGATAGGATAAGGCCTCCATGTTAAAGGCTTAGGCCCCAGCTTGTGGCACTTTTACAAAGTGTCGAAGCCTTTAAGATGTGGGGCCTCGTGGACCAACTTAAAAGATCTCTGGGATGTGTCCTTAAAAGTGACAATGGATGGAGGCCCATTCCTCCTCCTCTTTGTTTCCTAGGCAACCATGAGACAAGAAGTCTACTCCACCATACACTCCAGCCGCCACGTTTGTCTCACTACAGCCTACAACAGTGGTTCTTCCTAATGTTGTGCTGAATCCAGCCACACAATTATTTCATTGCTGCTTCATAACTATAATTTTTCTACTATTAGAAATCATAATGTAAACATCTGATATGCAGGATATCTGATATGGGACCCCCAAGGGGACATGACCCATGGGTTGAGAACTTCTGGCCTAAAAGAAATGGGCCCCAATGAATCATGGAGAGAAACATATGAACTGCCCTTCTCCATTTTGAAGTTGACTATCTTGGGTATTTTGATACGATGATAGAAAACTAACACAAAAGGCTTAAGTAGATGAAATGTTTTATGGTCAGGGGTACAAACCATCGCTAAAGTGACTAACACCCCTTCTTGGCAAAGTGGGTGGTCAAGCTGCTCACTGTGCACACATATTCCCTCCTGACTACCAGAGGACACTTCTGTTGCCTCTTCCCAGTCTTGACAATGTCTTCAGAGACCTCCAGCCTCTGGGTGCTGGTCTAGCATTTCTGGTACCTATGACAGAGCTCACTAGAAATCACTGAGGTTTTCCATTCTAGCATCTTTCCTTTTGCTCTCTGAACGAGATACCAAGAGAAGGTGATAAACGGCTGCAGACAGAGTTTATGATGAGGGGCCCTGCCCATACAAAGGGAAAGGTCTGGCTGAGTAACAACCTCCTCCTAAACAACGTTCATTTGGGGGAGCTGTGGTGATATATAGTGCTTGCCTTCTAGGGGTCCCCCAGCTGTGTGAGCTGTAGAGTAGTCAGAGGAGTGTAAGATGTGGGGAGAAGGGCTCTGGCCTGCTGCATTAGTGTCTTCCCTGTGATAAGACAGACCATTACTTTTATGGCTAAACTTCCTTGTTGGGTTTTTATCATTCATATAAGCATGCTTGCTGCTAACTCTGTGATCTGCAGAGGTCTCATACAAACACCTCTATCCCATTCCCCACAGGGGAATTCCCACCCTCCAGGGGTGTTGGCCTCCTGTCACCCCAAAGCCCCAAACCAGTCTGGTGTATACTGAAATCACCTGTACTGACAACTGTATTATACACTAGCCACAGGCTTTCCTGGACTCTGAAAGTAGGATCTTCCAGGTCAAATTCATCTATAAAACTCCCTGGTAGCTAAGCTCAGTGGGTTTCCTACTAATGCTGGGAGAATCACTGATATATGGGTGCCATCAAGGGCCACTGACTCACTGACCCCTTGGGACTGAGCCACACCCCATGGGTGCTTCTATTTATCACAGCCCTTCATTCCACAGACGTCCCGCCATCTTTTATGTTATTGTAAAATGCTGATAACAAGCTTTTAAATTTTTATTTGCAGGTTTCAATCCTGAGGAAATAATTTGACATGTGGATAAATATTTTATGCATGAAAGTGTTCTTGGCAGGGTGGTTTATAACATGAAATTCAGTAAATAACTCAAAGTCTCAACATTATGTCGCTGGTTAAACAATTCACAGTGCCTTTATATGATGGTACATCAGGCGGCCACCAAAGGCATGAACAAAAAGGTGTTTTTGTAGTGTAAGAAAATATCAAGAAGATGGGAAAAGATGAATAGGTAAATCAAAAACAAAAAAATACAAACAAAACAACAACAAAATGCTAAAGGTAAAGTTCCTTCCCCTGGCACAACAAACAAAACCTTTAAGGACCAGAAGGAAGTGAAAAACCAACATCACATCGAAGCCAGGACAATGGTGTCATATTCTGGGGTGCATTTCCTAAGCAAAGCACAAGCTAAGGGTAGGAAAAGCAGACTCCCCAGAATGGCTTAGTGCTGGGGTGTAGCTTCCAGCACGGCCTGGGTTAATTTTCATTCTGACCGCACTGGTTCAGCCTCTGGCAAGTTCCTTGGCCTGCTGGTACCCACCTCCCTTTTTATAAAATGGGAATAATGATATCACCCTGACAGGATTTGTCGTACAGATGAAATGAAGTGATATATGCAATGTCTGGAATTAACACCTGATTCATAGCCATTACTCAGGACATATACCACGTGGCTCTGTACAAGGAGAAGCACCCAGAAACAAGCTAAAGACCAAGGGAGGACATCAGGGATGTAGAGAAACACATAAAGAGATGAAGATTTATACCCCAATGACAGAGCTCTAGGTGAAAATAAAAGACAGCCCAGTGGGAAGTGGGCAAAGGTTATGATTAGGGCTGTTTTCATGGGAGAAACTTGAAAGGTTGGAGCACTGGCTTGGTTCTTAAATGGCCCCAAAACCTCAAGTGTCCAGCCAAAGGTATTGTGGAAAGATGCAGAAACTCCTGGAGGTGGGATATACTGGAAGGAGTAAGGTCACTGGAGACACGCTCTTAAAGGGTCTCCCTTCCTTTCTCTGCTTTCTCTGTGTACCTCAGCCTCCACATGCATCCTGCCATGATGTTCTGCTCTGACAGAGGCCCAGAAGCAACAGGGCTAAGTAACCAATGGACTGCTACAACTGAAACCTTTAGCCTCCCCTCTTTTTAATCTGGCTTTTATTAGGAATGTTTTCAGTGATGGAAAGTTGGCTAACACAGCAGGTTACCCCATAAAAGGATGTTTAGTGTCTTCAGTGCAAGGAAAGTTATAGGTATGGGATACCAAAGGCCAGAAGTATTTGCCTGTATCTGTCTGTTCCTTCTCCTGCACTGACCTCAATTTAACAGAAAACAACCTAAGGGAAGGAAGACTTCTTTTGGATCATGGTTCTCAGCAATTCTGGCCCATTGTGGAAGGGAAAGTCTCATAGGTCAGCCTCACTAATGGCAGTGGGAATGTGGGAAGGCGGCTGTTCACATCATGATGGACCAGGATGCAAAGAGGAAGGCCAGAACGAAGGGTCTGGTGGTTAACTTTCAAAGGCTTACCCTCAGTAGCTTGTTTCTAACGGCTAGATCCCAGCCTCCTAGAGGATCCACAGCTTTCCCCCAAACACTGCTATCAGTTGGGGAATGAGCATACAAAAATATGAAGCTGTGAGGGACATTTCAGATTCAAACCATGTCTTAGCTTACAACTACTGCTGTAATAAGACATCATGACTAAGACAACTTATAAAAGGAAAGGCTTGTTTGAGCTTATGGTTGCAGAGGGGTAGTCTATCATCATCATCATCATCATCAAGGTGAGGTGCTGAGAGAGAAAAGGGCTCAGCTCTCAAAGCAGAGCAGAATTCAATGAGCAATCTGGGAATGGCCAGTGGCTTTTAAAGCCCGAGAACCTACCTCCAGTCCTACTTCCACTGGTAAGATCGTACTGCATACAGTACCATGATGGACCAGGATGCACGAGGGACCATGCTGGTAAGACATTCGCATTTAAACCACAAACACAGCACCAAGGTTGCTAGGGGTCTGACTCTGCCACATCCATAAAGGTACAGTAAAACATTTCTAGATGTTTCTAAACAAGTTTCAGAACAACCAGTCTGTCCATGGCAAGCAACTTCACATTGTCAATTAATCCTGAATATTTAGACGTGACCTCTAACGTAACATCCAGAAATGTTTCCTGTGCTGTTTGAAGAGTGAAGAATTGAGGACAAATGTCTATCACCAGGGGATTTGTTTAAAATTTATGGCATATCCAAATTACAACACAATACTCTGCTTAGATTTAAATGTCAACACCTATATCTACAGGAAAACATCAGAACCTACTAGTAAGTGAAAACAGTCAAATCACAGAAAATGGATAAAGAGTATCTCTGCTCATATTAAAATTAAAAAAGAGAAAAGAAAATTCTATAATGTAGATGAAGAACTGCAGAGAGAGGTGGCGATGCTGACTTTGGGGTGCAGAGGGGGCTTCCCACTGTTTGCACTGGAATCTTAGGCAGCCCGTGAGCTCTGCATTGCCCACAGTAGCAGCAGAAGGCATTACCGTTATTCTTAAATTATTTGTACAATCAGAAAAGCAGCAGCAGCAGCAGAAAGGCTTTTAGGGCATGATGTTACACAAATCTATATATGTGCTGACAAAAAGGCCAGTTTTACTGTATGTTAAGTTAAAAGCAAGGGAAAGGAGTCTGGAGACGTGACTCGGCAGTAGAGAGCATTTCCTGTCCTTGCAGAGGATCTGGGTTTGGTTCCTGGCCCACATATGGTGGCTCCCAGCCGTCTATAATTCCAGTATCAGGGAATCTAACACCCTCTTCTGGTCTCCCCCAGGTACCAGACATGTATATAGTATACATACATGCAAGCAGGCAAAATACTTATATATATAAAATAAACCAAAAATTTTATTTTAAAGAGAGAAAAATCAAAAGGAAAATATTAGCAAAATGATGCTTCAAAATGGAGTAGTCACATCTGGAAATGGACTGGAAGTAGTTTTGTTTTTCTCGGTCATTAATATTTCTCCACACCATGGAGGTTCTTTCCCCCAGGTATTCCAGGAGAGGTACCAACTAACAAAGGAGCTGGGACATGAGGTTCAGCTGGGAGCTTGCTTGACCTCCATGCAGAAAGCCCTAGGTTTGACCCCTTGAACTATAGACCTGGACATGGTAGTATATGTCTGTAACCTTCACACTTGAGAGATGGAGATAGGAAGGTCAGAAGTTCAAGGTTATCCTTGACTGCACTGGAAGTCTGAGGCCAGCTTGGGCTTGAGACCCTGCCTTTTTAAAAAAAAAAAGGGAGGAAGAAAGGTGAAAAAATGAAGGAAGGGAAGGAGGGAGAGAAGCAGGGAGGGAAGGAAGGAGGAAGAATGGATGAAAGGAAGGAAACAACAGAGAGAGAAAGTGAGTAACAGCCATCTGACTTCTTGTTCAGAATTTGGCAGAAACACACAGAAGGCACTGGAGTGTGGCAATAGCCGGTACTTGTGCCTTCTACACACCTTGTTTTGTCCTCCGAGGGCTGAAGAGGGCCTAGAGCTGGACTTCCACGATGCAGCTTTCATGCTAAGTCCCTCACAGGGGGGCAAGGCTTAGATGGCAAAGGAGGAGAAGACACTCCAGGGCTGCAAAGCCAGGCTCTGCCAACACATGAGCCAACACCTCTCTCAGCCCTTTGCTTACATTTTCACTGTCCTCCCCAGAAGGCCCAATCTAGCTCCTGGAGAGTGAGGCCCACGGGACAAACCTGGCTGTAAACCAAGTGACTACAGCTAGCCCGTGCAGAGGGTCTGGATAGGTGCAAGTTGTTCAATGACTGCCCAGGCATCAGCTGCACCGGAGTGTCTGTATGGATAGCTGGGAGGGAGGGAAGGAAAACCATGAGGCCACTGTGCAAGCTGAGGCAGAAAGAAAGCAAAGAAGCTGGGGGCAGCAGAGGCTTCATGGTCAGTCTAACTACAGAGGATTGACAATATACAACAACCAGGGCCTATATGCCTGTCCCTCTAGGAGCGCAGGAGCATGGCCCACAGGCACCCTGAGAAAGCTACAGACACCAAACACATGACATGCCACGACTACCTGGGGTTGCCAGGATCTCCGCTTGGGTAGGCATAGGTTGGGAGGAAAGCAGAAGGCCTTCTTTCCCTAGCCATTCAAAGGGAGCCCAGGACAAAAGCAACCATTGTCTCAGCTCTTAGTACACGTACAGAAGTAATACTGCAAAGAAAGACTGTTGGTCTCAGAAGGAGTCGAGTAAGCTGGACCTTCTTCCCCATATGTCCCTGTATTGACACCATAACTACTACTGACTTTCAGGATTCGCTGTCTCTTTACGAGAGAAACCCAGGATCACTTTGCAGGCCTCTAGCCTCTTGATGGGGTTTTGAGAGCACCCTGGCTCAAAGTCCAAAGCCAGGCAACTGAGAGTACTCTTTGTGGATCCCACCCTGAGTCTGACTTTCCTTTACACCACGAGGTTTCAGCCCTTCCTTGGCTGAAAGGTATAGTTCCCAGTAAGGGAAGAGGGTCTAGAGAATATATACTATTTCAAGCAGAGCCACTGCTGTCTAAGAGGACATCAGCAGGCAGCTTATCAAGGAGTGAGCCTAACCCCTCACTCTGCAGGAAAGCAAAGGTAAGTACAGCCACCGATTCATAAACAGACAGGGCATGAATGGGCACCCTTGACTGGCCAGAAGAATAGAGAACATGAAGGAGAACATGTTAGAATATCTGCCAGCATCTGCCTGCACAGCTGGGATGGAGATGCAAGCAGAGTTATCCCCAAGTCTGAGACAGGCCAGGGAAGCGTATTTTAGCTTAGGGGTGGGTGGGGATGGAGACAGTGCTGCCTGCTGTCCAGGCAGTGGGTGTCTCTAAGGTATACCCTTAACTAAGCCCCCACACAATCCTCCCTCCATAAGGTCTCACTCTGTAGCCTAGGCTGGCCTCAGACTCCCCAGGGGCTGGGATTACAGATGTATATTTTCTTGCTCTGCTCCTCGGACACCGTCCTTAAGCAGCAGGGCCAAACAAGACCTCAAGCCTGATGCGTCTTAGGAACAAGAAATGTTTTTGAGCTTTTTGTCTGTTTTCTAGAGCTAGAAACAAACCACAGGAAACTCTTTCTTCTGGATTCTCAAAAACTTGGCTTTTTTTGTTTGGTTGGTTTGGTTCTTTTTGGTTTTCTTTTCTTTCTTTCTTTTTCTTTTTTTTCTAAGACAGGGTTTTTCTGTGTAGGCCTGGCTCTCCTGGAACTCTGTAGACCAGACTAACCTTTATCTCTGTCTCACAAGTGCTGGCATTAAAGGCATGTACCAGCACCATCTGGATGAATTTGGTTTGGCACTTTTAAGAAAAACAAACTGTTAGGGGAATTCATAGAAACAGCCCCTCAAGGGATCAGGCTAGACCTTCTTGTCCTCCCTCCCATCCCCATTCAATGGCCACCAAAGACCCAAGCAGCGCAGGACTCAGAAGCAGTGAGCAATCTGTGATGATCTTATCAGCAGGACGCTGCTAACCACATTCATTTATTTGATGCCACTGCAGGTAAGATGAAAGATGACCCATCCGGAAGCCACTCTGTTAGCATGAGCACCTTACGCCCACAGGATTAACCAATCACGCACCCTCCTCCTCCTGGAGTGTGTCTATAGTTCTATGCCTTCCTCCCTCTCACACTGTGACACTGCAACTCCAGCACTCATCTGTGAAGCACAAAATTCTTGATTTTTTTCTTCTCTATAACTTTTTTCACTCATAAGCATTGGGCCCAACTCAGGGCAGGGGGCTACAAGAGCGGAGCGCCTCACATGTACATGGGCAGACCTAGTCCCAGGCTATTCAGTTCATCTCCTATTGGGTGTGGCCAGCCCTTCCCAGAAGACCCTGGAAACTACACACAGGGCTGCCATCCTTTGCTCTCATGTGACCTTGCACTCTCTCCCCAGGAGCAGCCCCTCCTCCTGAAGCTGCCAATTCAACCTTCTGTTCTCCACAGTATACACAGTATAGAGAGGGCACGGGCTCAGAAAGATTCCAAGCTACATAGCCACTCTTGAGAGCACCAGAGATTGGGATTCTCTATGATTGTCTCAGTCTGAGACTGGACATATGAAGCCGCAGGGGCCACTCTAGATGTTGACCTCACTGCCTGGTCAGCTACCAAGCAAGGGCAGGCCCTCTTGGTACCTTGGCTCACCCTAGGTAAATGGAGGGCCGGTACTGCTCTAGTCTCTAAGGACATACCCAGTCTGACTCCTCAGCCCCTGCTAGCTTCAGGGAGGACACTCAGGCCTGCGGGGGAGTGGGGAGAGGGGGGCTGGAGCTTCACTGAGTTCTGCTGAGGGACACTTGTGGCCTGACTATCTATATAGTTTTCTATATGTATACCTTCAGGCCAGAAGAGGGCATCAGACCCCATTGCAGATGGTTGTGAGCCACCATGTCATTGCTGGGAATTGAACTCAGGACCTCTGGAAGAGCAGCCAGTGCTCTTAACCTCTGAGTCATCTGTCTGGCCCCTGGTCAGGACTTTTGTGCCATTCTGATGGAGATACAGGGCAAGTGCATGAGCCGAGGATAGATACCACGCCAGTTCCCACTGCATTTCCTATCTAACAAATCCCATGGAAGTGTCCTACTCTGAGGAACGGGGAGGTAGGGGTGACAGCGTTCCACTCACATGGGGCGTGGAACATGACGAGGACAGAGGAGTGCTCCTTCACAAACTGGTCAAAGTCTTCATCGGTCAGGTGATAAACAGAGCCGCCCTCATCTGCCCAGGGAGTCTCGGGGACCTGGGGTTGTGGTGGCTGTGGACTGGAAGACCAAAAAACAGGCAGAGCTCAGAGCAAGCCCTGGGGTCTGAACAGCCCTTACAAAATCCAGCCCCCTGGACACATAGTTCCCACACCAAGGCCTTTTATACACTGGAAACCGGACCTGGAGAGGGATGAAGAGGGACTGCCCTGCCCATCTCTGCCTCCTCCCCAATCAGAAAGGTACTTAGCTGATACCCAGTATGCATGGTGGTTGTTTGCTACAGCTTTCTGAGACAGCTCAGGGAATCCTATTTTCCCCAGGAGGGTTTGCTAGCTTCTTCAAGGTAGTGCAAACTTCCAGCAAGCTGGCAAGAGCAAACAGCAATGGCGCACAGTGGCCACTGTGGAAGCCAGATGTCCTGCTCTGAGCCACCCACTGGCAGGACACAGGAGGAGGAAGGAGTGAGGCCAGCGCAAAGGAAGGAGTGCTCTGGTTGAGCAAACAGAGGTGTGAATAGAGGGGAGGGGTGACCACTGAGCCAGAGGGAAACCAGGTTGGTGGTATACAACCTGCCAGAATCTGCACTACCTTAACCAATCCTTCTAGAGGCAAAGAACAGACATTCCTGAAGAACAGACATTGCTGGCGCTCTCAGAGCCTTCATCAACTCCCTGGCTGCAAAACTCTGGCAGTTTCCTGATCTTTCAGGAGCCTGCCTGCTCCACAGAGAACCACACATTGGTGTCTATAGCCCCTAGTGCTAAGTGGAGGGAAGGTTCCCAGGTACCAACTTCCTGCCAGGACGAGATGGCTGGTGACATAAGATCCCTGCTGCTTTACTGCTGAGTGCCTTTGCCAAAGCACCTCAACTGAAGCTTTGAAAAAAAAACCCTTTGGATGACAAATGTGAAAAGACAAGCATTGTTACCTGCCTGTAAGTGCCTACATCAGGGAACATTGTAAACTCCAGCAGTCAGAGCTGGAGAATTAATCAGAGAGCAACCTGGCTTACACAGAAGCAAAAGCTGGGTTCAGAGTCTATGGAGGCTAGGTTGGCTCTGTGGACTGAGTTGCCCTAAAAGCCTCAGTCTCACTGGTCTCCAGAAAGAGAGAGTGGTAAAGTCTTCGGTTACTTTGCTTACTCAATGTCAGATTGTAACTGGCTCGGTAAAAGTAAGGATTCTTAAAGAGACATACATGAGTCTCTCAATCTGACTATGAGACTTTGAACAAGGGAGTCCAGAGACACTAGAATTTCTCTGGAATCTCATGCCAGGGAAAAGGGAAGGGTGCTAGCTGGAAGGGGAACCAGGCTCCCTGAAAGAAATTTACACAGTTCTCAATACAGACTGAAGCCCAAATGACGATGGGTCAAGTTGGCAGGACCAAGTTTGACCAGGACTGCTTACAAGTATCCTTGGTCTTCTATTCAAACATTCATCTCACATCAGAACCCCAAAGAGAGAGTTGGGGAGATTGCTAAATCCCTTTGTCCCTCTTCCCAATGGAGCCACATTGAAAAAAAAAAAAAACTCTCCCTTTTCTGCTTTCCACTCATTTACTTTTGTTTTTTGAGACAGTGTCTTACTATGTAGTTTCAGCATCCTGGAATTTGCTATGTAGTCCAGGCTGGCCTCGAACTCAAGGAGACCTGCCTGCCTCTGCCTCCTGAGTGCTGGGAATAAAGGTGTGTACCACCACATCAGTCTGCTTTCCACTTTTAATTTGGCTCATTGGCTTATTGAGGATGGGAGGTAGCACCTGACTTGGGACACAGGTTGTGATCCCTGAATTCTATAACAAGACGATACTGACGGCAGATTCAGGCATTGAGAAATCACCAGCCAGGCACTAGTTCCATGATATCTAGCTTCTTATATCTGGGCTCAAGTCACTAATCCAAGTGAATATGTACAGCAACCAGATGTGGTAGTGACACCTTTAATCCCAGCAGAGGCAGGCAGATCTTTATGAATTCGAGACCAGCTTGGTCTACATAGCAAGTTCAGGCCAGCCAAGGCTACACAGTGAGGCTCTATTTCAATAATAGTAGTAAGTTAATTTTAAAATGATACCTATAGCAGGTGATTAGCTATGCAGAGAGTACGGCTTAGGGAGTATTCCTCAGTAGGGGAGGGTTAGGTACAGTGTCAATCATCTCTGTTAGCGGAGGGCTGAGTGCTGAAGAGGAATGCATATTCTTCACACAGTAGCATGGACAGACTGCTGGCCATGCACACAGCAATCTATTTACTAGCTCTCATATAAAGAGAGGAGGTAAAATGGTCCTGTTTTCATCTGCTAGGAAAAAAGACTCTTGAGACCTTACAAGAAACAAGCAGAAGCTGTCACCTCTAGGTGTGACAGGGATAACAGGAAGGGAGAAAAGGCAGAAGCTAAAGCTTGTCAATGTATACTTAAGTGTCTTAGATTTTTAAAAAATTTATGTGAACGTAATCTATTTAAAAAAAAAAAAATCAAAGTAATTTAAAAAACTCAACCAGAGTTTTTGAGAATCCAACAACACGAAATACAAAAGCTATGTCTTGGTAGCGTGTTAAGAGCCTGAGAAGCTTCCACTTTAGAGACTACCCTAAAACCACAGAACGGTTTTGTTTGTTCAGATCGCATAATCCCACTGAAATGAAAACAACAGGAAATACAAAGCAAAGAAAAGAAGTTGCTACAATTTCTGGAGGTAGAAAAAAAAATCACTTTGGCAGCAGGAGCCACACCCTTGAAGTCAGGGTAGAGTTGGGCTAAAAATGGGGGTGTCACTATAACTGATTGAGGAACACACATGCCACAGACAACTGGGGGATTATCTTTAAGAGAGCACTGCAGGATGGGCTTTCAAGTAGGACAATGTGAAGAAAAAAGGGGGCAGGCAGAGGTCTGCACAGAGCACCTGCCAGAAGGCAGAAGATGCTATCCACGGTCTGCCTCCCCAGGTAGCCAGTTCTCCACAAACGGGCTCTCCCTCTCCTTCCCACATCTTATACCTGATGCACAACAGACATCTAATAAAGCTCACTGAATAAACAGTGAAGAAACCTGGTTAAAGGACACAGAGGCATGTGGATGCCTGTGAGTTCCAGGCCAACCTGGTCTACATAGTGAGTGCCAGGCTGGGATTACACAGTGAGACTCTCTCAAAAACTAACTTACTAGTTAAACAAACCAATTTAAAAAGGCTCTCTGAATAGAGAAATAAAAATTTATTTTCTATATCTCTGAAGAAAACAAACATCAACCAGTAGAAACCCCAAAGAAGAGCCCTGTGTAACTCTCCTCAGCAGACAACAGAAGCAGTGGTGACAGCAGCTGTATTACACCCATGACCCCAGGAACCTAGGTAAGCAACTTTAACTTAAAACATCTACTGGACAATGGACCTCTCGCTGGCCTTTTAAAGCTATTTCTCGGGTTCTTCCAGACAGACAACAGGCAGGAGATGCTCCATACATTTACAAAACACTATCTAGACATTTCTAGATAATCATGGATAACTTGAACTCAAAATGAGGGAAAGGGCTGGGGTGATAGCTCAGTAGATAAAAGTGCTTAGTGTGCAAGTGTGAAGTTCTGGGTTCAAATACCCAGAGCCCCTATAAGAAGCCAGACATGATCTCATGTAATTAACCCCAGTACTTTGGAAAGTAGACACAGGTGGCTCATGGGGCTTGCTAGCTGCCAGCCTAGTTCTAAATGTGTTGAGAGACCCTGTTGCAAGAGAATAAGGCAGAGAGTGATACAGCAAGACAATCAACATCTCTGGCCTCTGTATGTGCATTTGTACCTCACAGACCACACAACACAACACACACCACACACACATATGCGACACTCTTACAAATACAACTTAAAAACTAAGAACAGTGAGGCAAAGGACACCATGGGTAATTGCCTGGACATGATTAAATGTGTCCTCAGTACCCTTCCAGGACTCTGATACTTTCAGATGCTCTGAAGATCAGACAGGCTCTCCTGGACTGAAAAGGCCACCCATAAGCTCATCTCAGGGAGATGTGTGAGTCATAGACATAGAAATGCAACTTGGAGCAGCAGCAGGAGGCAAGAACACTTGGTGTCTGCTAATTCAGTTTGCTTCTGGTTGGTAGACAGAGGCTGAAGTGTACAGCTAGGCCAAAATGGATGACTGTCTACAACCCCCCTACCTGCCTGCCACCCCCAACTCAGCAGAGGTGATGAGACCTCTAGAATGAAGAGTGGGTGCAGGTACTCTGATGAGTGTCCACTCCAGAGCCCTTGTGCCCACAGATGCCTGGCCTGATTCTAGGGAGGGCAGGTTCTCTCTGGGGCTTTGGACATCACTGGGAGAAGCAGCCAGAATGGATATCCCCTGATCTTTTACCTCTCGGCTGTAAAGAGACCCTGGAGAATAGCTCAGCACCAGGGTGGTGCGTAAGATGAGGTCCTCTAGGATTAAGAGAACCCATAAAGACTTAAAATACAAGAGACAAAGAGGAAGCACACACGGAGCTGGATACACACATGGAAAATCTAGCAGGGAATTCACCCAAATATCTCTGGGTAATAGGGCACAGAAGTACTTTCCCATCACACTTTAAAAGTATTTTTTTCTATGAGAAACAGTTTACTTGAAAACCTTAAACTCAGAAAAACACTTAAAAATTCAAGGTAGTTGGTGTTAGCATTCTGTCTAAACTCACCTCCACAGTTACCTGGCAATAGCCAGGTAGCGGCCCACTATAAAAGGGGCTGCTTGCCCCTCCTCTTTTCCTCTTGATCTCTTGTACTCTTGCTCTCTTGATCCCTCTGTCCTCTTGCCCCTTCCCCCTCTCTCCACATGCTCATGGCGGGCTCTACTCTCACTTCCTCTCTCTCTCTCTCTCTCTTTTCTCTCTCTCGTCTCTCTCTCGTCTCTCTCTCTCTCTCTCGTCTCTCTCTCTGACTCTACTACCCTCCTGGCTCCCCTCCCCATGCCCTGAATAAACTCTATTCTATACTATACCTGTGTGTGACTGATCCCCCAGAGGGAAGGGATGCCTCAGCATGGGCCCGCTGAGACATCCCCTTCCCCCATACCTCACACACCCATAGAACATACTCTCTATTCTTTATCTTTTTATAAACACATAGTTGGCAAGAGGGGAACATAGCTGACTCTTGCTGGGGCATGAGTCAGCATGTCTTGAAAGAAGTGACCTGTCTCTTTCTACTTGGGGAAAGGCTGCGGTGTGCCCCATCACTGAGTGCTCACATCTGTCTACAGTATGGCTTCAAGGAGGTCCAGCTCCTCTCTCATCTTGAGACTACAGATATACTAGGCTGACAGCAGGGGCTCCTGACCTGGAGGAGAAGAAAGGAGGTGGAGAAGGGAAAGGCAAGCTCAAGAAGTGCTCCAGGCAGGCAGCCCTGGAAGTGGGCGGATCAAGTGGGGTGGGGTGGGGAGAGCAGGTGGGTGTAGAGAGGCAAAGAGAGGCTGGAGGATAAGGTGGCAGGCAGGCTCTAGTGAGACAGCAACCTCCACAATGGATCCCACTGATGTGAAAACCCATGTCTAGGATAGCTGTCCGCTCTCCCTCACCCCATCCCCCACCCCCAAACAAAACCTTATCCTTCGAGAGAAAGAGGTGAGGGTGTTTTGAAATGAGAAAAGGTTAGAGACAGGGGAGGGAAGTGGGCAGATTTTATGCTCCGATGACAAATGAGATTGCTATTTGTTGAAACCTTTTCCCAAGGCAGACGGAGATATGTCAGGCTGTAGGGGAGTACACGCTTATTATCAAATGAAAAAGGGAAATGGGAAAGCGAAGGCTCGGTTAAGACAATGAACACATAGTAACAGGGAACGGCCTTCCCAGGCAGGAGCTGAAAATAAAGCAACTGACAGGGACTGAGATGTGGAAATGCTTCCAAAAGATAAAAGCTATGCAAACACAGGTGGACTGGTGCTTTATCTCCTGGGCTCCTGGAGTTCAGGAGACAGGGTCTCAACCTTCAGAACTCCAACAGAAATCCTTAGAGTTTTGTTTTTTAATACAAAAATCTATCCTTTTCACAATTTCTGAAAATACATGTCTTGAACCTATGACTAATAACTAATTCTTTAACCCTAGGGTTTGCACTCGGGGTCCCCGAGGTAAAGATGCCAATATATATTAATGAGCTGGTGACTAAGGAAGGGATGAGCTCTGAATGGGATCCTAGGGCGTCTCCTGGGAGCTGGGTCAGCTGTCCTGCCACCTACCATCTCAGGCAAGTTGCTCTATCCCTCTGCCTACGTTAACTCAGCCATGAAACAAGATAAAAACACCTTCCTGTCAGTCCTACAGTGAGTGCTGGACAAGAAGCTGCACCGGGTGTTTACAATAGGGTCTGCCACAAAGCAAAACCTCCAACTGCAGCTGCCATTCCTACATGTATGTACAAATAACCATATGAGAGCAGGGTGGGCACCAGGGAGGGGCACCCTGAGGGCTCCAGGAGAGCTGCAGGAAGGCACTGGGGAGGTTAGGCTTACATCAGGAAGACTGGAATGCTCAGTGGGGTGACACAAGACACGGCAGCTGACCCAGCTCATGTTCACTAAGATGAGGGATGGGGCCGGCAAAACTGCGGGATTTGATGTCCAGACATCTAATCATATTATAAAACAGGGATTGATGGTTGCCACAAAGCAGGGTCAGGAAGGAGTGTCTCAAGAGTCGAAGGCATTAGAATGTTCCAGAGAAGCTTCACAATATCTGATACGTGTGTTTTTTAAATAAGCACTCAAGTGACACTCCTATTTTCAGAGAGACCTCCACTGAACTCTCTCAAACTTGACATGCAGGGTGAGAAATACTTCTATCCATCACACAGTTGGGGGTGGGGGATCAATTTGAAAGGGAAGACTTCTGACTTGACTATGCTGAGGCAATCAGCAGGTTAGATAGCCCCTCCCCACTAAGAAAGAGAGAGAGGTGGGACTCTACAAAGGCCCCATTGTCACAGGTCAACAGCTCAGCAAATCCTTATGCACTCCCTACCACAGATCCCAAGGGAAAGCCAGTCATGCAAGCAATATATCAGTCAGTCTTCTCCCTCCTTGACCTCTTCTCCAGCACAGCACTGTGAGTGAGGGGCTGCTCCTAGCACTGCAGATGCTCCCAACCCAACTCCCGATGAACCCAAACACAAATGCCCAACTCACTTCTTTAACCATTCCACAATGTCCTCAGCCGTGGACCCATAGTTCTCATACTGGAACAGGAACCGCCCTTTCCTGTGAAAGGCAGAGACAGAGAAGGTCAGTGAGGGCCACCAATGCCATCAGGGGGCAGCGCACTCCAGAAGGATCCGGAGACTTACTCAAATAGCAGATGGTAGGGTAGCCGCGTACATTGTACTCCTCCTTGATGTTCTCGAACTCTGAGGGGTAGACATCCATCCCAGCCAGTACCTGAAAGAACAGAGACTGGTCTCCAACCATGCATGGCCTGGCCGGGTGTCACACTAGAAGATGACACATGGGACAAAGCCTTGAAAGGTACTGTGCAACCTGGGTAACAAGGCTGTCTGAACCAGCCCAAACAACAATGGAAAGCCTTGCAAAAGCCAGGCCTTTGGGTTCCAGGGCTGCCCTCCAGATGGCTGCTCCACAAGAATGTAGACGTTTGGCCTGGTTCTTCCTCCCACCCCCATGAATCCAGAATTAAGACTCAGACTCAAAATATATTTACAGATACTCTGGCCATTTAGCTAGGCTCTTTCCTGACTAGATCATAACTTAGATGAACTCATGTATTCTAATCTTCATTCTGCCACATGGCTGGTTACCTGTGCTCAGGTACCACATGTCTGTCTGGTCACATCTTCCCAGGCAAATCTCTCCTACCTGCTCTATCCCAGAATTCTTTCTGCCTTCAGATGCCCCACCTTCTATTCTACCCTTTCCTATAGGCTGTAGGGGTTTTAAATTGATAGGTGATATATCCATACAATATATAAGGTATTCTCTCTACACAAGAAGGACCATTGGAGAAAAAAAAAAAAAAAAAAAAAAAAAACATAGTTCTGAGGGCCTAGCATATCCACAGCCACCCAAATACTCAGTGCCACTTCCTCTCCTTGTGACAACTCAGGCTGATCTAACTTGCAGAAACAGTGGCTTTTGGACACACTGAGCCTCTCTACAAGGGCCTTGGATGTCTTCCTGGATGTCTCATGTCCTGTCTTCAGGCTGCCCACCAAGGCTTGCTATAATAGTCTCGGACTCCAACTCTCATATGTGCATAAGGAGGCCATGGTTCTTATGGTACATAAGAGAAAAGGTGTTCACAGGCCTGCACAGCCTCTCCCCACTCCTGAGCTTGTCATGTGACCCCTCACTTTCTCCTTGCAAGGCCCATACCCTGGAAAATAAAACTCCTGGGTAACTGTGTTACTGTTGTGTCTTGGTCCTAAGAACAACCCAGAATGCAGTGTCTCCTGAGATGCCCTTCCTACATGGGGCTGGATTAGGTGCTACAACTTTGAGTCTATTCTCAGGACAGAATGTTGTTGAATGGCAAGACACAGGAAAGCTGTTTACAGAGCAGAGCAGCACAGAGGTGAAGGGAGAGAGTGTTGGGAGTCGACTCCTAGCAGAAAGTGGCTACCATCTTTGCAGCCATCTCAGGCCATATACCCTGATAAGAGAATTTGTTTTTCAACAGTCCACAACAGCTGAGCACACTCTGATAAACATCTTATTTTTCTCACATATCTTTTTTTGCCCCCAGCTGCAAGGTGCACGTGGTATCCACGCAAGGCACATGGCAAAGTGCCTTCAGCTGTGTTCCCCTGCTTGTCCATGGCTACAAGGCATGTGGAAAAGCGTATAAATACCCAGGATTTCCTTTCAATAAACGAGACTTGATCAAACCCTCTGTCTTGTCTTCATTCATCCCATCTCTTGCTCCTCCATCCCATGCTCTCTCTTGCTAGACCCTGACCGCAGACCGGAGCAACAGCTCGGGCCGGGACAAGAGAGCATAAAAGGTAATCCAGGAAGCTAAGCATCACCGATTCTAACATACGGACGGACACAGAAAGAAAAGGAGCCCGGTGACTCTGGTCGGCAATGAACTTGATCCTAGTGTTTGTATCCTTATGTGCTGTGTGGCTTCTGGAAAGTCAGCCGGGGCCCCTGAGGCTCCTTGTTCAAAAAGTGTAGGTCATGTGACTATGGCAGACCTCTTAAGAGAACAGAAGGTGACAAACCAGGTCAAAGATTTTAAACACAAGCTGGTGTTCCATGACATCAGAGTCCTTATTTCCTACAAGCCTTGATTGTCCTGTCATACTGACTGTGCCTTCAGCCCCAGAAACAGCTGAGTGTTTCTTTCCAAGTGTTTTAAATACCTAGCTTAGTGCCTGGCATACAGCAGACACATAAGAGCTTGTTCATTCATCAGGGTTTCCCCGCCAATCCTTTTTGGGATGTTGTAAAGAACACTGAGCAGAAGCCCTGGAGCTCTCTAAAAACCACCATGCTCCTCCACTCCCCAGATTGACTCGGTCTGTTCCAGTAATATTTGTCTACTTCAATGTTCTTTCTTCCTGTCTAATTGATCTCCTTCACATCAGTGCACATTTGCCACAAGATTAATAGCACACATCCTCTTCTTTCATTGCATCGCTTCTCCGCACCAAACTTTACAATCCTACTGAACGCAGGCGGAAACCCAACTCTGTACTCAGCCCATATGCTCCCTGTCTCCATTTTGAATCCTACTTTCTTACAAATCTCTTAATTGTACACCTGCTAGACTCTAGATTTTTTTTTTTTTTATTTACCAAGGAAGAAGACAGTCTAAAATTTCTGCACAGGAAGGAAACTGGCCTGTCTGCCTACTCAGACACCTTGCAAAGAGTGCATAATCATCTTTCTCCTCTTCCTCCTCATTCTCCTTTCCTGTTCCTTCTCCTTCCCCCTTCTCATCCTCTCCCCTCCTCCTCCTCCCCCTCCTCCCACAGCCCCACCCCACCCACCCCCAGGAGTAGTATGCACCATGAGCTCTGGACAGACACTGGGCTGCAGTCCAGACTCCCCTCCTAGCCTACACATTTCCTCTGACAAGGCTCAGCTGCCTCTCTTGTACCTCAGGTTCCTCGACTGCAGCAATTTGTGGGCTTTGATGATTATGAGACAAAAGTAAAATCTGTTTAAATTCAAGATGAATTCAGTGTTTTTGTTAATGTTACGGAGTTTATAATCTGCTCACATTTCCAGAGCACACATTGCCTTTGCATTGTCTGGGCATTCTGGTCCCCAACTGATTGTGAAGGTACCTGTTCCCTACTGTGTGGTATCATTAAAGATTCATTCCTCTGTTTAGACAAAAAACAATCTCATCTCCCAGGTAGTCTTTTGAAAACATCTCTGCCTGGCATATCATTTAATCTAAGATTCCATAGTACGTCTGTGTCATTTGGTGACAATGAATAGTTAATGGGGGGGGGGTGTGTGTGTTTACACTCGAATGCACTGTGAGAAAGGATCTCACTGTGTAACTCTACCTGTCCTGTAACTATTGTAGACCAGACTGGCCTTGAATTCATGAGGTTCCCCTGCCTCTGTCTCGCTGCCACTACACCTAGGAAGATGTGTATTTGTGGAGCAACATGTAGAACACTTTTAGAGTTAGTTTTTGAAGTCAAAAAGGAAAACCAGCTGCTGGTGGTACAAGATGATAAAGAGGCCACAGCTTCTAGTGAACATGCAGTCGGTATGCCCAACAGGCTCTTCTTGTTTAATCCTTGGCTAGGAACAATCACAGAAGCTGCGCAGTGGGGCACGTTCATAAGCTATTTGCTTCAAGTAGGGTCAGATGGCCAAGGGGAAGGAAGCAAGGTCTACAGCAGGACACGCTCCCCTAACCCACTCCAAGTTTCTACCTATGCTGAAGAATAAACAGAACCAGAAGAGAGAAGGCTATAAGCAAGTTAGCCAGAGTCACTTTGGAAAAGGGTTTAGTTGCTCATGCATTTGGGACTCCATTCAGGTGTGGCAGAGAATTACTGAAGTCAAAGAAAGCATTACTACCCAGCTGCGTTTCTGTGAAATACAGTCATTCTCAGTATCCATTGAAATTGGAAAAAAACACCAGGACACAGAAATCTTGGGATTCTTGTCTCTTCTATGAAAGGAAGTAGCTTTGCATACACCCTATAGAAACTCTTTCATATGCTTCAAATCATCTCTCAAACAGAAGACAATGCAAATACTAAATAGTTGTGATAGTATATGGTTTAAGGGATAAAGAAACAAAACCTCTGTACATATTCAATACAGAATCATTTCCCCCAAAGTATCTTAGATCCACTATTGGCTGAACCTACAGATGCAGAGCCCCAGAATACACCAGGTGAATGCACAGGACAGTGTAGGTTGTCAGGGAAGAACTGTAGGTCAGGGGGACCTACAAGGGGATGTCAGTAGCCTTCAACAAACACCTAGGTGGCCAGGTAGAGCCTGATCCAAGATGGTGGATGTAGACAAGATAATGAATGTGAGAAGGTATGTTTGCCGAGGTGCGGGTCACACTACTGAGGACCCAGGCAGCTCAGTAAGGGGCCTGAAGGAGGGCTACTCACAGTCAGAGAGAAGCTGAGTTTTATTTTAAACACTGCATTCAGGAAGAGAGGAGCAATCAGACTGTAATGCTGTGTAAGTTATAGGACATGTGGTACTGAGCTTAGATGAGTCAGCTTGGGAGGAAGCAAGGGCACAGAGAAGATCACAAGGGCACTAAAGCAAGACAAGGAGGGCACAGGCCTTGGAGGCACCGCCTCCTAGAGGACCCAAAGAATGGACGCAGGGCAGTTAGGAGGAGGTGGAGTTATTGCTCCATAGCTTATACATGTCTCCTCACCACCCAGTGGGCTAGCATCCTCCCCATTCCCATTTCAGAACTAGATCAATGGAGGATCCAAGGCTCAGAAGCTCACTCAAGAACTCCCGGCTAGGCAGCTACTGAGTGCCAGCACCAAGCCTGACCTATGTAAGTCTCTTACCAGGCCTGTTCCACCTTGGTTTCATATTCACTCTGGCCCATCGTGCCAAGGCTAACAAGAAACTGAAGACGCCTCACCCCAGAATTGGACCCACAGGAGAGAACCTCAGGTCTAGGTGGAACTAGAAGGGCAACTTTTAGATCTCTAGATTGGGCTCAGGAAGGAAGAACAAGTCTCCTGAACACAAGTACGCTTCAGGGCAACTTCTAGAACAGCCTGGTATAAGTCCTTGGTCAGGGCTAAGTCCTAAACTACAGCCTCCCCTTACTGTGTACCTGAGCTTACTAACCAATACTCTGGATTTCCTTTAGAAGGAGAGAATATCAGTCTAGATAAACACAGAGCCTAAAGTAAAACAAACCCAGGAGTGATACTCTCTACACTCCCCCACTGGTCAGAATGGACTGGGTACCTTGAGGAAACACACTTGACTTGAACACAGTTCCTGCTTCCAGGAAGCCCACAGATTATAACTGTATTAAATGATAAATGATATGATGCAGAAACAGAGGTGGGCCTGTATGCAGGGGACAGACAAGTCCTGTGGCAGTGTGGCAGGGCCCTGGGGGGACACTGAGGTGGGCAGTGATGAGGAAGGTTCAGAAGGTGCATATGGCTGAACTGACTGGGGTTAATTCATATTCTGACTTAAGGCTTGAGTTATTTATCTGACAGTTCCACAGAGTTTGGAAGTCAAGCTGAGCAGTTTGGAGTATACCGGGCACAGGCAAGAAGGAGAACATGGTGGGTAATTAAGTCTTTTCTCCAGGCTAAATAATCTTAAAATATGGTATCTATTGAGGCCCCAAAACTGTGCAGTGAAATTTCCCTAGAGTGATGTATAGTACCTCAAGGCCAAACGTCTTCAGGCAAGCTACTAAAAATTCATTAGTGAGAAGCAAGTAGGACCACGGTGTTGCCCCAGAATGAGGTCATGGAGAAAGCAATGGTTCCTGTAAATCAACCCTGCAGCCCAATTGCAGGCAATCCCCCTGTCTACGTGATACCACTTACATTGACTTTGAACTAATCCCCACTTAATTTGATCCATAAAGATTGGGATGCTGTTTCAAGACTTCAGATATCCTATAATGGGATGTAGGCCAGACTCATTGAGATGGCTCCTCTGATAACCTTCTCTGAGTGGTGTATAGATTTTTCTATGCTCCTAAGAGCAGCAGATGCTTTGCTTGCTGCCACCAAAAACACTACTTATGGTTAAGTGCAGAAATGGACAAACATAACCAAGAAGCAGTCAAAGCAGGGTAGGTATGTGCACACCCAGGTTCACAGCCTCTTTTGTAACAGCCAAGAGCTAGAAGCAAATCAAATGTCTGCTGAACGCTAAACAAATAAGCAATGGGTATGTGTACATGTGTGTATATTACACAGCTGGTATGTGTACATGTGTGTGTGTGTGTGTGTGTGTGTGTGTGTGTGTGTGTGTGTGTGTGTGTTACACAGCGATTAAAAAGGAAATGGTGTCATATGGTACAACACAGATGGACTGGAAGACATCATGCTAAACAAAACAAGCCAGTTACAAATGATAAATACTGTATGATTTCACTTTAATGAGGGAATCTAATCTCAAAATCATGGAAACAGAAAACAGAAAGATCTATATGAAGATTAGGGTGAGGAGCAAAAAGGAAGTTTATGTTGAGAGCAAGGTTTCAGTTCTCTAAGACGAAGACTCAGATCTGTTTCACAGACTCAGGTCTGTACGTTTATGTGCATCTGAGATAGTTAGCGTTTAACAAGTGTGCTCCTTACTCAGTATAGGAAGCGGACAGACTCACGGCAGAGGACACACCGGCAGGAGGGAGCCTTCTGTGGTGGAACTCAGCCCATTCGCCCTCTCAGCTGAATGCCCACTGAGTACCATCCTGCTTGTTCTGGCTTCTCTGAAGAACTGCTCTTCCCTGATGGCTTCTCCTCCTGTGTCCCCTAAAAGTAGGCTTCTCTGGGACCCGCTTTTCTCCTTCCTTCTTTTGGCGATTGTCCATAGTCTTGGTTCTGCAGCTCTCCTGTCTGGGCTTGTTTGCTACTTCCTGCTCTGTTTCCTGACTCCTACCCCCCACCCCCTAACATAGAGCCCAAGACCTAGGGCAAGCATGGTTTCTGTTGAGTCTGCTCTGAAATCATGTACAGCTCTGCTTCAGTGTATCCCTAGTACTACCGGCCCCCTTCTTTGCCAATGGATCCCCTGGCAACTGCTACATGCACTCTGGACCCCAATGCCTAAAACGCTAGACTTCAGATGTTCCGCCCTTGCCCCTTGGCCCTGATTTGCTGCCTTCCTCATGTGCCATCACTGGCCTTTGACAGGTACCAAACATTCCTGCTCTGCAAACACTGTGACGTTAGTTCTCCACCTTCACACAACAGGTCTCAGAAGCAACCGACAGCAGGAGGTGGCCTCACAGATCAGAGCCTGTCCTCTCCATCCAATCCTGGCCTTAAGTCAGAACACCAGCCCCCCACAGCGTCTTACTTACAATGTGGCCTCGCACTTGGGTGGCGCCTTCTGGAAATGTGGCATGATCCTCTTGCACATGCTGCACCCTGTTACAGGCAGAAGAAAAAGCCCAAACCCAGTTATAATGATGGCAGAGTCTGAGCTCCCCTCCTAGCCCTCAAATCAAGCCGGCAGCCACCCACAAACATCTCCACCATCTCCACATACATTGAAAAGCTCAGGGCCATCCTGGGCCCTGGGAACCCAACGAGATAGAAAGCAAAGGCCTGGCTGCCAAAGAATTTACAGGCACAGAACAAGACCCCTAGTGTCTACGTGAGATAAGCAAAGGTATCAATGAGAAGAGCAAAGCCCAGTGTTTCAGTGTGGCTGAACAGCTTCACAGCAATGCAGGGAGCCAGGACAGATGCTGAGAGCAACCTCCTACATGCACATCTAAAAGATGCCCTTCTTACCCAGTCAGGATGGCAAATGAACCAGAGTCAAATGCCACTAGGAAGGAAAACTTGTGGCTATGAGTACAATGACTTTTGGGACTTTCATGCCTCTTTTTCTTCCATTTACAAGCATAATTAAGCAATAAACTCAAGGCAGCCCCAGCGTGAAAGGTGCTGGCTCTTGCAGGTGGGGAGAGCCCTGGGCCAGCAGCTAATCTTTACTCTGGCTGCCGATGGCCTTGGCCACATTACCTCCTTTCTGGGTTATTCCTACTTCTGGCAAAGGGAGGAGGAGGAGAACAAATCCCAGCCTTCCTGGCTCTGCACAGGAGCCTGTGGCTCTGCCTTCCCAGGTTTCTACAGTCTGAATGGTTACTACTCCTCTCTTGGGGTGGTATTGCACCCATACCAGCGTTGTTAGATTTGTGGCAAACATCCACTACTGCTTCAGAGCAAGCTTGATACAAACTTGCCCCTTCATCTAAACGCAAACAGAGAAGGCCACACTTCTGTACTGACCCACTGGGCACAAGGTCTAGCTCCCTCCCGCATCAGGAGTTGTGACATGCCAAGCTGTTACTGTTTCTGTCAGCTAGCTGCTGCAGAGAAGCTTTGAGAGGTATTATCTGAAGGCTATAGAAACCAAGACTGACTGGAACTATGGTCAGGTGGGTTCTCGTCTCAAAGAGCAAGGCCATGCCATGATTGGTGGCAGGCTGACAAGCTCACACCTTGGAAGGCTGTAAGCCAAGAATCCAGGTGGGAGGGGACTTCTCACTTTCCAAGGGTAGACAGGAGGGGGGTAGAGAAAGAAGGAGGAGGGGAGGAAGGAGAGGGAAGAAAAGGGGAGGGGAGGGGAGGGGGAGAAGGAGAAAGAGAGAGAGAGGAAGGAGTGTCTGTGTGTCTGTCTCTGTGGTGTGTGTCTGTTTTGTCCCTCTTCCTGGAATTATCCAACCCTTCCTCATAACAAGTCTACTAGGAGAGACACCAATGCAAAAAATTCTGACAACACTACAGATACCCTTCAACCTTGTCCCCAACATTCCTGCCTGAAGGATGGGTACCCAGACACAACCTCTACCACAGGCTACAAACCCTGAGCTCGTGAAATGGTCCTGGGAAGACAAGTGGCTCTCTTTTGCTGGTCACCCTAGCATGGAGACTTTTAGTGGCAACACAGGTGGGGGATGACCCTGCCCTTGCTGTGGAGACTCCCGAAGGAAAACAGAAACTGGGTTGTGCTCTAGTGGAAACACGCAAACCATTGGCCATGGTAGGGAAAGCAGGAGACTGCAGAGAGACACACTCTGCTCTAGGGAATAAGACCCCATCTGCATCTGTCTGCCCCTGATCCCTGAGGGATACTGGATGCTGGGCAAGTGAACCTGTGTCTCTTGAAGGTTATGGGACTGCAGCTATGCCCATCTGTGAAGACAGTGCCTGTCCCACAGGTACTGAACCACCAGGAGAGTGAGCAGGGCCTGGCCCAGCAGGGGCTGCTCCTTGCCCAAGGGGCATCTCAGTTTAACAAAGGGATGGGAGTCAGCTCCAATCCACAGAGAGCTACTTCCAGGGAGTAAGGGATGTAACATCATTCCAGGAGGAAAGTAAAAGAGTACATATGGCGTCTCTCTTCCACTTCACTGCCTCTTTCTCAGATGGTAAGTGTGCTTGCCCACCAGCCCAGCCAACCATAAGGAGCAAATCTAACCACCTGTCCCATAGGTGTGGCCTCTCTTCCAACTCTGCCCATCTCTAGCCTACAGCAAATGTACTCCCCAGCTGTCCCAGGGGCAGAGGCTGGCAGCTCTGTGACAAGGAGGTCCTGGGGAGATGAGGAAGAACAGGAAACCCCAAGCTAACCCCATTTCCAATCTAACTACAAAAACAGAGCTGGTACCACGCTTTCCACCTAAGCTTCTCTTCCTGGGGTTCAACGGCAAGGTAGGGGACGAGGTTAGACTGATCATCACTCTGGGAGCCCCAAACCCGGAGCAGACAAGCCTTTTTATTTTCTCATTAATTCAGTGAACAAACATTTACTGAGAAAGCAGCAGGGCCTGGGGACCCAGATGCCTTGTCACAGCTAAAGGCTCCCACAGTCTCTGGGTTTATTCATCCACGTGTAATCACAAGATCAGAGCCTTGACAGATTGCCGGGCGAGGGGATGGCTGTGAATCCCACGAGTGGGGCCACAGCAGCTGGGTCGGTCTAGGTATAATAAAAGCCTGTGTTAGTTTCACTAAACACACACACTTAACAAAAAGGAGCTGGGGGTCCCTGGGACCTTGGAGGCTGTCCAATCTGACCCTCCGTGGGAAGTTTAACTTAGCAAGTCAGTTTTCTTCTTCCGTTCCCACCACTAATATGCTTGGTGACACCTTTGAGGTTCCCAACCCACCAGCCTCAGCTGTCTATTATTAAAGACAATCTCTGCTGCAATGAGCAACACAGGCCCACTGCCAGGAAGCCCGAGAGAGTGGGTGGGGCAGATGCCACAAACATCAGGCTGCTAGTGCTAGTGAATGCGCTTTTACAATGATGGATGGAGTTACTGGGAGCCTTGGGTGGCTTGGACCACGGTCCTGCCTCCTGGCATGCACTGCCCGGCAACACACACATCCAGTCTCAGTTCATCAGTGTGGTAAATCCTAGAGGTTGAGACAAACCAAAGGAGGCCCACTCCTCCAGATGCCAAAGTGGAAGGGTAATTTCTGAAGTAATCTGCAGCTGAATGATTAATCAGGTCCTCAGAAAAGAGGGGAGAAAACTGCCGAGACCTGCTAATGAACATTAATACACAATGAACCACGTTGTAAAACTTCAGACATGGCATAACTGGGCTCTGCCTGTGCTCACGAGCACCTCTGAGGCCAAGAGGATTTTGGGAGGAGGTTGGGGTTGGATAGGGACTGTTGTGTTGTCATGGTGAACAACGTACAGGCTCAATCAGGCAAAACCACCAGAACCCCAAGGAGGCATATGGCCAGAGGTTCACACAGCACAGACAACAGGGCAAGGGCCTCCTACTCAGGGAGCTTCCAGGAAGATGAAAGTTAGATGGGTTTTCAAGAGTCAACAGAAGCCTGGTGCCACCCCAGACTGTACCAGCCACCCCTACCACTCAAGCTCCTGTGCGTAACTTCCTCCCACAACTGACAATCCTTTCTGGCTTTTGGAAGGGCATGTGTGGCCCAGAGTCATAGTCAGAGCCTCACCAGGTTCCAATCATGATAGGAGTTGGGAGTATGAGTCCATAGGAGGGGTTAGACAGTACTTCCTTGAGATTGTTTCTCTGTTACTAGTACTTAATCAGCTGACCAGCAGCCATAGACGGTGTGCCAATGTACAGACATGGCTGTGTTCCCATCAAACTTTATGATAAAAACAGTAAGCTATGGGGCCACAGTTTGCTGATCCGCATCAGGGGCTTATGAAGCAGCAGGCATAGCAAACAATTTTCCAATAAAACAGAATTTACTATTCATCTGGTACCCGACTCAGGGCGTGGTAAGGGTGAGTATGGTTTTGTGACACAGCCTCGGCTTATTTACATGTAATTTACATATATTTGAGTGCTGGCTGGTGATAGTAAAATATTTTCAAGTCTGTAAATGCAGTTAAAAGGTGGGGGGGGGGGGGTGCGGGGGAGCCTGTTCTCTGACAAGTGTGGAAACTGAGCCCGAGAGGTTGAGCTTGGCTAAGCTCATCTAGCTCACTGGGAGCCAGCTGGCCTCAGACTCTGAATCTTCCCCTGCCACCTCAGCTGTCCCTTGGTCATTTCTCACAGCCTCTGTCCTCAGACAGCTATGGAGCCCAAATCCCCAGGTCCCACTTCCTCTCACCCTAGGACCCTGCTTCTGCCAGATGATACCAGCAGTGCTGAGGGAGTTGGTGTCCCAGAGGCAGACAGGCTTGGGGTGGGGAGGGGTGGCAAGCCCAAGAGCTTAAGGCAGGGCTGCAGAAGCACTACGGCACACATTGAGACGGAGGGCACACTCTGCAGACCCAAAAGCCAGAGGTGCAAGAAGGCACAGCTAACTAGACAAGACACCCTGTAGTGTTCAGGGTGGAAAGGGCAGGAGGCTGCCAATTCCAGTGGCGAGAGAGAGGAAGAGGACAGCAGAAGATGCGAGTCAATCAGAAAGGCTAAGAGGAAGGCCATGAGGTAGAGAGACCAGGGTCCTAGGCAACCCTGGCTGCCCATCACGAGCAAAGGTAAGAAGACTCTGACCCAAGAGCATTCGCTTACAGGGAGCATAGAACATCATGAGCAGTGGCTTCTCTTCTTTCTTCAGGAGCCGTCTGAAGTCCTGAGGACAAAGAGAAAAAACAAGAGGTCACACACAAGAAAACAGCATGGAAGCTCAGGCCACCTTTGCCCCAGAACCTAGTGACAGGAGGCACAGAGGTGTATGCTTCAGAATTCATGTGAGACTCAGTCACAGCCCAACAGGAGATGGAGAACCTTGGGGTGCCCTATCCTAGACCACTCTGTAATCAGAGAGGACAACTGGTTCTTCCAACTTCTGACTTTCAGTTCCATCTATAAAAGCTAAAGACATCAAGGTGCCATTTTTCTGTGAGATGACTGAACAGGCCAGCCCTCCATGTGATTCTGAGAATGATGACGCCTCAGTAAAGGGACCCGCTAGCTGAAGTAACAGGCTGTGAGCCCAGGCCTGGTAATCTCTTCCCGGCTTCAGCTCCACCACCTCTGTGGGTCCACGGGTCCACGGTGCCCTGAAGGACATGAACGCCTGGGCCACAACCCAGGGCCTCATAAACAAGATCATTTGTATTTGTGAAAGTTAGGTCAGCGCCTGGCACATTATTTGAGAACATAAAGTAATCTGTTAAATAAATGTGGTAAATATGAAAAGCAAAAGGATTGTCACAAGGCTTGGAACGACTGGTCAGAGACTCCCTCTCCAATGAGAGCCAACGAAGTACGAGGGAAATCAGGCGGCTGAGGGCTGCAGCAAGCACTGCCACAGAGCATATTGTGATTACAGTAAGTTCCTCTACCCAGCTTTCTCAGAAGAAAATTAGAGGCTTTTTCTCTTGAATAATAAGGAAAATAAGAGAAAATTTACAAATGCATCTTACTGACAGCAACATGGCATTAAGTAAATAAACGACAGCGGATTCCATACAACAGAGTCCAATGGCAGCATTAAAACCAAGGAGAGGCATATTTAATGTCACAGTGGGTGTGAGTGTTACACTGGGGGAGGGGAGCTTTACAGCACAGCATATATATGCAATGACGGTTCTTCTGAGTAAAAATATTTATGTATGCATTACCTTAAAAGCCTGGAAGCCTACAAAAATATCAGTAGTGGGTCATCTTCAATGAAAAGACAGGGTGATTTGTGGCTTTCTTTTATGCATAAGCTATACTTTCTAGCAATTCAACAGTAAATGTGTATTACTTAAATTTTTTTTTAGCTAGATAAAAAAGATTTTAATTTTGGGGGGGGGATCTAAAATGTTCTGAAAAAAAATCTTGAAAAGCTTATTTACACTCACAGAGAGGTCAGGTTTTTAAAACAGAATTGTAATCAGATGTTAACCTAAATAACAACCAAAGAAGGGAGCTTTAAGGAGCCATGGCATTGGGCTTGGGATTAGCTTGGTAGGAGGAAGTTTGCTTAGCACACACAAGGCCCAGGCTTGATTCTTAACACTGGGAGAAAAAATCAGGGTGCTTATTTGGGAGTAGCAGATGCCAAGGAACCAAGGGCATAATGTAAGAGACACTTCAACAGTAAAATGAAGATTTTGTAAGTTAGGTATTCGAGATTGGTACTGAGGGGCTGGACAGACATCTCCACAGAGGCATCCCTGTGTAAGGCTGTGGCAGCCTTGTAAAGTGGCCCCAGAGAGTCCTTCACAGCTTTATGTAATTTCTAATTTTTTTTTTTGAAGTGAGGTTAAGGCTTAAAACATGACTACATTTTGAAATTAATAACCTTCACACAGATATTTAGCCCTAACTGGGGATAAAAGATAGAAACACTTTAAAAATTATCTTCTGGGATCTATGCAGATTAAAAACCCAATAAAAGAAGTGAGAGGGAAAGGTTTGATTATACCTAGCCTATAAAAATTTGGGCTCACAGCCGGGCTTAGTGGCACATGCCTTTAATCCCAGATAATGGAGACAGATCTCTGTGAGTTCAAGACCACACCTTTAATCCTAGCACTCAGAGGCAGAGGCAGATGGAGCTCTAAGTTTGAGGCCAGCCTAGTCTACATAGTGAGTTCCAGAACAGCCAGGGCTACAGAGACCCTGTCTCAAAAAACAAAGAAAAGAAAAGAGTAGTTAATAATTTTAAATGAAAGAAAGGTGGGAGGAGGCAGAGGAAGCTAAAAGTTATGTTTCATTTAATCAAGAAAGTAACAAGGCCAGGTGGTGGTGGCACATGCCTTTAATCCCAGCACTTGGGAGGCAGAGGCAGGCGGATTTCTGAGTTCTGAGTTCGAGGCCAGCCTGGTCTACAGAGTGAGTTCCAGGACAGCCAGGGCTACACAGAGAAACCCTGTCTCTAAAAACCAAAAAAAAAAAAAAAAAAAAAAAAAAAAAAAAAAAGAAAGAAAGTAACAAGCATTAGGATCTGCCCTACCCCCTTGGGCGGGGGTACTGCCTGCCTCAGACCATATGAAATCTAAAGATAGCACCTGTTGTCACCCACCATATGAAGGCATGGCTATATAAACAAATGCCATAAAAATGAGACCTGAGGCTATCCAGAAGCACATGCAGTCAGGAAGGCTGAGGTTCAGGCTAATTACAGCTTTGTGAAAATCATCAAGAACTAATGAGCACAAACAAGGCTCATCCCTCCATCCTCATATCCAGCCAACTCTGAAAATGCAGCTTAAGAAGGTAAAGAATTTGCTTAAAGTTACACATGACTCCGGAAAGGGGGGATGGGGGACCCAAACTGATCCCAGCAACATTTGTCTTACACAGTAATGGAGCAATTAAGTCTACTCTTCCAAGGAACATCTAAACATGTTAAAAACATTAAATAAGGCAGTGGAGAATGGAGACTTCTCGAGTGGTCATCTAGAAGCACCTGTTAGCTGTGGTATGGAGCCAGAGCTGACCATCAAATAGTAGGGTCCTGTCTCATTCTGATTGAGGAAAGGCACCGCACAGGGGCTCACTCTGGGGACCCTCTCCTCTCCTCAGGACACCCAAGTCCTAGGAGTCTCTAGCATCTGGCAGAACTAATGGGGAATAGATTACCTTCTCACTGTCAATGTGCACGACATCTTTGGCTCCAGGATCTTCTTCCCACAGTGGGGGACCTTTAGGGTCCTTCAGAAAGGCCACTATGGACTAAGGGAGAACAAAAGAAAAAAAAAAAGGACTTTAGTTAGGAAATGGGAAAGGTGGCAGACCTAGAAACCTACTCTGTTACCTGTGGGGATATCCAGGCTCACTGAGTGACAGTCATGAGACTGCAGGTGGCACTTGCTTGGAAGGGAAAATTAAATTTCTTGTCTGTGGACATTACCACTAAGTGACCCAAAATTTATCCCTGGCACTTCCCCCACAGTACCGCTGGTCAGCTGACTGGGCCACATAACTACCTTGTACCTTGAGACAATAAGCTGGCTTCCTCAGCAAAGACAACCCCATGCTTCACCTACAAATCACCCCCACCCCCACCCCTGAAGCCTTTCAGCTCAACTGAACAAAGGCCTCCAGGCTTCTGTGAGAGAGACATCCTTCCAGAGCCCTAAGCCCTTCCACAGTCAATGTCCTAGGCAAGTAATCACAGCACTCAGCACTGGATAGGGAAATCATGTTCTCGTTCTATGTTGCTAAGCAAGTCAGCTTTAGAGGCTGGTTAGTGTGAGCCAGTGGGGCCCAAGCTAGGAAACACCAGGCCAGGCTCCTGTCTACCACCGGTGGCCTGGTGAACGCTGTGACACTTCTTTCCCTGGATCCCTCTGGATCAGTGTAATGGAGCTAAAAAGCCTGGCTGGACGTCATTAGGAGACGAACCATTGGCTCCAAGGGGAGAAGGATAACCAGGTGCTCTCCACGCCACCCTACCCATGGCACTTTCCTCTCAGTCTGGGAAATGATGTTCGAGGTTGGTGAGCACCAGGAAAGGGTGCCAGAAACAGGCCACTGCCATCCCACTCATGGCTGAGGGAAACTGCTTCCTGGTCATCACACAAGGATCACCAAGAGTCCAAATCTGATGAAGCAAGATTGCTTATTTGGGGGAGTTGGAAAGCTGGCTCACTAGGAGCTCTGGCTGCTTTTCCAGAGGACCCCAGTGTGATTTCCAGCACCCATGTGGCAGGTGACAACGATTTGTAACTCCAGTTCCAGCGTATCTAACGCCTTTCTCTAGCCTCCATGGGCACTGCTTGCACAGACATGGAATGCAAGTAAAGTACAAAAAAATAAAAAGATGTTTTTACTTCAGTCAACATTCTCAAGCTCCAGTGAGTAGACACTAAGTTCGGGGCTGGGGAGGAGGGGGAAGAATATGGAAGAAGGAAATCTGAGGGAGGTTACGCACTCAGCCCACCCACTGGCCACAGAGGACCTTGATGGGGCTTATCATTTCTGGAGCCTCCTATGTGGAAGGGGTTACTGTGGGGAAATGGGGGACACTGTTAGAAGGTCTCCTCCCTGTGGCACTTCCAGTCTGCCCAAATGGAATTGTGAAGTATCTCCTAGCAGGAGAAGGACAGCCATCTTGCCACTGCAAAAGTCAGACCTACCCTTCCTTGACCCCTTGCAAACTTCATCAGGACAAAGTAAGGCAAATGGAATGGAGGTGCCTGCCTTTCCAAAGCCTATCCTTATCACAGCTACAGAGGCGCCTGCCCATCTGACACAGCCCTAGAGAAATCCAGAGACTCTGTGCTGGTCTCTCTTGACCTATGAGTTTTGAGATCCTATGACTGTGGCTGCTCATACCGAAACCAAAGTCTCCCACCCTGCACGATGCTCGGCTTTCTTCTCCAACCTGTTGGCTGACGCAGAAGTAGATACTCCCTATATACAGAACTGTGACAGAAACTACTCTGCCCCCTTCACCAGATACTCCATGGCAATTGTCCCCAGGCTTCTGGCTACTTCCCGACACAGTTCTGGGTGGTGCCATTCTGGCTCCATGACTCCAGGGGAGACTTTTCAGTGGTCCAAATAGAAACCAGCCTTTCTTTTATCAATGTGTGAACAATTCCCCCATCCTACTTCCCAATCAAATTTTGTTCCTGGGGAACATGTGTTCTCTCTGTAAGGACATTAGCTTATGTTACAACACAGAATATATCTCCAAGTTCTACACTGGAGTTAAGAGAGTAAAGAATCAGGCAGAGCCCACAGAGCAGCGGTGTTCAACCTGTGGGTCGTGACCACTTTGGGGGGTGACGTATCAGATATCCTGCATATCAGATATTTGTATTACCATTCCCAACAGAAGGGAGCTGTGCACTGACAGCTACACAGACAGGTGAGACGACAGAAACAACTGGAAAGAGATGTACACAGAGAAAGAGACAGGACAGAGCATGTAGCATAGTGGTAGAGAGACTACCTACTGGCCATGAGACCCTAAGTTCATTCCCCAGTGTGCAGAGAACAGAGACAGAGACAGGAGGTCAGAGATCAAACCCTGCCTGAGAAAAGGGGACTTAGAGAACCTGAGTTAAGCTTAGGTTAGAACCAGATGAAATTCATGGCCCAGCCAAGGCAGGTGATCACCTTGGACCAGAAGTAGTATACTGGTTTGTGGCAGAAGATGCTGAAACTGAAGCAACAATGAAGGCAGCAGAAAGACAGCTCCTCTGTGACAGCTATGTGGTACCTGCAGGTTTGAGACTTTACATCTCTTTATGGTAGGCTTTCCATATACTCACAGATTGGACTGGGGCAGGGACACTAGGTGACCTCCACATCCCACCTGGACAAGCCACGTCAGCTTGAAGGTCACAATCAGCCCCCATGCTTTCCTGGACAGGGTGTGCCCTTCGGACCTATGGGTAGCCACTGTGGATACCCTCATAGTGAGGAGATGGTTTTGAAGCAAAAGGAGACCCAGGTCTGTGGAGGGGAGGATCATGATATCGCCTGCCTCGATACACAAGTCCTAGACATTCACTAACAAGGCCTGGGGTATCCCTTGTGTCAACAGCTCTAAACCTGGCCAGATCCTCTGCTGACATTGATCAGTGTTAACGATAAGGACCCTCGGGAGGTCAGGAAGAGAGAGCCCTGTGCCACCTGTCCTTTCTCCTTTCAGGGAGACCTGCCAAGCTTTTGGTGTCCATTCAGGCTCCACCCTGCTGAGAAGGAGGGAGGCAAATTCACCTTCAGCGTCACAGCTCGGTCATATTGCATGTGAAACGCACCATCCCTGTCGAATAGGAAGAAGAGACAGTAACTTTAATATGCTTCAGCTAACAGTCACGGTTCAGAATTCTCTCTCTCTCTCTCTCTCTCTCTCTCTTCTCTCTCTCTCTCTGTGTGTGTGTGTGTGTGTGCACGCGCGTGTGTTGTGCGTGCGTGTGTGTGTGTGTGTGTGTGTGTGTGTGTGTGTGCGTGCGCGCACGTGTGTCTTTGTCTATCCTTCTTTCTAAAACATAATGGTAAGTACAGGGGATAATCATTCTGAAATGAACTAAATCTACCTAAAATCTGCTGTTCACTGAAACTACCAATAAGAGCTCTCAGCACTCACTCTGAGGTAGGAAACGCCCACATGTACTTACTGGTAATGGAATAATTCAACCTTTTTGTCCTTTGGACTGAGGTCAACTTTCATCTTCTTGCACAATTTTCTACTCTCTGCATCACTGAAAGACAAAAATGCCGGGACCATTTGTTACCTGAAGTCGGCCCATAGGTGTTGACAACAGAATCTGCTGGAGGCTAAGCACAAGGCAGGTGACCTGGAATTCTCGGGAGCAAAAGAAGTCCAGGAGGCAGTGTGGCTCTGAGGGAACTGGAGAGTAACTGGCAGACTTAGAGTCTGTGCTGGTCAGGAGAGGAGGCGAGCAACAGGGAGAAGATGTGCTGCCTAAAGAGGCCTCAAGGATGGGTTCCAGCCAGGGAAAAGCTGGGAGACTCAGGGGTACAGAGCTAGCTCACTGTAGTGAGAAATATAAACCTCAAGCCAGGAACCTTCCTAGTCCCAGGAAGCTGAGGCAAGAGAATTGCTTGAGCCCAGGAGTTCCAGACTATGGGGGGGATGGCCTTTCCATACTATGGTCTGTCACCTGGGGCAGTTTAAAATAAACTTCTGCTTCCAAATCTGTGGATATGGTGCCTGGGCAAGATGTTGTTTTTGAGGCTCTGAACATGTGCTACCTGCTATCGGCCATCTGTCTGGGAAAGGAAACGTCCTGCCACCTTGGAGGAGTTCTGAAATCTGTTAAAAAGCCAGGAAGAAGAGCAGTGCTTTGGTTAGAGGAGCCTTTACGTGACATCTGAGAATACAGCAGGAATCCTTCTGGCAAGCAGTGCCTCTCAGGTGCCCATCACTGTCCAGGAAGCACTCATGCATGACCTGATCTAACTGTGCATCCTTCCAGAGAGGCCAACGAAGTCTCCAGGTGTGATCCCTGGACCAGCACTACCCAGGACCTCATTAGACATGCAAAGGCCGCAGCTCACCAGTCTTGCTACATCAAAGACTCTTGGGTATTTGAGCAAATGGGTCTTAACACCACTCCTGGGAGATCCCACTGTGTGCTAGAGTGTAGGAAGTACCAAGTGACAGCACCAGCCTGCACTGGTCCTTCTTCCTCTGCCTCCTTGTCCCAGGTACTTAGAGCCTCCCTGTTCTCGAGATCCTCACCACACTCTCCAATCTTCCCTGCAACCAGCCAAAGGCAACCTGCTGTTCACTCACCCAGCACCCAGGCTGTCATTTTAGGGCCATGTCTCCAGGTCTAAATGGAATTAGTGAGAACATTCTGGCCATCAGACATCCATGACCACACAGAAGCAGTCTCCAGGGAAACTGTTATGCCAGGTCTGGCAGTACCTGTGGGAAGTCACTTCCTCTGCCACCTGTCTGCACATCCCACTTCCACACACACAGACACACCAGCTTCCCACAGCTGGGCAGGAGCCCGGGAACAGATGAGCTCATTAAACAACCTGGCTCAAGTCTCCAAGCAATATCTTCAGCAGACAAGCAAAACTGCAGGCGCCAATGTAAAAGCGAGATTTCCGGGTTAAGAAAACAAGTCTGTCTGGGTGGTGGCGGCTCACACCTTTAATCCCAGCTTTCAGGAGGCAGAGGCAGGATTTCTAAATCCAAGCCCAGCCCGGTCTACAGAGTGAGTTCTAGGACAGCCAGTTTGAAAGAGAGGGGATGGGGAAGGGGGGAGGGACAGGGAGAGAAAGAGAGAGAAAGGAGGGAGAGAAAGAAAGGAGGGAGGGAGGGAAGAAACATCTAGAAAAAGGGAGGTGCAGGTGGGAGGAGATGTTGCTCTGCCTCTCCTCACAAAGGAAGGGCAAGTAACAATATCATCATGGGGGACACAGCTGGCAAAGGATTTGAAACAGAGAGTGGTATAAGAAATGAGCTAGTCTGGGACAGGTGAGCTGGACAGTTGGCACAATGCATCAGAAGGCAACCCAAAGCATCTGGCCTAGAGCCTCTCGCCCTAGATCCTCGACTATGCTCTGTACACCTTTTCTGACAGCAGCCTTCTTGCTCTGGGTTTACCCTGACCTTTGGGGAGTCGATGGTGAAGCTGAACTGACGAGGCCTGTGTGCCAAACAGCAGCAGACGAGGCAGCTTTCCCTGTGCTGAGTTAAGTCCCTAGGAAAGAGGGCCGTGCTCAGAATATTTAAGACCATCCCTGACACTGCTCGTCCATCCGGTTGGTTGTGTTCTACTCTGTTCAACCGTTTCTTTGATCACATTCCCATCACTAAGTGGGACAAGTGCTTTGGCTGCCATGTGACCTCCCCAAGCCCAGTCCCAGCCGGACAGTCGGCGGGGCCTGGAATCTTCACAAAGGATAGGAAAGAAGGATAGGCCCCGGGCCTATCCTTGGCCACCTCCAAGTCCTTGTCCATTCTGCTGAAACCTAGGCCATGGAAGAGACCCAGAGTCTCAAAAACCATTCGGGAGGATAATGGGTGACAGAGCGGGGAACATATGAGCACCCTATCTCTTCCTTGGTATGGTCTTGAGGCCTAGGCCACAGCTTGCAGTAAACAAATATACTCATCTCTATCTCAGGGCTTCTACTGCAGACTACACAACCCTCTCCTCAGGTTATGTGACACTGCCCAAAGGCCCTCTCCTCTCCTCTGCCTCCTACATACTCTGCCAGAGGATGGGACAATGGTAGCTTCCCTCATGCCCCAGCATCCCAGCCTCCCTTCCCCCACTGTCTCTCTCCACTGCACTAATAACCTCTGACTACTTGTCTCTACCAATTCCCCATCAGGTTTGCCCCCTGAAGGCAAGGCCTTGCCTTCACTCACAGCTGCTCCTCAGGGTCACCAGAGCAGCTGGCACATGGTGGCATTCAAACAATAACCCAACTGGAATGAGAGATGAATGAAAGATGCTAACTTGGAGCTGCTCGGACAAGGCCCTGCATGAACTTCTGGCTTCCTGGGCACCAGGAATCCTGCCAGGTAACAAATCCTGAGGGAGCTCCCTCAGCTCTCTGCCCTCTCCCCGGCAATCCCGTCTCTTAAAGAGTGTCTAAGTATGCACGTGAGCGTGTACTAATTGTGCAGCTCAGACAGTAAAAGTCATAAGAGTTCAGGAAGGGAAGAAAATTACCCATGTGAGGGACTTAAAAGGATCTGAGTTGAGAGATTAAGAACAATTAATTGATCCACTGCCTCCCTCCCTCCTGCAGCTCGTGACTGAGGCTCTAGGGGAAAAGGAGACAAAGGCAGAGAAATGAGCTGCTTTGCCCGAAGTTCCAGAGAGCCAGGCTCTCCTCTAGCTGGCAAGAACAAGCTACCAGTCTGCAGGGAGGCATCAAGACTACACACCATCTCTCTCTACTTCGTTTGGCTCTCCATCTTCCCTACAAAGAATGAGGAAGGGCAGATCACAGAGGCCTATGCATGCCCTCATCCTATATCCCACACCCCAAGAGATATGTACAAGTAGGGAAGAGGCTGCTAGTCCGGGTGGCTGCTGTGGGTATGAGGTACCGTGTTGATTAGATGGTTTAAGGTGAGGAGTCAGACTCAGGAGTGGCAGTTGGGGTGAGAGTAAGGAAAGAGAAGGTGCTGGGGACTAAGAGGAGGCATTATTGGATCTTTCCAAATCTGTGGCCTGACCCTGTCTTAGGAGATGGCTTATCGGCTAGCTGGCATGTGGCTCTAGCTCTGGCTTCAGCAGCAGCAGGCAGGACCTTCAGTGAAGTCTGAGCTGCGGAAGGTAGGATGAGATGAGAGTGACTACCAGATGCCAAACAAGGATGGGGAGTGGCTGGGGGACAATGAGGGGACAGCTGCAGAGCAGTCTTGGAGCAGTTAAAGCTTAAATATGCAAAGATCTGGGTAGGACAGAGAGCTCTCCCATGACGGACGCTCCAAGAACAATCCCGACTGGCTCTTCTCTTTGGTGCCTACCTCTCAAAGGAGCCAATGGAATGCGGGTTTGATGCTGCACTAAGAACCCACAGTGAGAGGACTGTGGCTTCTCCTCCCAGGTGACCCAGGGTCCCGTCTCCACCTGTGCAGACCTAAGGCAGTGGTTTTCAACCTGGGGGTCACACATCAGATACCCTACACATCAGATATTTACATTATGAGTCATAACAGTAGCAAACATACAGTTATGAAGTAGTCGCTATGAAGATAATTTTATGGTTGGGCCGGGGGTTGGGGGGGTCACCACAACATGACGGACTGTGTTAAAGGGTTGCAGCCTCAGGAAGATGGAGAATCACTAGTCAGTCTAAGGCTTCCCTCCACAGTTGGAACTTACTTCCCAAATGCACACTGTATGACAGAAGATACCTGAAGCCACAAAACAAGCATGACACTTCTTATGGGAGTCTATTTTTCTCTCATGGGAAGTAACATTTGCCCTGCTTAGGCAAGAAGGTGGAAATGCAAATTTTAAATAATTCTTACAAGAAAATGTGAGGCTTCAAAATATATCCCACATGCCCTGGCAGGCCCACAATCTTGCATCTGGAGAGCCATTACTGCTTCAGGGAAATCAAGCAGATGGGAAAGGGGAAGAAAGAGAATATGGTTAGGCAGTGGCTGTACACTCCGGGGAAAGCAAGCAGGCAACAGGTGAGGAGAGAGTCTGCCCACAGAGCAGGCCTAGTGTCTGTCGCTGGCTCCAGTTCAGCCTCCAAGATGTCAGTTCCACACCAGGCCCCAGAGCACCAGAGAGCTAGCTACCCGCAGTGGCCCAGTGCATAGCTACCCCCAGCCTACCAGGCAGCTGTGGAAGTAGGAGCTGAGAGGGAGAGGGGGGAAGGGAGAAGCAATAAACCCATAGACAGGATCCACGTTTTCAAGTAATGGCCAGGGACTAGGAGAAACGTCAACAGAGGAGCACGTGAGCACCAGCAGGTGTGTGTGCGGAAAGGGCAAGGGAAGAGCCAAAGAAATCAGAGAGACAGAACTATCCTTGGAAGGAGAAAAAGAGACCCAAAGAATGGGAGTAAACTGCAAAGGAAAAGAAAGGAGGGGACAGAGGACAGATGGCACCTCAGCATGTCAGAGAGCATGGGAGCAGGCCCCACAGACCCGACTCTGGCACTAGAAGGCACACGGTCACCAGACAGTAAATAGCACACCAAGCTGACAGCTTTGGGCATTTTCTGAACCAGATGATTTCTGGGATGAGGGCAATTTGGAAGCTCCTATTGTACAGTTCATGGGTGGTTACGGTGTGGTCCAGAGCAAGGTGGTGATGTGCAGAGGTACCACAGTGGGACTCAAAGCCAGGTCCCCTGCCCCGCAGTTGTACAAAATCCACTAAACTCCACAGCAACCTCCAGTTCACACTCTTCCTGTCTCAGCATCCTGAGTACTGGTATTACAGGTGTGTACCCCATGTCCAGCTCACAGCACACTACTAAAGAACAGAGCAAATCATGCTATGGACTGGGGCTGACTACACCCAATCGCTCTTCAGGGGAGGGGGCTCCTTCCCCAGAGCCAAGGCAGGAAGTCTATCTGGGGAGACTGAGACGGGAACCTCAGCAGAACTTAACTGTGGGGTGGCTGGCGAACCATCTGATGCTTCATAGCAGTACTCAAAAAGAGGAACACTGGCTCCAGGCCGCTTCCTCCCTCCTGAGCAGATAGTGCCAGAAAGCCATCTCAAAACACTTCTGCTCGTAACAGGAGGGTCTCATCCTCAAACTCAGACACACAGGTTGCATGTGGGATAAAGCTGATATCTAGGCTCCCATGCAGTCCACGTGGTGAGCACCTTAAGGATTCACAGGGTACATTCTAAAGACTAGAAAGGGGTACGAGTAGGCAGAAGGGCAGAAGCTCATCCCTTGGGTTCTTCTTGTCTAACAGCGGTCCCTGAGATCTACCACTCAGGGTGGCTTATAGGGATCCGAACCCCAGCACTGTCCCTTGGGCTGTTATGGGAAGAGTCAGTAGGCAGTACTTTGCCTCCAATCCCAACCCCAGACCCAGATATCCGGGCTTTGCCATAATCTATCTACTTGGTTAAACTACTTTAAAGCTCTTTAACATTTGAGACATTTGAGATTGTACTTCCTCTTACAAGGATAAATCTGATAAACATAGAGGCAGCAGCTGGACCAGTCCTGCCTCTTGAACAAGGTGCCTTTTCTAAGCCCTAACCTACCTCTGCCTAGAGCTCAATTCTAGAATATTAAATTCACAGGATTCTCCCATTGGCGCTAATGCCAGACACACAGATTACAATTTTGTCCTAATCTCTAAGTTGATCTTGCTTCAGCCACTGGCTCCTGGTATCCTGCTCTAGAGGTTCCATAGTCCCTCTGGAAGCAGGACGCTCATCCCCACAGGCAGCACTTGGGAGCCATGCTGCAGGGCACCCTGGCAGGGAAAGCCAGGGCAGCATGAGTACATGATCGTCTCAGGTCTTTGCCTCCCTCCTTGAACATCACTGCCTCTGCAAAGGTTTCCTCGACCTCTCCAGCCGTGTGTACTGACTGCCTCTTGGATATAGAGCCTCTTTACAGCACTGCTCAATTGGCAGCCTAAGCCCTGGCTCATGTGTCTGCTTCTTCCTCACACACTGTGCCCCTAGAAGGCACAGCTATTCATCTGGGAATCCTCAAAGCACATAGTAAGTGCTTGGTAAAAGCTAATGGATAGACCTGGAGGGAAGAGCCACTACATCAAAGCTCTTCCGCTCACTCCTGGTACCTCGAAGCCTCTTAAGAATGCCCTACAATAAGGCTCCATCAGCTTGGCAAAAGCACTGTCATCTTCGGATATGGACAATTCCAAAGTGTCCCTGATAGATTTTTGTCATTTGCCCAGTGACATGGAGCACTGCTAGTAAAACGGGGGTGACAGAGACGCCTGAAAGGTAGCAGTACTGTCAAGCCAACTATAAACTAGAGAGTTAACCAATGGCTGAGACCTCAGTAGCTGCCCAGTGAGCAGTCAGCGTTGGCATGAATCTGGAGGCAGGAGGTTAGACGCGTGCACCAGTGCACATGCATGCACACCTCCCCATACACGCCTCTCCTGTGCTATTCTCTCTCCTCTGCAGCTTAAGTCAGTGTGTACCAACACTGCACTCCCATCAGTCACTTAGGACTCAGAAGAGCAGGGTTACTCTTGCCTAGGGCTCACAAACTTACTTAACCGGCACAGGCCTGAGCCAGCCTCAGGGCCACGGTGGTCTAGTCTGGTGGCCAGCTGACTACACTGTACTGTAGGAGTGAGAAGGGCCTGGACTGGAGGGGAAGATCATGGCACACAGCTATTGCTGCAGACCTACTACGAGTCAAGTGTGTGGCCCTGAAAATCACCTGTGTCTGGAATCAAAACTCCTATTTTCCAATGGGGAAGATTCCCTCTGCCCTACCACCCTCTGACAAGACAAATAAAGCAATATACAGGACATAAAAGAAAGAGAGAGCTTCAAGAAAATGAGAAGAAAGGAGTCCATGGAATGGGAAGACAGGGGTAGAAACCCAAGGCTTCCCTCTGCGAGGCAGAAGTGACCCCATGTCACCACAGGGATCTCTCTACCATACTTTCTCTTCTGCCCCAGCCACCAGAGGCCCCAAGCATACCGCTGGCACAGCCACTATGCCCTGTGTCCCCAGTACATACCCACAGTCCACCCAGCAGATGGTGCCTTGTCCTTTCACTGCCTGGGCCACAGTGGACAGTAGCTTGAGATGACTTTCAGCTGCCACCTCTGTGAAAGAAAGATCAAATGTTTTGTGTCCAAGGGCTCTGGACCATGGGCAAGGTAGGGGTGAGCACAAGAGTCCCTCTTTGGTCTGGGTGTCAATTTCCGGGTGTCTGGACAGAGCTGGATAATTACTGTTGACTAGCAGGGTCCTGTGGGCGAGCTTCTGGAACAGGATTTCAACTCTGCCTGTCTACTGCAGGGTGTTTACAGCTGGTGGTTGACACCTGCACCTGGTAGACTCTCAGTCACATCCTCCTTACGAGCCTGTGAACTCACTCAAAGGGTCCAGCAGGCAGATCCTGGTGAACAACAATCTGCTGTCTTCTCTTGCCCCAAACCCCATGCTATACCCCAAAGCCAAGCAGAAATGATATCTGAATTATGTGCCTCTGAGGCACTCCTCTTCCAGGGTGGAAATGGAAGCTGTCTGTGAATACAAAGCATGCTGAGCCTTTCACAGATACGAACAATAAGCAACGCTTAAGAAACATGCTCAGAGTCGTTCAGAGGAGGCATTCCCAGGAAACCCCAGCCAGGGCAGCAGGAGGCAGCAAACCACTGAAGCAGGGAAGCCATTGTTCCACTGTGCACACCAGTGGGGTGGGGGTGGGGGTGGGGGTGAGGATTAAAAGGAACAGTATAAACTACCCCACCATGGGAAGGGAAACGCTGCTTGGATGGATGGGAGGAGGGAGAGAAAACCCACTATAGGCCAGAATATGGGGCAGTAAGCACGGACAAGATGCAGGAAGTGAAGCCATTGCCCAGGCCCTGCCCCAGCACGGCAGGTCAGCACAGGGGCTATACTTCCAACAAAATGAACAAATGTGGGGACGGGTAAGGAACAAAGTGATGGTCAGGCTTTCTCTTCATTAGTGATCCCTCAACTCCATTAACCCCAACTTCCTACTCTCCAACTCCGCCAGACTTCTGTTTCAGGCCTGTGCTGGTTCCGAAGCCATGACTGCAGAGCTAGCCCACTTTCCCTAGACTGTGTCTGAAGAAATGAGACGCAGAGATGCCATATGGGACCGGCTCTGCCACCAGGAGTGACTGGCCTCAAGTGTCATCATGCCTTCTTATCCCCAGCGACCTCATTTATAAATGGGAGACTATCTGACCGCCTGCACTGCCTCCCTTGTGGCAAGGAGCAAATGAGACAGTCAGAAACGGCCCCAGTCCCAGGACCTGTCTGGGAGAAGAACCAGCCTGGACCCAGCAGTTTACAAGGGGGTTACCCCAAAGAGTTTCTCCTAACAACCAGCCCAGACACAGGAAAAGCACCCAAACAGAGATTCCCATTGCCTCAGTTTCCCTACTTACAGAAAACCAGTAGGCTCACACACTGGGCTTGAACAGAGAGCTCAGTGAAAGTGCAGCCATACCTCAGAAGCAGCAAGGGGCAAGAAAGGCCATACGTCATGAATGCTCAGAGGGTACAGCCTTCGCAAGGAACACATGGTCAAATCATCCATCAGCCCAGAGTGTCAATGGGATCTGTGCAGCAGATGAGCTGCCAGGGGGATCTGTGCCCAGAATGAGCCTAGCCACTAGGTGCTGCTTCTCCAGGACACAGAAAACTTGGCATCCTCAGGAGCAGCAAAAACACTTAACTCTGCTGGAACCACAGCGACAGCCAGCCACTTGCCCTTCCCCAAAGTCACTGCCAAGAGCCAAGCAAACTGTCCATTGTACCGTTACCAGCCCAAGGTCAGCGGAGCGGCAGGTGGCCGCTCCTTCCTGGAGAGGTTGCTGGGCCTGAACTTGGGAGTCAACCCCAAAGTCAGTCTTGCATCTCACTCCACAGCAGGACACCCAGGGGTCAGGCAAGACCAGGACCTCCTGCTCAGGTAAATGTCCACAGGCCTGGGACCAGTTCAACTGGCAACAGGTCAGCCTGGTAGTTAATCTGCAGCTCCCATGGAGCCTGCCCTGGCAGGGCTGGGGCCCGTGGCTGGCAGGAAGTCAAGGGTTGATCCAGCACACACAGGCTCCTCTCTGTCAGGCTAGGTAGGGGATCCGAAGCCTTCTTCCCGTAGGATGCTCATAAGAAGGAACGGCAATATGATCCCCAAGAGTAACCAACTAGGCCTTTGCCTTCGAAGAGAGCAAAGAATACTAACACCCCCTCTGGTGCTCTCCCTCCCCTTCCCACCGCATCCTGACAGGTCTGGAGGGGCCACTTACCAGATTCCGAGTAAAGCACTAGCACATTATTGCGGGTCCTGAGAAGTTTCTTCAAGTCCTTGGGGTAGGAGATTCTCTCAATGAGGGAAGAGACCTTTGTGGAGGACAGCCATGCCGGCAAGACCACCTAGAGACCAAGTAGCCAAAGCCCGTGAGTCTGACTTCTCTCTCACTCAGGGTGCCCACAGACAATCCACCCAAAACATACGTTCTTTTCTTATCTGGAACTTAAAATATTTTTACTCATAAAGTTTTTCTTAGATAATTTGCCACCTATACACAATGCACCCTGACTTCTCTCACCCCCACTGTCTCCCATTACCTTACCATCCTGACCCAACCCTTCCTCCCCACAAATCTCTCTTCACATTGGTTCATTTGATCCCCTGACCCACTAAATTTGACTTAGTACATCTTTGTGGCTATGGGTTTAGAGATTACCCTTGGATCCTTGTAGGCTCAGCAGTGGGTACGCATCTCCTGAAATGTATCGGTAGCCAATAGCTCAGCAGTAAATGGTAGGGTCTGGTAAACCTTATCCCTTCCACGGCTGACTGCTGACAAGGCTTGCCTTACGAAAACATGTTCTTGCTGCCCTCCCAAAGTACCACACCTACCTCTTTACCTCCAGAGCTCCCACTTGGCCCACTGCAGTCCCCACCTCACCCACACCCTCTGTGGACTCTAGTGAGATTGTCTGGACTGTGCCCATACGTAATGCACTGCCACCCACAGACAAGAACTAAGAGAGTGATGTCTGCATACAAGGGCCACATGTGACAGTCTGAAAACTCTATCCCACCTAGGAGCACCGATGCACAGAACCCGCAGGGAGTCATCGTCTCTCACACCCACGATGGGATGGATAGGTCTGAGGCTAAGCTTTTCTCACTGGGTCAAACAATCACAGAGATCTGGCCAATGGAAAACAAGCCAAGTGGCTGGAGGTGGCAGCACACACCCTTAAGCCCTGGCACTTGGGAGGCAGAGGCAGGTAAATCTCTGAGGACCAGCCTGGTCTACAGAGAGAGTTCCAGGGCAGCAAGGGCTACATAGAGAAACCCTGTCTTGAAAAACAACAAATAAATAAAACAAAACAAACAAAAGAACAAGCCAAGTGTCCCCATGCTCTTGGGAACTGGAGATGCCGGGTGCCTCTGCAGGCATGAGGAAGAGCGGACCAGAAGCAGAGCAGGATGGGGGAAGACAGGAGCAAGGAGGAGCTGTGAGGTAGATCTCCCAGGCCTGCTTATGTGGTGGCACAACGCTGAAAAAAAGGAGATCCTAAAACAGCAGCTCCACCCATGACAGACCAGAGGCAAGAGCCTCCTGGCTGTCGTCTGGAGAGCATGACCTTCAGAGTTCTCAGAAGTGCATCACCGTACACCCAGCCATACCACCTGTCAATCAGGAGGAGCTCATCACACCAGCTGAAGATATCTCACGTGTGCGAAGTGCACCGACAACACACGCTTTCTCAGAGTCATGGGAACCCACGCTCTTCTGAGACAAGAAATAAATGAAGGATGGGGGTCGGAGAACCTAGGAAACAAAGGACCCAGCACAGAGGGAGGCAGGATGTTCCATGTTGATGGTGAGGAGTGGGCCAGGGACACTGTCAGCAGGTGTGGTGGTCTGAATAGGAATGGCCCCCCATAGGCTTATATATTTGAAAACTTGGTCATTCAATGCTACTTGACAGGGATTAGGGGGTGTGGCCTTTGGGGTGGGTGTGGCCTTGTTGGAGGAAGTGGGTGGGCTTTGAGACATCAGAAGCTCAAGCCAGGACCAGTGTCTTGCTCTCTTCCTTCTGTCTGCTGATCTGGATGTAGAACTCTTCAGTACCTCTCTAGCACCACATCTGTCTGCATCCCGCCATCTGTCCCGCCATGAGGATAATGGATTAAACCTCTGAACTGTAAGCCAGCCCTAACTAAATGCTTTCTTTTAGAAGAATTGTGGTAGTTATGGTGTCTCTTCACAGCAATGGAGCATCAAAGCAGCTAGCCGCTACAAGGTCAGAGGTCATGGAGAAAAGACATGGACACAGGCCACTAGAGACCACATGCTGTCCTCTTCTATCCTAAGAGGAGTCTGAATTTCTTCCAGAAACATGCAAACAAGTAATCTAAATTTCTGATGTGTCCCACACCAGTCAAGCTATTTCCTCTTTGCCACCCAATGTCTTGAGCTGTGTGTGTCTGGGCTTTGCCCCTCAAAAGCTAAGGTGACAGGCAACAGCACTGAACCTTTCAAAGGCCAGTGACTCACTTGTACCATGGGGATGGTGACAGCTCCCTGGGAGCAGGGCTATGACACATGGGACTCCTTAAATGTGCTTTACAAAGTCATAAAGCACTCGAAGAGTATCAGATAACATAACATCTAATGCCCACCACCAGATCAATGGGGGAAGACAGAAACACGACCATACTCTAACAAGTTTCACTGGAATCTGCCACCAGAATCAGAGTTCCTTCTCCCCAGAGTAAAGCCTCCCAGGAATGAGCAAGCGTCTTCCCCTGCCAGCCCTGCCACCATGCCCGAGGAGCCACTGCTTTGTGCACACCATCTTCAAAGCTCAGGAGAAAGTTCCTTCAGTGTTGACTACCACATGCCATCCCACTGCTATAAGGGGGCTTATGAGCTGAACCCTAAAACGTCCATGGCTCAGCACACACACACACAGCAGTGACTGAGAAAATAACTGGACTTGGTGGAGAAACATGGCAACTTGCTGTTTAGCTTTCCCTCCTAAGAGAATATAGTCAGGAAACATGACTGCACTAGCCAGGGACCCTCCCCTCCAGATCAGCCTCCCTGGGCCTGGCAGGCACCTGCCAGACGGCAGAAGTGCTATAGTCTTACTGACACAGCACCCATAGCTGAAACCATAGGAATCCCAATCTCCCACATACCTTGGCTTCCTTTATATAAACCCTGACAGTCCCTTAGGTCATCCAACCAAAGGTCACCTGAGATTAAACATGCCACCATCCAGCAAGTCACTAAAGCCTCTGGCCCAATGTTTACTGACACAGTAGAAGAGTTAAGCTTCTGTGAAAATACCTTGAGCAAATTGACTTTGCCTGAAATCCACCACACAAGAAGTTAGGGCTGGTACTGGTCCTTCCTAACAGCAGGCTTGCACAGACGTCTCTGTGTAGGGTCTACAGTCTTACTGAGTCCTTATCCCTATTTAAGATTAAGAGCTCTGGAGGGCAAGATACTCTGAGTGTCTTCAGGAGTGCTTAATAAACACAACAAATCACACCCAGCCTACAGATGCCATCCCTCAGAGAACATGTCACCAAGTGAACCCTTAGTGGCTTTAAGAGGCACGATGATCATCCAGAATGGGGCTGATGAGGAAGGCAGATGGCTGGTTCTCTGACGGCCTACAACTTGACAGTAGTCATCAAGGGAGTGGCAAGATGGACATCAGACTCATCTTCCCAGAACCCCAGAATTAGTGGCAGGTATAGAGGGACCAGCCAGCTGACTGAGCAGATAAGAAAAGGGTATATCCAGCCATATCCAATGACCATTCACAGGAAGGCAGAAGAAAAGAAAGTCTAAAATGGCTCCAAAGATGTAACTGCAGCCAAACACGGGAGACGGACCAACGGCGGAGGCAGCTTTTTTCCTGGACTGAAGAAGATGGCAGTGGGCTAAGATTTCTGGGACCACAGCCAACAGACATGTGAAAAGGCATCCATGAACAACATACGTCCTCCAAGCTAGAGGATGAGCTGGGAGGCAACTGAAGTCTCTAAGATCTGGAGCCAGAGAGGGGACAAGGGAGAAGCGCTCAGCCCAGGAAAAGGGATGGTGTTAAGAGCAGGGCTGAGACCTTACCCAGGGGTGACACAGGAAGGCAAGGCGGGCCGAGTGGAGGAAGGCTGGGAAAGCTCAGAGGCTGCCACAGTCTCTGGGAAAGCATGTTGGGGGAAAGGAAGGACTATAAGCCAGGATACTGAGCAGTTATACCCAGTGCAAGAGCTGAGTAATAAAAGATGCAGCAAACAGGTATAGTTGGTTAGAGGGTCCCCACAGAGGCGAGGAAGCCTCCAGGTGCCTGTGGGCACAGAAGACTCAGGGTTTGCCATGAGGCCTGACAGAGGAAATCCAACCAGAATGGCCAGACCACAGGGAACACAGGGAGATGTGGTACAAGCTAAGACTTCTAAGAAAGGGCCCCAAGACCTCATTCACCCTAACAAGCACCCACAGAGGCAGCCAGGAGGGAAGCCCTCCTCCTACCCCGTAAGGCCCCTTTTCTTCCAGTCACTAAACAGTCCATTTTCTCCTCTGCTTCTTCCGTTAACCCATCCAGCAGGCTCCTTCCTTTCCTTGACACAAGCTACAGTGAGCCTGGATCTCCTTGCCCAGACACCAGCAGACTCTGCTCCTTAAGTCACAACCCATAAACCTGCCTGACAATAATAACTACAGCCACATAGCAGCATTAATGGTGCCCAGATTATCTGATCCTCTGCTTTGCTCCAGGGAGGAAAAGGCAGTATTGGAGTGCTCCCAAAGCCAGCTTCGTCCCAGCCAGCACCAGTATAGTTTCTGTGCTTGGCAGGCCTTCACACTGGCAGTCAAGAACTCAAGAGCAAGAGGGGAGGAAAGATGACCTTTGCTCACACCTAACTCCTCCTCTGACCATCTCCATGCACTGAGGCTGCCCTCAGCCCCTACTGTGCTGAGACCCGTAAAACACTTTCCTGGTAGAACCTGATGGAGAACAGTGGTCCCCTTTTCTACTACAGAGGAGACCTTCCCCTCCACACCAGATTCTGCTTGTACCATAAAAGATTACCCCACCCCTTCAGAGAACTACCCTGCCCCAATCGCCAGCCCCTTCCACAACCCCCTCTCCCTTCATTAGAACGCAAGGCTTTCTTCAGGGCCCTATGAAATCCTCATCCTAGCACAACTGGGAAAAGGGCAGGAGACCAACTTTTCTCTTTATCTGTTATGTCTCTGAATAGCTCTCCTATCTACATGGTGGCTTCTCTCCCACCATGCAGTTCATCTGTTTCTGGGTCTCCCCTCCATCCCCAGCCCCATGCCATCCTTTACACACCTGAAAAGAACAGTGACTCTGGGTTCAAACAAGACATGGCATGAATCCAGTTGCCATCACTTACAAGACCCCAGGCTTGTTACTAGACCGCTGAGTGCCATCTCTCGACCCAGAAGGGCAGAGGATAAGATCCCTGCTCACCTGGTGGCTTGGCTCATTATTAAATGAGGGAGGAGAAAGACATGAACCTAATGCAATACTTGGCAGACATAGCTCATAACAAGTGCTAATTGCCTCTGAGTACGATTAGTGAGCAAGGGCAACAACAACCGGGACCTCCTTTTCCTCTCGGTGGCCTTGCCTGCAATCAGGCAGAGCCACAGGTCCAGGCAGGAAGGCATGCACACGTACGCACATTCAGCACCAGAAAACCTGGCGTACTGAGCCATCTGCACAGTGACCTGCTGTAGAGGTCACACAGCACATTTAGAAAAAACCCTGCCAGGTGCGTGGGCACGGTGACAAGTTTACCGATAGGGTGACCCAGCAGGTGGGTACTTGTGTCCTACAGAAGATGGAGGGGACCAGAGGTTAGGTGCCCAAGGACATGTTGTAGATTCACAGTAGAGGCAAGGCTTCAAACTGTTCATGACACCACTCAAGGGCTTCTGGCCTAACCGGCCACAAAGAAAAGGAGCTACTTCCTAGCAACAGAACTAATGGCCAGGAAGGAGGAGGAGTTTACACTGATACCCTGCTTTCTACAAGTTCAAGGGTACAGACGTTCAACATGAGGCAGTAACCCCTGATTTGTTCCCAGCAGGGCCTTTGTGCTATGTGCCAGGTCTCCCTTTCCACTTCGTCCCGCCCAGTGTCCACTCCCCACCTGCTCACACAACACACAAACCTCTCCACTGAGCCAACCAGCAGAGCTACCATCTACACACCTAGAGAATAACCAGCGACAACCACTCTTACACCTACACCCTCTACCTAAAAAATAAAATAAAAATAAAAAGGCTGTCTCTGGGGCATGTGACAGCACCCTCCCCATTCCCCGGAACGGCAGTGACTGTCATTACAGATTCACCCTCCTCTGCAAGTTCCAGAGCCAGCAACGGTCAGTTATGTAAAATCCCAGTTTGCAGAAGAAGAGAGATTTGGGGACAGAAGTTTAACATTTAAGGGGAAGGGTGGAGGTGGGGCTCAAGCCTTTTCCCTCTGTCACCTGAGTAAAGACTCCCTTCTTGTGTTGGGAGCTGTGAAGAAACCAGTTTAATTTAGTTTAACCCACATTTTGCTCAAAATAGCTTTGAAATGTCAGAATCTGGAAGTCTAGACACTGAGGAACCTGGTGGTAAAGGGACTGAGGGGTAAGACACACAAAGGTCTACACTGGATGCCAGAGAACAGGCTCGCTGAGAACTTAGAGCCAAACCTGGGAAGGGTGGTGGAGTCACACCGTGGAGCTGGTACCGACTTTGTCAGTCACCGGCTGAGAGACCATGGCTAAGTAGGTCATCTCTCCTCGGTCTGTGTCCTTCTCTGGGAAGGAAAGGGATAAAAGAGATTTCTGAAGTTCTTCCTAATGATAATATTAGACACACCTAACCTTATGACTACCAAGAAGGTAAGGCTGCCTCTAAAGAAGCAGCTGCTTTCCTTGGGCCATCGCAATGAAAGTCGTGCCTCAAAGACTCCCCAGCATCAAGTATGAGCATTTGGCTAAATCCCAGCCCATGGGCTGTGTGCATTAAGTATTATGTGGTGACTGTTAAGGCTAGCCCGTGGTGTTGGAGATGGCTCTGTGGTTAAGAGCACTGGCTGCTCTTCCAGAGGATCCTAGTTCAATTCCCAGCAGCCACATGGTGGCTCACAACTGTCTAACTCCAGTTCCTGGGCACCGGATATCCTCACACAGACCCAACAATGCACAGGAAGAACTATGTAGCCCCAGGAGTGCTGGAGAAGTCTCTACATAAACCAGGCTCAGGTCAGCCTTGAACTTAATGTGCCACTATGCCTGGCTTGAGAGGAATCTTCCTAAGTGTCATCCTCCCTGCGAGCTGGAACTCAAGCAGCCCTGTCAAGATGAAAAGGGCAAACTTGCTAAAGATTCATAGTTAACATTCTAGAGGATGTCTGGTTCCCTCACACAACAGAGGGCTATCTCTAGATGGTCATCTTGAGGCACTGTCAATCTGGACCTTCTGGTACTCACACAGATAGGTCTGAGCACCTAATTAAATAGCAGCTTCAACAAGAAAACACTCAACACCTGCTCTCATAAGCGCCTGGAATACCAACCCTTGTACTCGGGACTGTGGAGGGATCCACGGACTTGTGCGTCTCCCGGCCATTGGCACTTCCACTGAGCACCTCTCAGGCTAGTTCCCTGCACATGTAACCACCAGCTGGGACCTCTGCAGTTCCCCTATCTGGCCCTTTTCTAGTAAGAGGTCCCGCTGGAGGCTGAAGACAAGCCTATCCCTTAAAAGGTTCCAAGCAAGGTGTGTGAGACAAAAAAAAAAAAAAAAAGAAGAAGAAGAAGAAGAAGGGCTATGGAAACTTACTACATGAACTCCTTCCTGGAAGTCCATGTCCTCTGGCCTGCCAGCATCACCCTGAACCATGCTAATCATGGGAGGTTTACGCCCCTCCCCTCCCAGGCCATCTATTGCTATCCCATGCTGAAGACCATCACCCCCTCCAAAGACCCTAGGTTAAACACCCCAAGTCCTCACATGCGATCTCAAATCACCTCTCATCCCCAAGGTTCCTCCTGAGACATGTGACGTCAGCTCTCAGCCTGCCGCTGAGCACTGTGCGGCTTGAGGAGAGCGATGTGCTCCCTGGCACGGGGATTTATTTTTGGAAATGAGTATGCCTGCTTTCATAACTCAGAACACAGGAAATTAATCACACAACTCTTTGCTGGTGGGCCACCGCTGAAAAGGGAGAGAAAAGAGCTGGGGCACCATTAGCAAATCTCTTAAAATATGGAGCCCAACTGTCACAGCACTGGCAGGAACCTAACACAGCCAATTTTTATGGCAAGCTGCTTGGCATGGGGTAGTGGGTCTCTTGAAAGTGCTCGTGCCCTCTGACTCGGTGGCTCCACTTCTGAGGAGCTGTCCTGAGGGGGTGAGCAGAGCTTCTGGCACAGATATGACTCACACAGCTCCATCGACAAGAGTGAAATCCGTGCAAACAACCCAAACACCCACCGCAGGGGACTGGCTGCACACACACTGCCAAGGAGGAATGATGGTACAATGTAAAAACATGTGCCTGGAGGTTAAGTTAAAAAAAAAGAAAAGGAAAGGACTGAAATTCTCACGGCATGACCACAGCCACAATCAAATAAACTGTCAGGAGAGGGGGCCAGATAACAGAGTGCACCTAAATAGTCTGTCCTTGGATAGCTACATGCTTCTTTCTCTACTTTGTAACTCAGCATAATAAGAATGCTTGATTGCTAAATTAAAAAAAAAATTAACACCATTTGGCTATATTATGAGAATATCTCTCAAAGAGTCTCCCAATCAAGAAATTTAACCTTACAGTGGGCAAAGCATGACAAAGTCCCTTAGTTAAGTAAGGGACCAATGGTAACATCACTGGTAATGGAGCAAAGTGAGGCAATGGTCTCCCACTAGGATACACTGAATGGAAACATCAAAGCTCAAACTGTAGCTTAGGTGCGGTGGCACACATCTGTAATCCCTCCACTTGGGAGGCTGAGGCTGGAGGACTGAGGGTTAGTAGCCTGGACAACGCAGCATGATCCTCAAAACAAAAACAATCAGGGTCGGTGAGATGGCTAAGTGGGTAAAGGGGCTTGCTGCCAAGCCTGATGATCTAAGTTCAGAACTCAGAACCCACATGGTGGAAAAGAGAAACGACTCCTAGGCGTTATCCTCTGACTTCCACACATACACATGGCACATGCGCACACACACCCCAAATAAATATAATTTTAAACATTATTTTAAAACTTAAATGAAGAAACAAAAATCTCAAGCTCAGAAAACTTGTAGTTCACTACTTTGTAGCCACTGGAGATCTTTTAAAAAGCCAGGAACACAAAATAAATCTCACTACAAAAAAAAAAAAAAACCCTCAAGGTCACAAAAGGCAACAAGTGAAGTCTCCCCAGAGCACAGGAGCTGAGGATGACTGAACTGATGACACTGGTCTCAGACTGGGGACCAGAGCTGGCTCTACAAATGTGGGGCTGATGCACAGCCCGACTCCATCAACTTCAGATCAGCCACTCAAGAGTCCACCTGTACGGACCTGCACAATGACCGTTCTCCTCACAGTCCCAACCGCCTGACTGTTCACACAGCATCTGCAATGTACAGGCTTCACAGGCAAGCTAGAACCAGAGTGCACGGAGGATTACACACGGGTAAAACACTGTGCTAGTCTTAGGGATCGGAGTGATATGATTTTCATATCAGCAAGGTTCCTGGACCCATTCCCCAGTGAACACTGAGGGCTATCCGCTCTCTTTCCTGATTTTAATCATTGCATTGTGTGAGGTGAGTGATTTTCCTGTGTCCTAGGAAATACAGTCATTGCTTAATGACAGGAATTAGTTAATTATGGGAAAGGCCGTTCAGTAGGACTGAAACTCTGCTGTGTCACATGACTGAAGCACTTAGAGCTAGGTACATATATGTACTCTATACATGTAGAAGAGGAGTGGAACTGTATGTGATTAAATATACTTATGGCTCCTGAATAAAGGGTGTGAGAATCCTCTGTGTTCCTTCTTCATGCAGCCTTTCTGTAACTCTGGCACTATTTCCACCTGAGAGACAGACAGACAACAACAAAATACTTGGTGGGGTCAGGGGACTGGCACAATGGAGACAGATGGCTCAGCGGTAATACGCTTGTGCAAGCGTGGAGACCCGAGTTCAGATCCCGGCTCCTATGTAAATGCCTGACAGATGTGGGGACCCATCTATAATCCTAGCACTCCAGAGCCAGAGACTTGATCCCAGGAGCAAGATGGCTACAGACTAGCCAACTCAGTGAGCTCTGGGTTTAGATGGAGATGTATGGAGGAAGATATTCGACACCAACCTCAGGCCACCACACACATATATTGACACCCAGACACATGTGAGCATCCACATTCTAACACACACACACACCAATCAAACAACAACAAAAGTACTGGCTGGGGCTGGGAATGTAAGGCAGTGGTAAGGAACTTACCTAACATAACCCCAGAACTGCAAGCCCCGCCACAAAAACTGCTCAATAAAAAAAAAAAGATAGAGATGGCTGTAGAGAGATGGCCCAAATGCCACTCACCACGCCCCTCGGGCCTCCTGACCCCGTCTGCTATGCAAGGACACAACAGTACTTTCCCCACATCCACACAGCGCTCACCTGTCCTTTCTGCACTTGCTCTCTGCGGGCTGTTTCACCACTTCAGGGGCAGGGGATTTCTGTTCTGTTTGTGGGGAGGTTGGTTGGTTTTGTTTTTAGTTTTAGGGGTTTTGTTATTGTTTGTTTGTTTTCTTTACAAATCTGGTATACAGAATTTTAAAAAACAGGACTTGGGATGTAGCTCTGTGGTAAAGCACTGTCCTAGCATGTACAAGGCCCTGGGTCTCATCAACAGCTACCACAGTAACAAAGCCAGAAAATACCCTGCATTTAACACATACCTAGCAAATTCTTATAAGAAGGGCTATACAAAATCACACTAACTCATAGGCATAAGAAACACAATCCTTCAAAGGATGATCCCTAAACACTTGCCACCAACCACGGCAGAGCACTGCTCTGAAGTCAGGAGGCCGGACCGCAGAGTAGGTTTGGGGAACACATCATCAGTTTCTGATGTCATTGTTTATCCAGCAGGCTTCAAAATACAACTAAGCACTATGAGTCCCTGGATAGTGGTGGGAGGCGGAGGTATGCATGAGGGGAGGGAGGACATACAAGCACAGGCCTCTGGTGTGTGCCACCCATACAGCCACCGGAGCTAAGTGGAGATCTAGATCTATATCTCAGTCTATATCTGTATCTATCTATAATAGACAGATCATATATCTATAGATATCTATATAGATATTGGGACCCATCTATAATCCTAGCACTCTAGATGTCTATATCAATATAGACACAGACAGACAGACAGACAGACAGACAGATAGATAGATTGCAGTTTCTCAACAGGGTTTCTGTGTAGCTGTCCTAGAATTAGCTCTATTTACCAGGCTGGCCTCAAACTCACAGAGCCACCTGCTTCTGCCTCCTGAGTACTGGGAGACTGGTAAGAGGAGGTCTGGAGTGATGGCTTAATAGTTGAGAGCACTTGCTGCTCCTGCAGAGAATCAAGGTTCAATTCTCAGCATCCACGTAATGGCTCATAAGCTTCCTCAACTCCAGTTTCAGGGAACCCAACACCCTCTTCTGACCTCCACCTGGGCCCTTAGGAGGCACTCAGCACCCAACACCCTCTTCTGACCTCCACCTGGGCCCTTAGGAGGCACTCAGCACCCAACACCCTCTTCTGACCTCCACCTGGGCCCTTAGGAGGCACTCAGCACCCAACACCCTCTTCTGACCTCCACCTGGGCCCTTAGGAGGCACTCAGCACCCAACACCCTCTTCTGACCTCCACCTGGGCCCTTAGGAGGCACTCAGCACCCAACACCCTCTTCTGACCTCCACCTGGGCCCTTAGGAGGCACTCAGCACCCAACACCCTCTTCTGACCTCCACCTGGGCCCTTAGGAGGCACTCAGCACCCAACACCCTCTTCTGACCTCCACCTGGGCCCTTAGGAGGCACTCAGCACCCAACACCCTCTTCTGACCTCCACCTGGGCCCTTAGGAGGCACTCAGCACCAACACCCTCTTCTGACCTCCACCTGGGCCCTTAGGAGGCACTCAGCACCAACACCCTCTTCTGACCTCCACCTGGGCCCTTAGGAGGCACTCAGCACCCAACACCTCTTCTGACTCCACTGGGCCTTAGGAGGCACTCAGCACCCAACACCCTCTTCTGACCTCCACCTGGGCCCTTAGGAGGCACTCAGCACCCAACACCCTCTTCTGACCTCCACCTGGGCCCTTAGGAGGCACTCAGCACCCAACACCCTCTTCTGACCTCCACCTGGGCCCTTAGGAGGCACTCAGCACCCAACACCCTCTTCTGACTCCACCTGGGCCCTTAGGAGGCACTCAGCATCCAACACCTCTTCTGACCTCCACCTGGGCCTTTAGGAGGCACTCAGCATTTCAGCTACAGTACTTGCTTAGGGCTACACAGCAAGTGATCCCTGAGTCAACCAACACCAGGGTGGAACAAGAAGAGGCACAGGCAGTCACTCCTGTTCTGTAAACACGAAGTAGCACATTCTTAAACAGGCTGAACATCCAGAATCTGACATTCAATAAAGCCTCTTTGCTCAGCTCCGATGGCTGGGATTACAGATGTGTGCACTGTGCTTGGTCCAAACACAGAATTTCTGAGTGCAACCTGGTAAGTATATAATCCACACTTGACTACATGTGATGATGTATCCCAGTCCTAATGCATGTATGATAAAAAAAAAAAAATTCCATAAAATTACCTTCGGGATAAACGTACAAGATGCATTTGAAAGGGAAATGATCTTCAGATGCAGAACCATCACCAAGAACTCATTATATATACCCAAACATTCAAAATAAATCTGAAATCCAAAGTACTTCTGATCCCAGCATTTCTGCTAAAGAATTCTTAGCCTGTGTTTTGCTTCCTTTAAGAAATCACTCCTTATATACTAAGGACTGCATGGCACAGTTTCTCTCCGTATTCCGCACAGCACAAATGTGGCTGTCAACAAGGGACAAGTCAGGGGCAGGACAATTGATCCAGGAGCCTATAAAAACAGGTTTGCTTATCCTGAAATTGCAACTGCAGTGCATTTAACCAAGACGTAAGTCCCTGAGGCTTTTAATGTTTTGGAAAACCTCTTCTAGGGCCAAGAGGGCTTTGGGTGACTGCCAGCCCGGTGTGCCAGGCCTGCTAACGAGGATGAACTGGTAGAAACACAGAATTAGAGAGCATGGGGAAGAGAAGGAGCAGAGGGAGAAGGAGCGGGGGGAGGAGGAGTAAGGGAAGAGGAGGGGAGGGGAGGGGTGAAGGAGGGGTGAATTCCCACTCTGGAAACCCAATCATACCTCAAAGCTTCTCTAATTGATAAGAAAAAACCACTCAAGTGCTCCTGACCCACAGTACACAGACATGCTTTCAACGCATTAACACGGTCTGTCCCCCAACAATGAGTCTAAACCCACATTTGCAGCCTTCTAGTCTCCACTCAGAAGCAGTCATAAAAATCAATCCAATGGGTAACACCTACATCTTTTTCAAATGACGTAGATCAGAAACATCAGGTGTCTGAGAGGCAGCAAAATTAAGCATTCAGAGAAACAGGTATATCTGCTGTGTCGGATGCAGGGTGGGATTCAGAGCTGAGTGACAGAAGAGTCTAGGTCTAGCAAGTATAAGGACCTGGGTTCCAGTACCTCCCCTGACCCCAAAACGATGTGTATGTGTTCTTTCTGTAAACCACTGCTGTGGGAAGTGGAGTCATCCCCACATCAGGTACATGAAGAACAGAGGTTCAAAGCAGTTTAAAAAGACTCACCTCAGGCTAAGTGTAAGAGGGCAGATGCAGAGCCTGCCCAGTGTGTGAAACACAGATCTTGTATTCTTCTCTACACCTGGCCACGGGAATGCTGCCAGAGATAACTCTGGCTTTCTCTCCCATTCCCCATAGCTCTAAGAAGAAGAGTCATGAGGCCAGTGAGTTCACTTCGCCCTTCCAGCCACCGAGTGTGACCAACTGCAAAGAGCCATGACAGCTGATCCATCTTCTTCCGTTAACCTGCATGCCTGTAATAACCCCAGAAGCCCTTCACAGGGAGGCAGAAACTGCATGTGCTCCGGCCAAGTGAAACAGCAGGACATGATGATACAGCTCAAGACGGTGGCAGCATCGTATACCACACCAGTCAGTGGAGAGCAATAACCTTGCCTGCCAAATGACTGTCTGCCACACAAATTAACACTCCCTGCTATAGTTTGGATTTGAAATGTTACCCAAAGGCCCAAGTATACGAAGCTTGGTTCCCAACTGCAGTAAGGTCAGAGAATACTGGGACTCAGGCTCCTTCCTGTCCCTGCTCCACAGCTGTCACAAGGTCTACAAGCCTGTCTGACCCACAGACCGTCCCTGTGACAGATGGTGCCCAAGCAACAGGGTCCAGAGACCATGCATGCACTCAAACCTCAGAAACCCTGAGCCAAAATAAACCTTTCCTCCTCTTAAGTTAACTAACTCAAGTGGTTTGTCACAGCCACAAGAAACTGACTAAAACATCACAAATTTTTTAACTGTTACCCCACCCCACTCCTCCTTTTTTGAGACAAGGTATCACTATACAACCTGGCTGGCTGGCTGGGAACTCCCTTCAGAGACCAGGTTGACCTCACACACAGAGATCTGCCTGCCACTTGCCAAGGGCCTCCTGCCAGCTCAGGTTAAAGGCATGGGCTACTGAGCACAGCAGTACCACAATTGTTAAGTACATCTGTGAACAGAGATTTCAAGGCCTTACTCTTAATGAGAGTCGCTCCACAGGTCTGGACAGTCCAGAAGTCAGGTTTTTATGTACATATTCTTTCTTTTAATTTTTTTTTAATTTCATGTATATTGGTGTCTTGCCTGAATGTACGAGTGAGGGTGTTGGAGCCTCTGGAACTGGAGTTATAGGAGCTGGAAGAGTTACAGTTATGAGCCGACATGTGGGTGCTGGGAATCGAAGCCAGGATCTCTGAAAGAGGCCTATGCTCTTAACCATTGAGCCATCTCTCCAGCCCCACATATTCTTTTTTATTTTTTAAAGATAATTCAAGTTTATTGATCAAAGCTTTGCTAGGGAGATCAGCATATTCTCTTAAAGTGGGTTTTAGCTACAGCCTACCTGGAAAGGCTGTGAGCAGTGTATCGTTTAAAACCACTCTCTGGACCTCCATGTCACTCCTCTCCCCACCCACAGTCAAAATCTCCCATTGTGGCCCTGTGTAGTCCTCATCCCTCTGAAATCTGGCTCAACAATGTCCCCTACCCCACAAACCTCTTAAGCCTGTGATCCTTTGGTCTTCCCTCGGATTCTCCAGCCAGCTGCCTCTCTCTGTACATGCTGAGCTCTGGGCTCCTCGGTTCCCCTTTTGTCCACCCTACACTTTCCACAGGAGATCCCTGCTCTGAAGAAGAGCACTCATAAACTAATGTCCCCAGCCTAAGTCTCTGTTCTGAACACCACACTCATATATATCCTGCTGTCCTGGTTTGCTTTCTGCTGCTGTGAGAAAAAGCTCTGGCCAGAAACAACCTGAAGAGGAAAGGATTTATACTCCATCTTACACTTTCAGTTCACAGTTCCTTACTGAGGGAAGTCTGGGCAAGAACTCAAGCAGGGAAGAAGCTTAAAAGCAAAAACCAGAAGAAGGCTGCTCACTGGCTTGCTCCCAGGCTCACATTCAGCTACCTTTCTTATATAGCCCAGACCCATCTGCCTAGGGAGGGTACTGCCCACAGTAGGCTGAACCTTTCTCAATCAATTAGCAATCAAGAAAGTGCTCCTACAGACATGCCCACAGGCCAGTCTGATGAAGGCAACTCTTCAACTGAGGCTCCTTCTTCCCAGGTGTGTCAAAGTTGACAGCCCAGATTAGTCATCACATCTGCTCAGTCAGCACTTCTAGCTGTGGGCTCAGAGATCAGTCAATTGTTTCAAAACCTAATTCCCATACAAATCAATATTGAGCATATTTCAAAGTTTTACTTAACTCAATAAAAGATGCACTAAAATACCAAAGCCAAGTTAAATAAAAGGATATAAGAGAGAAAGCTCAAAACTACTTGAGGCTGCTAGAAAGTAACACAGTTAGGATCAAATTACATCCCAAGAACAAGTGGGTTTCTCTTCCGGGTCACATACAGATAATCTGCAGCCTCCCTAAGTCCAAACAGGGGCCCTGAAGAATAAGCCAAGCTCTCTCCCCAGTGCAGCAGATGGCCTTCGGGTAGATGTCTTACACAGTGCTAGCTATGATATAATTGGGGGCTCCATGGTTAAGAGCTTTGTTGCTCTTGCAGAGAGGCCCAGGGTTCAATCCCAGCACCCACATAGCAGCTCACACCTGTCTGTGACTCGAGTTCCAGGGACCCAATGTCCTCTTGTGGCTTTGCACATGGTGCTCAGACATACGCAGGCAAAACACCTACACATGATACAATGACAATTAATCTAAAAAACTTCATAAAGTTTACAAGTCGTCTTTTATTTCCAAACCTTGGACTTTTCTAGGCACCTGTATCTATAAATCCAACCTTATCTGTGGCCCAGAGGATTGAACCCAGGGCTTTGTCTATGTGGTCTACCTGTGTGTAAGCTCTCTACCACTGAGCTACATCACCAGCCTCTGGTATTTTGGAGCAGTGTTTCACGATGTGGCGTGGGCTGCCCTGGAACTCATAAACCTCCGAGCTCTGCTTCTCACATGTTATTATATACTGTGTGCACCACCCCAGGCATGAGAGTCTATGAATATGGGTGGGGTAAAGCTCCATCCTTCTGTTTGTTAACATTAGCATACTCATAAGTGTGCTAATGCTTTCTGCAATTTATGAACGGAGGTGGCCCGTGATGGCAGTAACCACAGCCACTGGCTCTACCAATAGAAATCGCCTTTTCTTTCTCTCGGGTGCAGATATCCTCACGTGCTATTTCTGGGCACCACTGCTTTTAAAAAACAGAAATTCTCAAACCCGCCAGCCACATCTTTTATGACTCGCCAACCCAACAGATACATTATCAACAAGTTACTGCCATCTTCCTCAATATGAGTTGTATTTCTAACTGCTCCCCTTAATAAATCAATGCATTCTGAGACCTTTAAAAACTCGATTCTGAGATAGGGCCCTTGGGTTCTCAGAAAAGCCTTTCTTCAACTCTGGGCATCAGATGAGGGATCATTACGCATTCTCTTACCGATATGCTTGCTTTCTGTGCCAGCAGTTCATATCTGAATGAAGTCACTCACATTTGACTTAAGGAAGGGTGGTACCATTCTGATTTATCATGACAGTCCAAAGAGCTCAGCACAGGACCCAGCTCATAAAGGTTTCCAAAGAAATAACCATTCTTGGAAAAAAAAAAAAAAAAAAAAAAAGCAGCAGCATCTGTTGAATGGCCAAACTCCCGTCTCACCCTTAGGATGAGCACTGGCCCATCTCCTCAATGGGAACATAAAATATTCTGCCCAGGATGCAGCAAGATAGGGCCTTTTGATGAAAGGAAATCCCTGGGAACACTTGCCTGCGTGGCCTAACAATGGAGGCTCCCAGCCTAGCATACCTCTGGGCTAGGTCACTTGTACATTTGAACCGAGCTTACTGCCCTCAACCTGGACCTTGTACTTGCCAACAAGGTCTAAAAGATTTGCTGACAGACAAAGACATCAAAGGGCTAGAGGAATGGTCGAATTCTTTACAGGAGATAGAGCTCTACCCCTGCTCCAGGAAGCTATAATGAGCTGAAAACTGCACACCCAACTGGGGTCTCAATGTGACTCTGAGAAACAGAAAGATGTAAAAAGGCCATTCATGCCATCTGAGGATCATTAGCCCACCCCACCCCACCCCCAGTGCACAACTGCACAGCTCATGGCTAGGAAGCAGCGCTAGGAGACAGGCGTGTTGTGTAGGGTGGCCAAAGGGGATGCAAACCAGAGCTCCTGGGAGAGGAGGAAGCCAGCTGGTACCTAGTCAGTTGCTCCTCCCATGCTACAGGGCTAGAGGCACTGCCACTCCAGAAAAACAAGGCCAACTCAGCTGCTTAAACATCCAGTGCAGCCACTGCACCTTCGCCTCCTGAGCCACACACCATTCCCCACCTTAGTCCACAGACTCTCTGGGGACACAGCCTAACTAACCACATTAGCACAGGACCTAATGCCACACTGAAGTGGGACACACTGACCAACGAGCCAACTCTAAGTCCCTCAACAAATATGTAAGAGTTGTCACAATTCTGGTCAGTAGAACAAATAGCATGCTGCCAAAAAAAAAAAAAAAAAAAAAAAAGAACGAGACAGATAGCCCACCACACGGGAGGGTAAAACACTGGTATTCCTGTCCCCACTTGGGTCCGGAATATAGCAGTGGAAGTTAGAGCGGTTTACACAGTGTAAAAAACCTAAGCCATCCACACAGCTGTTTCTAACCTGGGGCACTTAGTTTCAAAACTAACCACACAGAAAAGCCCCACAGAACAAAACCACAAAGGCTGGGGTGAAATCCTCTAGGGATTAATGCGGTCTGGTAGGTGTGTCTCTGCCCCGAGAGAAGATCTCTTTCAGAAATAAGGGGGAAAAACCAAGACTTAACTCAGATTCAGCCTTTTTGTATGTACCAGCCAATTCCCCAGTGTCTCCATACACGTCGAGCAAAAGAGGGGAAGGAGAACTGGAGTCAGCACCAAGAGGCCCTGAAGGACCCGAGCAGCATGCACCCCCACCACCTGGCACCTGTATCACATGGTCCCTTGCTCACACCTGCCAGGCTGGCCATTCAATGCACATGACCAATGTCCTGTGCCTAATATTCAACAGCTTGCAATGATGCCAAGGCTCCTGCTGATGTCAAGCACTGTGCCGCCTGCTTGCATTGTTTCTAATCCTTTCCACCCAGGAAAATAGATATTATTACCACCATTTACAGATAAGTGAAGCAGAGCCCAAGGCCATGCAGCTACGGAGCATCAGCTAGCTGAGAGCCCGCTTTCTTTCCAACACATCACACTTGACTCTAACAGATAACAAGGAGGAAAGCAAGAAGTGTTCTGGGCAAAGTAGCTTAGCCTCTCCCATCAATCCACTGTTCCATTCATGTCTCATGGTGTTATTAAAGGGACCACTTTCATCTGTTTCCCCATGGCCTACAGAACCCAGTCCCAGAGCTTAGCAGACATTTGGGGTTTGATGGACCTGCTTTTCCAGTCTTAGCCCCACATCACACTCTGGTTCCCCTTCCTATCAGATGGACCTCTCCCTATCTTGGAGGCTTCCTTCTCTGTCTGCAACACCCACTCTTTCCACCAAATGCTATCCTGGCACACATATGCCAGGGCCTAGGCTAAGTGCCCACCACACAACACCCGGATAAGGATCCCAGCAGTCACAGAGCCTGAGATGGACCCTCCTTGTGAAACGAACTCTTTCCTGGGGCTTTCTCTGGCCACCCAGTGCCCACTCCCTGCCCATGGCCTGCATCCCAAGCCTTGTCAGCACTTGGCATCCATGTGGAACTCAGCCATAACTCTGTGTACCCCACACATCTGTTTTAAGACTTCCCCGGTAATGTGTTTATTTCTGTGGGAAAAGTGCACTCTAGGCTCCAAGCAGCATTATCAGTGGCAATTAGGTCCCCAGGCCAGCCCACAAAGGCCTATTAAATATATAATGGTGCCAGAGGAGAAGAAAACCTGCCTGAGTACACCTTAAAAGCTCTGCAGGAGAGGCCACAGGACGAACATGCCCTCTGAGCCTGCACCCACCGTCCCCTGGGCTCTGAGCTTCCAGCCACCACAGGGCAAAGGCACCAGAAGCAAGGTGGAGAGGGAGGAACGGGAAGAAGCCAATTTATAATTCAGCAGGCCTGGCTCTTCCCTTTGGTTCTGTGAGAACTGAGGGGGATGGGGTGCTTGTCTAGCATGCAAGAGGCTCAGGGTGCAATTCCCAGTCCTGCAAAATAAAGACCACTTCTCAGATGTCACAAATGCATGGACTGTATTAGACATGTACAAATAAACTTGTAAACATATGTATTGTCTATTTTTAAACAAAATTTTATAATGAACTTTTTGATATGAAATTGCAATATGCTACCATAAAGTTCAGTTTAGACACACATACACAACACTAAACATCCCATCCAGAAAAAATATGTGTTGCTGGGGAGTGAACCGAGGGTCTCCCACATTCTAAGTAAGTACTCCATCACTGAGCCACAGCTAAAGCCCTAGGCAAGTTTTTCTTTACTTTTCTTTCTTTTTTCCAAAATAGGGTTTCTTTGTATAGCCCTGGCTATCCTGGAACTCACCCTGTAGACCAGGCTGGCCTCAAAACTCAAGAGATCCACCTGTCACTGCCCCTTCTCAAATCAAAGATGTGTGCCACCATGGCTGACTCCCAGGCAAGTTTTTTAACAGAGAATATTTGGATTCATATAAAAAAAAAAATCTATTCACTATTGGGTTTGTTTGTTTGTTTGTTTGTTTTTGCAATTTGTCTGTACACTACTGAAAATTCTGCCAGAGCCCAGCAGAGTCCTTGGCCAGACATTGGAGAACCATTGAACATGGAGACGGCTACTGAGCCCTGACAAGACAATCCTCTGTCCTGTGACTGCCCAGACACTATAACAAAGGTCCTTGTGGAGGGTCAGACCTGGCAGAAAGCATCAATTAGACAGCAGGAAAACAGGTTCTAGGGTCAAAGGTCCTGGTCTTTCTAGTCTGGGTACTTCTGGGGTTAAAGTCCCAGGTGCCATTGTGGATTTTTCTAGAAGACCAAAAAAGGCTGCAAGAAAGCATTTAATTTTTAAATTTTTTTTCTGATTATAATCTTATATAGAACACTTAGAAAATATTTTTTAAAAATTAAGCAATGAAGTAAGGGAAAGTCCCCCGCCAGTCCACCTTCTAGAACAATTAGTATTTCAATGTTCTGCTAGTTCTTCCCACTCTACCCTGAAGTCTGGTTCTGAATCTTGGTTTGTATACCTGAGCAGCTTCCCTCTTGAGATGGTCTTCATCCACACCACAGCATATCTGAACAATGTGCCTTAACTGTATTGAACGTTTCCTTTACAACCACTGACTGGGTGTTGGAGCTAATAATGCTTGGTGTACCCTAAAATTCCTATGTTGAAATCCTCACGCCCCACACACACTGTGGCAAGCATGAAGAGGTGGGCCTTAGGAAGGTTAGCAAGGCTCAAAGGTAAAATCCACATGACTACAATCAGTGCTTTAAAAAAGGACCCAGTAAGTGCTCAGTCTTCACTCTGTCCCACAAGGATACATGAAATCGACAGTCAGCAGCCTGGAAGAGGATCTGCCACAGAACCTGACTGAGCTAGTACCCTGACATCAGTCACCCAGCATCAGAAACAGCGAAAAGCAAACTTGTCATTATAAGGACCCAGTCTATGGTGTATTTGCTACAGATGCCCAAGCTAACAAAGAAACACTTCTTTCCAAAGTCTCAAAGAGGCCAAAAGGTATTGTACCATGCCACTACTATTAATTAAATCACTTCCGTATTTTTGCTTTTATAATAGATATGGTATTCATACAGCCCTGTACACAAATCTCTGTAAACCCTTTTCCATCCGTTTCCCTTATTTGAGGAGGGGTGGCTACAACCACCGCCCGCTCCCTCCCCCCCCCCCGACCCCCCTCACCCCGTGGATGCCTGAAACTGAAGATCATACAGAACATAGAGACTTTTCTTCTCTCACATGCATACCTGTGAACAAGTTTAATTTATAAATTAGACAGAGATTTAAAATAACTAATAATACAGTATTATTACTGCATTAAAATAATGAAATACAGCTGTCATTACTATACTGGCGATAAACGTGAATGTGGTCTCTCAAAATGTCGTTTTGTAAAACACTCACTTTTTTTTTTAGTCATAGTGGCTGGCCTGAAATTCTGAAGATGTCCTTGATTCTCTGATCCGATTGCCTGGCTTTATACCATACCCAATTTACATGATGCTGGGATCAAACTCAGGGCCTCATGTAGGCAAGGCAAGTGCTCTACCCTCCAAGCTATGACCCCACTTTCTTCTTATTGACCACAGATGACTTACAACTGGACAGTGAGACCACAGATACTGGGGATACTGATTTTTTTCTTTTCTTTTCATACAGTATTAAGAATTGAATCTAGCACATGCTAGGCTAGCACTCTACTCCCAGGCTGCCCTTTAAACTTACTCTATAGTCTAAACAAGACTTTCCATCCTCTGGCCTCAACCTCCTAGCTGGGATTCCAAACTCATGTCATCAGACCCAGTTAAATCTGGTTTCATAAACCCTGGGCCACGCCCAGTGGCCTTCAGTCAATACAGAGCGAACAAAGAATTCAAAGTGCTCCCAGGGATGTAGGAAGCCCTTATCAAATCCACATAGCTTTTAAATGTACAGAGGCCCAACCAGCAGTCACTCACTGCGGATCCCAGGTTATCATCCCTCTCTCTACCTGGCATCGGCCAAGCCAACTCTAGGTTCAGGGAACTCCCAGCTGCCAGAGCTTTGGGCAAACCTCAGTGTTCTTCCTCATTGCCGAGGGGAAGGTACAAGCAAAACCTCAGAAATACCCACTTCACATTTATTCCTGGACTCTGCTCCACTCATCTAAGTAAGGCCCCAGGGGCTCTCCCTAGCGGACTCTCCCTTTCAGACATGTGACCTCTCCCTGTGGGACCCTCCACCTCAGATAATGTATGGCTCTCCAGTGGCAGGCTACCAGCCGATAGGGTATTAGCTCTTGTCCTTCTATCTTTATTTGCTCACAGGATTGACTGTGGTTCAGCAGAAGGCAACACCTGATGGGAGGCACAGAGTGTAGTTTGCTCCCCACCCAAAATTCAACCTGGTGGCAAACAATGTGGTTGACAAATGTTTACAGAGTAAAAGTTCTACTAGGCCCTTGTTTTTACTGGAGGGAGGGAAAAAGGAAGAAAGCAGAACCCTCCTCCCTCAGAGTTCAAGGACTGACATCCTGATGGGAGTCAGACCAACTGGCTCCAGGAAACTGATGTCAAACATCGTAGAACGCCACCAGCACCCCCTTACAGGGTAGCGACAAAACTTCACTGTAACCTAGATCTCTCCGAGAGGACACAAAGCAGGGAACAGGGAGTTTCCTTTGACACCTACTTCCACTTAACAGAAAACTCGAGGTCACTCCTTAACTGATGACCCCAAAGGACAGGGCACTGGGAAGTCCAAGAGTTGAAATCCAATCACTCCTCCTTTACCGCCTCCCCCCATCTGCCTAGCATCCTTGCCACACCCAAAGAGAAAACAGTGGAGTGGTAGGGGCTGCAAGTCTTCCGAACTTGGTGGTAGTGGTGGTGGTGGCTGTAATGAGATGAACCAACACAAGGGAGACAAGAAGTTACCAGAGAGAAGTGGAAGAAGGCAACTACATCCTGTCACACACCCACAGCCACACCTCAGCCCTGGGGGCAAACCTGTCCCCACTTCTCCGGGGATGCCCGTTCGGGAAAGTCCTCTCATCCCCACGTAGTCTGCACCCCGGTCCAGCCCTCCTCCACTCCTGTATCACTCCGGTATCATTTTTGCAGTCCCCGGAGCTTGTTCCACCGACTCCTCAGCCGACCCGTCTGACAACCTCCTTAGCGGGTATCTTTATGGTTCCCCATCTCGTGGAAGAAACGCAGACACGTTTAAAGATCCAGGGCGCCACACTGCTCGAAAGTGGCCGGGGCTGGAGCCGGTGTCACGGTGGGTGCAGAACTCCTGGAGGTGGCGACCCCACCCAACCCGTCACGCTCCCTTTCTCCGGGGGGTCCAACCCATGAGCAAGTGTTCCTGCTGCGCAAGTGGAAGGCAGCCTCCGCCCCACTCACACAGGTGCAAGCACCGCCCGGGGGTCCTGCTTACGCTGAAGACATCCCAGACCTGCGTCCCCGCAAAGTTGTGCGAGAGCGCGAACCCCTAGAGAAGGATCACCTGGCCTGGCCCCGGTGGAGCGCAGAGGACCAGGACCCCCGCTGCCACCCGGCGAGCACGCCCCCAACCAACCCGGACCGCGCGTGTCCACGGCCATGCGGGACGCACGTGTCGCCGGCCCGCAGCCTCACCCCAATCGCCAGTAGCAGCCCCCACGCCCGCGCCATCCCCGCCGCCTCCTGCCGTCTGCACCCGGCTCTCGCGCACGCCTGCCAGCTCCACCTCGGCCAACGGCCAACGGCCAACGGCTACGGCCACTTCACAGACCGCTCCCCGCCTCCGAGTTCCCGGTGCCACGTCTGCCAAAGCATGCGCACCAGGCTAGGAGAGGCGGCCCGGCGAGGTGCCTGCCGGGAGTTGTAGTTCACGCGCCGCTCTGGCTGCCTCTGCCTTGGACTTTGCCTGAGGACACAGAGCAGATGCTGTGGGGATAGGGGTACAGGGAGACTGGGGAGTAGGGACAGTGGTTCACTAGGGGGTCTTGCCCTGTGCCCACAGCTTCAGAACCAACAACTCACTCTGAGTAGTTAGTTTCCCCACCCTGAGGCAACCCAGAGAAGTCCAGTCATTTGACTGTAGATACTAATTGTAAAGTCTATCATGGCCTGTGGAGGATGGGAAAAGTCATCTGCTTCCCAGGATCCCACCTTCCTCCTTTTTTTTTTTCCCTTGAAAAAACATTATTGAAGTGTCGGGGAAACGATTTAGAGAGCCCAAAAACGTTAAGTATAGATTACCACACGATCCACTTACTCCTTAAGCATATACTCAAAAGAATTGAAAAGTGTACTCAAATAGTACTAGCACACAAATGTTCCTAGCAGCGCTGTTTATGGTAGTCAAAAAAAAAAAAAAAATGAAAAAAAAAAGAAAGGAAAAAGAAGAAATCTAAATATCCTCAACGGACAGATAAAGAAAATCTGATATACACCAGTACAACAGATTACTATTCATCCAATAAAAAGAAAGATGTACCGCCATATGAACAAATGTCAAAAATATATGATGCTGAATTTTAAAAAGCCAAATACAAAATGTTGTATAATGATTGTATTTATATAAAATATCCAAAAATTGGAAAAAAAATTGTTTTTTGTTTTTGTTTTTTGTTTGTTTTGGGCAAGCAGATTACTGGTTGTCTGAGCTGGGGAATGGAGGAAAAGGAATTTCAATTCAGATAATCCACTGAGGATGATAAAAATCTTTCAGAGCTAGATAGAAGGGGAAGCAGCACAACATTATGAATGTATTAAATGCCACTAAACTATATCCTTTAGCTAGCTAATTGATGCTAAACGAATGTTAATTACCTGAACAAAAAAATATAAGATGGGGACTGGACAATGGGTCCACAGTTAGGAGCACTTGCTGAGGTTGGTTCCCACATGGAAACTAACAGCCATCCTGTAACCCCAATTCCAGGGCATCTGATCCCCTTTTATGATCTCCAAGGACACAAGGCAAGACTGTGGTGCTCATACATATGGGTAGGTAAAACACCCTTAGACATAAGACAGTTCTTTATGAATAACAAAACAAAAAGTCCTCTTTTGAAGCCTCTTTGTCATGAGCACCATCAGCCTGTCACTCATTTAGGAATGTTTGTTGGACACCTACTCTGTCATAAGGATGCAAATAGACAGGAATAAAATGGACAGAAGAAATGCACAGTGGAAATGGAAGATAATCCCTGAATAAATCTTGCCAGCTATCTAACATCTCTCATCCCCCAATTTCCAGGTGTCTACTCCTTACCCTTACTGTATACCCTTTGTTAGTCTTTAGCTGTCTTCCTGAAACTGTGTGTAAACAAATACACAAGCCTACACCACTTTGTGTCAGGAATGCTCACAGCATCACAGACCTCCCTGTGAAGTACCGGGAGCTAACTGTGGGAGCTAACTGCCACATCGTAGCAATCATCTCATTGTTCTGTCAATGTTATTCAGGAAATTGTTGCATATGCTGCTTTGGGGTAAGATCCCAGAGATGGGGTTGTGCCCTAAATTACACAGACTTTTTTTTTGTTTTGTTGCAGACTTGGGTAATTAGTCCAACAGAGAATTCCATCTTAAGTGGTGGCTGCTTTTGTGGTCCTTAGGCTAGTTCAAATGGAACTTGTAGAGGTGGAAGATTATGCAGAATAACCTGGCCCAGGAACAACTGCTGCTCCTGACCTGCAGGCTCCAAGCTCCCTCTCTCAGTCAGATTAAGGTCCATTTGTCTAAAGTATCAAGGCCACACACACCTAGCTGTCACCCTTGGCTCACCCCTTCTCAAGAGACCCATCTAATTCCTCACCATGTCCTGTTAGAATCTACTTCCAAAATACAGGCATTCTGCCATGCCCTGCTGTCACTGGTGTGCCCCACTTAGGTGAAGGTAACAGCAGTCTCTATGCCTGCTATTCCTAATGATCCCTATGGTAATGCCACTTGGTTCTTGCTGGTTACGTCCCTAAACCTTCCAATAACTTCCTGTTTCCCTTAGACCAGAGCGTCTCAACCTTCCTAATGCTGTTTAATACAGTCCCTCATGTTATAGTGACCCCAACCGTAAAATTATCTTCATTGCTACTTCATGACTGTAATTGTGCTACTGTTACGAATCATAATGTGAATAGCAGATATGAGGGATGTCTGATATGGGAACTCTGTGAAAGGTTGTTCAACCTCCAAAGGGGTCTCTACCCACAAGTTGAGAACCACTGCCTTGTAATAACAAACACCTCCATGACCTGTAGCCCTGGGTCTGCCCTTTAGATCTCCCCCAAATCTTTTTTTTTCCTGTGAACAAGCACAGGCTGGATTTGAACTCGGGAGAGACGCTGCCTCGGACTCCAGAGCGCGGCGACTGCAGCCGGTACGCCACCACTGGCCGGCTCCTCCCCCAAATCTCGATCCCTCTCTGGCCTGTTCATCTTCTGTCACTAGTACTGTTATTTCCTGGGACCCATTCTGGGAGCAGCTCTTGTTTCCTGTTCTTTCCAGGCCTTTGTTTGACTGGCACATTCTAATCCTTGGGAGCTCTCCTCTGTCCTCACCCACAGCAAACCATAAAAGGCAGTTTCACCTTCACCTCCCTGAGCCTCCTAATTCCCTAGCTCTCTGTCCCTGCTTTGCCGGCACAGACCACAGTCTGCACTTTTTGTTCTGTTTCTATCCACGGGTTCGACACTCACAAATCCAACCAACTGTGGGTTTAAAACATTCTGCAAAACAGATCTTCAGCTGTACTGAAGCCGCACAGATTTCTTCCTTGTTATTTTCCCCTAAACAGTGAAGTGGAACATCTATTTACATAACATTTGCATTGCATTAAGTATCATAAGCAATGGAGAGATGATGTGAAGTGGACAAGGCTATGTGCAAATGCTAGTCTGTTTTACACGAGGCACTCAAACAACCTTGGAGTTCAATCTCTATGGATGATGGGGGGGGGGGTGTTCTAGGAACCAGTCCCAGAGGATACTGTATTTAGTTGTATTTGTTGTCTGTTTCTTTTCCTGCTTACAGAGCCCCAGGCAGGACCTGAGCCATTGGTATTTCCAGTGCTGCCTGGGAGAATGACCCTATGAAGCCATGTTGAGGAATTTCATAGATTTCTAAAGCAGGTTGGAGACATGACTTCCTCAACACACTCAGCAACTTCAGGCTCATAACTCACATATGAGAAGGTGGGCCATGCATCTCTTCTCTAAGAGTCTATTTCCCATCCACAAAACGAAGCTTGAGAGAAACGCCAAACTCTCCCTGTGTTAGTTCTCTGTCCTTGTGACAAATACCCCACAGGAGTGTCTTGAGGAAGGGATAATTTGTGTTGACTTAGTGTTTCTGGGTCAGAAGAGCATGGAGAACCACAGTTCTCACCATGTTGATCACGAAGCAGACCCAGAGCTGTCCGTACTAGCTGGCTTGCTTCTTTTCCCTCTTTATTTAATCTGGAACCTCAGTCTATGGAACTGTAAGGCCTACATTCAAGGTGAGTCTCTCTCCAGAACCCCTTACTTAATCATTTCTGGAAACATTGTTACAGACATGCCTACTCTGATGTTGAGGAGAAAGCAGGCAGACCGAGAGAATACTCCCTGTGGGCTTCCGTTAACCTCAAGTTTAACAGACAAGGGTGATCTGTGATAGTAGAAAAAAATCAAGCCAGGAAGAACACAGGGGGACTCCCAGGAGCACGAGGAAGCATTGTGGGAGTGGGAGAGATCATGATTGCAAGATGACATATATATATATATATGTCATATATATATATATCATAAAACATCATGTATTAATATATCATAAAACATCATGTATTAATTGAGCTGAATTGCCTAGGTTGTTACAGTAACATTTGTACAATGGACTTTTAAAAGGTCTAAGCAATGAAAGGTTTAGTGAATCTTCTAATCATTAGGACTCCTTGTAACTTCTAAGACTGGCTCTAATTCCTGGTCTATGGAGCCTTGAAATTAAATTGTCAAAACTGAAAAAGGGGCGGAGTAAAGGGAAAAGGGGAGGGAGGGAGTGCTGTATAGCATTTTCCACTGAACTAAAGCATGACATCCTGAGGGAAAAGCTCACCAAGACTCAGAAAGTTCTAAACGGAGGCTTTTTAAGATTCAGGAAGTACTGCCGGTCGGTGGTGGCACACACCTTTAATTCCAGCACTTGGGAGGTAGAGGCAGGCAGATTTCTGAGTTTGAGGCCAGCCTGGTCTACAGAGTGAGTTCCAGGACAGCCAGGGTTACACAGAGAAACCCTGTCTCGAAAAACCACAAAAAAAAAAAAAAAAAGATTCAGGAAGTAAACTCAGAAGTATTAGTAAGTCACTAAAACTTATCAGTTTTATAAGCTCCCTCTTTCCCCCAAGGTTACAAAAGCAGTAAAGACAGCTGTTGAGAGACTCCAGCTTGTAGAGCTGACTGCAAGTTGTACAAAGAGCTCTAGGGGTCCAACTTTCATGAATCCATCACCCACACTGTGGTAGGCTGTAGGCATAATGTTATTGTGCAGTATGTAAGGATTAGCCTTATATTATTCAAATGCTGACTTCTGTGCCCCATATCTGGTTTCAATCCTTATTCTAAGAATCTCTTGCCTCAATGTTGTCTAAACATTCCTCCCCAATTCTCTAATTGGTCAGTAAAGAAACTTATGAGCCAATGACTGAGCAGATGAGAGAATAGGGCTGGATTTCCTCCCAGCCAGGGCAAGGGGAGGAGAGAGAGAGTAAGTAGGGATTACTGACAAGGAGAAGGTCTAGTAGACACCATAAGAAAACCCCTGGAGCACAGAGAGCTGGATCAGTAAAATGCAAGTATCTTGAGGATTTTGACTGGGAAGTAGCCAAATTAGTTTATAGGATTAAAATATATTAATGATGCTCAGTTGTTATGCCTTAAAGCTGGTTTAATAAATATAATATTCCTGTCTCAATTGTTTGGGAGCTAAGTGGGATAAGAGAAAAACTGCAATACTTATAAAAATAAACTAACAGAGGGCTTTCAGTAAGATGTAGCTCTCTGTTAGTGACTCCCTTATTCCTGTAAGTAACCCCAATATATTCATTGGTTCACCAAGCTAAACTTTGGCTGAAATCATACTTCGGTTTATTGTCCATTATCTATCTGCAATGAGTACACATTAGTTCATGTCTCTCCAGGAATAATGTCGCACAATGGAAAGAGGGGATAGGAGGGAAGGGAAGGAGGGAGGGAGAGAGGAAGGAATGAAGAAAGGAAGGAAAGATAAAAGGAAGGAAGAAAGGAAGGAAGGGCCTGGCAGTGGTGGCACATGCCTTTAATCCCAGCACTTGGGAGGCAGAGGCAGTCGGATTTCTGAGTTCGAGGCCAGCCTGGTCTACAGAGTGAGTTCCAGGACAGCCAGGACTACACAGAGAAACCCTGTCTTGGAAGAAAAATGAAAAAAGGAAGAAAGAAAAAAGAAAGAAAGAGAGAGAGAGAGAAGAGGAGAGGAGAGGAGAGGAGAGGAGAGGAGAGGAGAGGAGAGGAGAGGAGAGGAGAGGAGAGGAAGAAAGAAAAGAAGGAAGGGAAGGAAGGAAGGAACACAGGCAGCCCTGCATCTGAGAGCTGAGAGCTGAGAGCTGAGAGCTGAGAGCTGAGAGCTGAGAGCCAGGTAACCAGAGGGCAAGGGACTGAGAAAAAAGAATAAAAATCTCCAAGAAAATAGACCATTTCATTCTGCAATTGAAACAAGCTAAAATGGGATTTATGTCTCTTCCGGGAATGTTTAGCAATTCTAAGCTTCACTCTCCTTGAAATGTTAGGAGAAGAGCTCAGGGCAAGTGCATCCTCCTCCATTAGGGCCTGCACTGGGAACCATCCATTTTCCAGCACCAGCCCCTTGGGCGCTCGGTTAGAGAAACACCTGTCCTGTGCTGTATTGTGAATTTGACCTCACCTTCCATTCATGTAGTCAGCCCTCTCTATCGCCTTGGCGGGATGAAAACCAGCACAGTGACCATTTTGTGACAATTAGCACGATGGGAATTGACTCATAACAACAACAACAAAAAAAAGGGGACAGGCGAGATGCTGGTGAGACACAAAAGAATGTGTTCTGTTCGAAGCCATGTATATAAGGCACATGAGCAGAAGGAGCAGACCTTTAGGGAAAGAGCACAGGAATTGCTGAGAGGAGTCCCTTGGGATGCTGGCAAAGTTCTCTTCTGCTCTCTGAATTTAGATGCATGGATGTGTTCACACTGTGAGAATTCATCACACACACTCACAGATTTATACTGAACAAACATTATATTTCAATAAAGTTCACCATTTGAAAGAAAAAAAAGAGGAATGAGAGAAGAAGTAAGAAAAATCAGTTTTGAATTGAGAATGTAAAAAGACACCAGGTCTCAAAAGAGAAACAGCTAAGAAATCTTGTGGCGATATCTAGGCCTCGGTGAAGGAGCCAGCTAAAAGGAATTGTGTCATCAGACATAACATAGTACCCACAATTCCCAGGGGCTGCTGTATAAGCCTCTGACCCCACCCGTCACATCTACCTTGACTGGTTAATAGCAGTGCCTCATTCATCATCCATCCAATATTTTACTAGTCCAGGACCCAGTTCCCCGTCTCTGTAATCCTACAACATCCTGTATAGACCGTGGTCCTTAAGAACAAGGAAAATGATTAAGTCAGAGAGACAGAAGGGACAACAGTGCTTTCCAGGGGCTGGGGGGGGGGGGCGAGGGGGAGACCAATGGGGATTTGTTTACTCCAGGCAGAGTTTCCAAATGAACACTGTGTTACTTTTCCTGGGACAGTATGAACAATCACTTATTCACTCCAGATAGGGCACCAAGGACAGACCAGAGTAACAATTTCATCCACAGATTAATGAGCCAATGAATTTTTTGTTTTGTTCTGTTTTTTTATGGAAGGGAGGGTTACTCAGCTGTGTCACCAAAAGTCCTATCCAGCACGCAGAATGACTCAAAAAAAGCTGCATCACTGAAGTCCCCACGCCCAGACAACCCTCCACCTTCTATATTCCCTAGTGCTTTCCAAGATCAAGTGCACCTGGAGCAGAATTACAAGCAGCCAGGGCTACAGGTGTGTGTCTTGAATCTGAGGTGTGGATCTGCTGACCAGTTTCCCTGACCCTTTCTCCACATCTACAGTGGAATATTAATGTAGACACATATTATGAGGGTCTCCTGTTGATAACCACAAATGCTCTGATTTCAAGACACAAAGGCTATGTCATGCCTCTAGATAACACAATTCCATAACAAGGGTGTCTCTGCTTCTTATCCTATATGCTGTGGTGAAATACTCTGACAAAGGAAATTTTAGAGAGAAGGGGTGTATTTGGCTCACAGTTCCAGGTTACAGTTTGGAACTGGAAAAAACCGGTCACACCACAGTCAAAAGCAGAGGGTGATGGATTAAAGTGCGCCTACCTGTGCTCAGTTCACTCTTCTTCATTCTGCCCATAAAATGGCTCCTCCTACATTCTGGGTGGGGCTTCCCACCTTAATTAACTAAAAAATCCTTCACAGGCATGCCCACAGGCCAACCTAATCTGAACAGCTCCTCAATGAATCTCCCTTCCCAAGGATTCTATATTACTTCAACAATCAAACTAACCATCACAACTGGGTGTGGTTGCCCAACCATGTGGGTGTTTCTAAGGTTCCTGAATTGTGCACTGAAGGGTTGAAAAACAGAGAACTACCTTTTCAACACTTAGAACTAGGAAAACTGAATATCTGTGCAAATGAATGCATATTTTGTAGCATCTTTGAAAATTGACTCAAAATGAATGCCTAATAAAGGCCACCAAGATGGCTTAGCAAGTAAAGAGACTTGCCACCAAGCCTGACACCCTTCGTTCAGTTCCTGAACCCAAATGGTTGAAGAAGAGAACTGACTTCCTACATGCAGTGTGCAAATGCACACACACATATACACACACTCACTAAATACAAAATTTTAAAAATATAAAGTTCAAGCAACAAAGAGACAAATTAGACTATGTCAAATTTTGAAACTTTTGTGCATCAAAGGACTCAGTCAGCAGAGTGATAATCTTCAGAATACAAGAAACTACTTTAGCCGGGCGGTGGTGGCGCATGCCTTTAATCCCAGCACTTGGGAGGCAGAGGCAGGTGGATTTCTGAGTTCGAGGCCAGCCTGGTCTACAGAGTGAGTTCCAGGACAGCCAGGGCTACACAGAGAAACCCTGTCTCGAAAAACCAAAAAAGAGGGAGGGAGAGAGAGAAAGAGAGAGAGAGAAAGAGAGAGAGAAAAAAGAGAGAGAGAGAAACTACTTTAAATGGTGTATTTAATAGTGGGGTATTGTCTGGGACATAAAAATAACCCAACCACAACATACATACATACATACATACATACATACATACATACATAAAAGTGAACACTGTGGGGGTTACAAGTTGGCTCAGCAGGAAAGGGCACTTTCCACAAATCCTGGAGAGTCCAGACTTCTGCAAATTATCCTCTGACCTTTACACACACTGCAGTGCGGGCTCTAAAAACCAAGGAATAGCAAAACAAACAAACAACCCACAAAGCAGTTACACAGGTTGATCTGTATATACTGATACCTCTCCTGCAGTTTCTTCCTTCCTTTGTTTCTTTCTCTAGATAGAATCCCACCCTAAAATAGCCAATGAAATTATAGGTAACCATGTACGGGCAACAAAGAAACAAAAATCAAGTAAAAGGCTCTGCCTCTCAGTACTCAGGATTCAGTTTTTGTTTGGGGTGTGGGAGTGTTTAGTTGTTTGGTTTTGGACTTTGTTTTCTTGTTGTTGTTGGTTGGTTGGTTGGTTGGTTTTGGTTTTTTCAAGATAGGATTTCTTTATGCAGTTCTGGCTGTCCTAGAACTTGCTCTGTAAACCAGGCTGACCTCAAACTCACAGAGATCCACCTGCCTCTGCCTCCCACGTGCTGGGATGTAAAGTGTGCACACCACCACCTGGCTGTTGGTGTTTGTTTGTTTTCTGAACAGAAGTTTGATCAACACTGCTAGCAATGTCACAAGCTGTTTATCTGAAGCAGCCTCCATGTCCTGTCTCTGTTCAGAATTCCATAATACAAATAGATGAGAAAAAAAAAAAACTGGCTTTATAATGAAGACTATGAAATACACATTACAAAATATTCACGAATTTTTCTCACAACTCTTAATCATTAGGAAAACACTAACTGAATCACAGTGATAGATCACCTCACATCTAAGATGGCTGTTATTAAAAAGGAGAAAAGAGAAAGGAAGGAGGGAAAAATTGGCAAAATTGGGAATTAACTGGAATCCAAATACATGGCTATAGTATTGTAAAATGGTACAATTGGACTCCATATACACGGCTGTAATGCGAAACAATATGACTCTTTTGGAAAATAGTTCTCAAACATTTAATTACCAGGGGCTAGCTAGGGGATAGTTCAGTGATAAAACATAAACCAATAACTGGGTTTAATACCCAAAACTCCCCAAAATGACCCAGCAAGGTTCTTGAAAAGAAATGTGTGTCCCATGCCCATGGCAGCATTACGCACAGTACTGGAGAAGTAGAGTAACCCAGGGTCCCACCAGCAGACGAAGGGACAAAATGTGTGGTGCACTGGGGACTAGGGTACATCTGTAAACAGGATGGGGGTGGGGTTGACACACCGAGACTGTACTGAGAACACAAATGAAACTTGATGACATTATGATTAAAACAAGCCAGACTTGGGCTGGAGAGATGGCTCAGCAGTTAAGAGTACATACTACTCTTGCACAAGACCTAGGGTTCCATTCCTAGCTCCCAGGTCAAGCAGTTCATAACCGCCTGTAACTCCAGTTCTAGGGGATCAGATGTCCTTCTCTGACTTCCACCAGCACCTTCACTCCTGACCCCAAACACACACACACACACACATAATTAAAGATAAATTTAAAGATAAATTAAAGATAAAATTAAAGATAAATTAAAGACAAATTCAGCAGCAGAAAGTAAAATGGTGGTTGTTCACAGGGGAGGAAGAACTGCCTTTAATTTGTAAGATGTTGCAGTTTCCGGAGATGAGTCTGGAGATTGGTCCCACAGCCATGCAAATGTACCCAGCACTACTAAGTGTACACCCCAAACAAAGCCAGTCAGTGACAGCACACACCTGTGATCCTGGAACTCGGGAGGCAGAGGCAGGCAGATCTCTGTGAGTTCAAGACCAGCTTGGTCTACAGAGTGAGTTCCAGGACAGCCAGGGCTACACAAAGAAAACATCTCAAAAAAGAAAAGGAGAAAGGACAAGGGAAAAAAGAAAAGGGAAAAAAAATTGATTAACATGAAAATTTTTATGTTATGCATACAGTACTGAAATGTTTCAATTTAAGCTAAAAAAAAAAAAAAAGTGAGAATTTAGGAGCCTCGAGTCACTCCTGATGTAGGATTCTGAGAGTCCTGTCATGAGTATTCACCTCTCACTCACCAAGTATTTCCAGGCCCCACCCACAACGCCAGGAGCCAGCAGAGCAGAGACTGCAGAGAAGCAAGGCCTTGGCCATCTCTGCTTTAAGAGACCCTCAGGGAGCCTTGCCCTGTGACCTTCACTGTCAAAAGCAGAGATCTGAGGTGAAGGTGCCCCACCCTTCCCTTTCCCTCCTTGGGGTTTGGGGGCGGTGTGTGTGGGGGGGTACTGGACACCTGACAGGCCATGCTGGATGGCCTTGTGCTGCCAGACCCAAAAGTTCAACCGAGAAAGTGAAACCTGCCAAGGCTGGATTTTCTGGCTATTCGTCACATACGTCTGGTCTGGAACTGTGGATGGTAGCTTCTCACCACAGGGTACCAGCAAAAGCCAGACGCTGGCAGTAAGAAACAAAAGAGAAAGAACAAATCAATCACCCAATCAATCAATCAATCAAAGAAGAATTCAATGGTGAAGGAGCATCAGGGATAGGGCTGAAGCAGTCTTGAAGATGTTAGCAGGCCTACACTCAAACCTCCATGATGTTAACAACAAAATCCCCAAACACACTTCCTTCCTTTGCCCCAGCCAAGAAGGTCCCTCTTGCCGTGCAGTAAGAAGATGCAGGTTTGGGCACTGCTCATCTACAGTATCACAGAAGTCCTGAAAGGCCTTGAATCAGCCTGTATCCAGCAGTAAGGCTGGGCGAGAACCCTGGCATGTTTTGTTCCTGGCCTGAGTCACATGGGAAGTCTTGGCAAACGTCTTACCGGGGTCTACAGAAATGCACTCTCCCAGAGGTGTGTAGGAGAGTAGTTACCAAGTTCATTCCTCAGTTTCCCAAACTTGACTCCCTCCAGAAGTTCCATCTGAATGGTGTTTACTTTCTCAAGTGTCACCTGATCTAGCTGCTCAGGTTCTGGGAGACTCCCTTGGAGATCCTCTCACTCACCATCTGCAGACTTTTGCAGTTAGGCTTGAATCGTCCATCCTGTGCCGGGGCATCCATCTGCCCAAATACCTGAACCTGAGCGCTATCATATCATCCATTTTATTTATACCCTAGGCTCCTTCAAGTTCTGCTAGAAAGAGTTCTGTAGACCCTGGGATTGGAGGACCAGAGGACTGAGAACTCGAGCCTACCACCCCACTGCTTATCCTCAGCCACTGGCCCTAGCCCACCTTATTCACTTTCTACGAGAACTAAGCCTTTACGTCTGTCCTGAACCACCTGCTGTCCCACACTGCTAGGATGAACCCGCTGATTATCGGGTCAGTACTCTGCCCTTCAGAAGAGCTGGGAGAAAATGAGCGCCGTCCCATCCATCCTCCCTTGGAAATTTGCCCAACTTTATCCTGAGATACGCTTTATCATGGGTGCACAGAGGGTTATGAGGCAGCTGAAGACCGTCTGCTTCCCTCTTGACCTTGGATATTACAAGCACTGTGTGACTGGAGACTGATTATTGTCTCTGTTGTCGGCAAATATGTAAAGACTGCTTCTGGGTACTGGAAAGCTAAGATACAGGACACATGACTTCATGCGTTGCTCAGTGTTGAGGGGAAAGGTAATACAAGGGGTTCAGATCAGAGAGGAGAAAGTAGACACGGGAGCTGTAAGACCACAGAAGCAGGGGGCTTGAAGAATCAGAAATACAAGTCTGTGGGGGAGGGGACTGGAGAGAGGCTCAGTAGCTAAGACACACTTGCTGCTCTGACAGAGGAGCCAAGTTTCCAGCATCCACATGACCGCTCATGACCATCTGTAACTCCAGCTTTAGGGGTTTTGAACTCTGGGGCACACACATGTGCTTATGTTCACAAAAAGACATGCATAATTTTAAAATTTTATGTATATATCTATATACATAATGTAATTTTTTTTTGTTTTTTTTTTCGAGACAGGGTTTCTCTGTATAGCCCTGGCTGTCCTGGAACTCACTCTGCAACCAGGCTGGCCTCGAACTCAGAAATCCGCCTGCCTCTGCCTCCCAAGTGCTGGGATTAAAGGCGTGGCCACCACTGCCCGGCTCATAATGTAATTTTTTAAAAAAGAAATATGATTCTGGAAGGCTAAAGAGATGGCTCAGCAGTTAGGAGTGCATGCTCCTCTTGTAGAAAACCAGAGTTTGGTTCTCAGTAACCACTTCAGGCAGTTCACATCAACCTGTAACTCCAGGTTCAGGGGACCAAATGCCATCTTCTGACCTCCATGGGCACTTGTACTCACATGCATAGACCCCTATACAGACATATAAGCACATAGGCATAATTAAAATATAAAATAAATCTCTTTTTGTTTTTTGTTTTGTTTTGTTTGAGACAGAGTCTCACTTTGTAGACATGGCTGGTCTGGGAACTTGCTTTGTAGACATGGCTGGTCTTGAACTCATAGAGATCCACCTCCTCTATCTCCCAAGTGTTTTGATTAAAGGGAAGTGTCATGTCTCCTAGTTAAAAAGGAATCTTTTTTAAAAAGAAAAAAAATGCATTCTGAATGTCTAAATTGGGTTTAGCTGGAGAGGTGCACGAGGGCACAATCCTTCATTGTGGTTTCCGTGTGGCGTGTCCCCCAAGGCTCAAGTTTTTGAAATTTGGTCCCCAGCTGGTGGTACTATGTTAAAAGATTGTAGAATCTTTAGGAGGTAGAGCCTTCCTGGAGGAAGTGGAGTCTCTGGGGATGGACCTTCAGGTTTTATAGTCTGTTCTCGTCCACTCTCTGGCTCCTGACTGTCTCAGAGTTTCTATTGCTGTGATGAAACACCATGACTCAAAGCGACTTAAAGGGGGGAGACTTTGACTTACATATCCCTGAGTCACAGTTCATTGAGGGAACTAAGGCAGGAACTCAAACCAGGCAGGAAGCTGGAGGCAGTAGCCAATCAATGCACGGGCCATGGGGAGTGCTGCTTACTGGTTTGTCCTCGTTGCTTGCTTGTGCTTTCTTATAGCACCCACGAGCACCTGCCCAAAGTGGTACCACATATAATGGAATGGGCCCTCTGGCATCAATCACTAATTAAGGAAATGCCCTTCAGACCTGGCTACAGCCCTATCTTATGGAGTTATTTTCTCAGTTGAGGTTCCTCCCCTCAGATGACTCCATCTGTGTCAAGTTGGATGGTATCCCTTCAAACTGTAAGCCAGATAAACCCTTCATCCCCTCCGTTGTTTATTGGTCACAGTAACAAGAACAGAGACACATAGTCCCTGCATGGTTGTTCACAGCCTGGGAACCTCAATGTTGATCCTTTAATGTCCTCTGTGAATCGCTAACTGGATTTCAGTTTAAAGATCAGGAAAGTTCTGTGACTATAGCAAGGACATGGCAGAGGGTGCTGATCAATAGGCTGAAGCCCAAGAAGCCATGACATCAGAATCAACTGGAGCCGTTTTAATCATTCCTTGTCTTCTTTGCTCCCCTTCTGTGTGTTGCATCCTCTGTGTGCAGCTGTTGAGTGGGTTAATGAGCATGAAGTTGTCAACACAAAGTGAGTGATGAAGACCTGCTGTCCAATAGGGAGAGTTTGTCTGACATCAGCTGGAGGTTGCAATCCAGGAAAGCCAGGCTCCAAGGGACCATAAGCATGTCGTCCAAGAGGCTGAGGCGAAAGAGGAGATGCAACAGCAAAAATAAATAGATTTCAAGCCACATCCTTGTGTGGCCTTGTTCTTCAGGGCTCTCAACCTTTTCTGTATGTAGCTGTCTATATACAAAGACCTCCAAAAGATGGACAGATGTGCTCCTGGCTTGAAGCAGAGCTTCTTAGACTTTTATGTACTTTTGACCCTATTTTCATCCAAAACTTGTATGAAGCTCCAAGTGTACAAATATATGAAATGGGTTCACAAATCAAACCTTACCAATGATAAATCAGTAAAAAAGAAATGTGTTTTAAAGCAGTTATTTGTTAAACAAAAAAATCTTACCATTTGTTAAAGAGTGATACAAAACACTTAATGCAAAAGTTTATACTAATTAGTTAATTAGTAGTAATGCAAAAAGGTCATACAAATGAGATAGACCTAATTATTTATTTTTACACAAACAAATCTTGGCTGAAAATTTGATACTGCAAGAGTCTTCAACATTTTTCAGGGTTGATCAATATTTTTATTTTAAGATCATCAATGCTGGGAAAGTTGCTTTGCATAAATACATAATACAAAATGGTAGAAGTGTCTTTGGGGCCATTTCAGAAATGGTTGGAAATTCTGTCCTAATCCCAAGTCAAAATGTATTTAATGGTTTCATGAAATTTAAGTCAATAATTCAAACAGCAATTTTAAAACCCACCTATTCTGACAACACAACTCAAGATATCAATCAAATACTTATGTGCTGTGAAATGATAGTAGGAAAATATTGCAAGTCTTGGCTTTCTGTAATTAAATTCTTATATTTCTATAAAAGCAGAAAACTTTGTATACACAGTTACAAACAAACAATCTCACTGCTTTGTAGCATTCTGTAGGCTCCAATCCGAGCCAGGGCAGTTCAGGTCATATTGACTCACACTGTACAACTGGAGGGCACAAAGTGCTCCTGTTGTGTGTTCAGAGCCAAGGCTGAACCAGTGAACAAGGTTACAATGTTTCTCCTTCCACTATGGGACCCTGGAATTGAACTGGGATCCTCACACCTGCCAGCAGGCCCTTTACCAGAGAAGCAGCCTTGTCAGCCAAGTGTTTCTTTATAATTTGTTTTTTCTACAAGTGGCAATAAAGTAATTTTGGATGAGAAAAAAAATGTGAAAATCTGAGAATAGACAAATAAATAAAGTGAACCAGGTTTTAAAAGAAAAAGAAAAGAAAAAGTTAAACAGTAAACCTTGGGCTACATGTGCCTATGGCAACTGGAGGGGAAAACAAACAAAACCCTGCATCCTTCAAAAGACATGGGAAATGGGGCAGGCTCTGCCACTTATTATCCAGATGACCCAGAGAGGAACCCCAATTTCATCTCCTCCTTCTGTAAATGAGATAGGTTTCGCGGGGTTATGCTGAAGAGTACACGAGACAGCACATTCAGAGCATCTAGCTGCATTACGTAGGCGACACAACTGTTTACTAGTTCTGTTTCACAGTGTATTACATTTTTATAAGTTGTCCAGTATCTCATTCTTCTAATCCCTGAATCCCAACACACACACATACACACACACACACACACACACACACACACACACACACAAGAGAGAGACAGAGACAGAGAGACAGAAAGAGACAGAGAGACACAGAGAGTCAGAGAATCAGAGAGACAGAGACAGAGAAACAGAGAGACAAAGAGAGAGTCTAGAGAAAAAAAACTGAATCTAGCTGACTCCAACTATCTTCCCATCCCCCCACCCAAGGCCTAGCACATAGTAGGAGATGATTAAGTGTTTGAAATACACTGTAACAAGTGTGTTTAACAGTGCAAAAAGGAAACTTTCTCAGCATTATAGACAAACAGCAGAGCAAAGTGACAAAGTAAGCTTCTGACCAAAAGAGAATCCTGACAAGTCCTTCCAAAAACAGGACACCTCAGGGACATCCTTCTCAGCGCCTTGCTTCTACGGGATGCCTGAGGACAGCATGGTTGGGTATCGAGTAATTAGTAACTCACTATCGGACATTGATTGGACATTCATCATAGACCATTTGCAGGGCATCCATCTGACATTCCATTAAGGAGACATCACATTGCAGGGCCCAGTTCTCAAGTTGGCAAGTGCAGTTAAGAACTGTCCTTTCTGCCCTTGGTCTCCAGCTCTCCTGGCCTTGCCTTCCCTCCACCCACTCATCTTGTCTCCTGCTAGGACAGTTCCTAATGCTATGACTCTTTAATACAGTTCCTTATGTTGTGCTGACACACACCCCCCATAAAATGATTTTTGTTGCTACTTCATAACTGTAATTTTGCTAGTTATGAATTATAGTGTAAATACCTGATATTCAGGATATCTGATATGCAACCCACAGGTTGAGAAGCATTGTGCTAGAAGCCTGCTTAAACCAGCATTTTGTCCTGGGTTCAGTCTTTAGCTTTTAGTTAGATAATGGTCTTCTTACGCGGCTAGAGTTCCCTCAAACCCTATTCAGTCATCACACTTGAGCCAGGGCTGTGGGACTGCTAGAAATCCAGACCCCAGGTGACAACGAGCACCTGAGGACGCCATCGCATCTGGCTCCCTTCTGATTGCATCTGTCTTGAGAGCTATTTCCACAATGCATCTGTGTTCCTTCCTTTTTTCTTTTTCCAGAATTTCCCTCTCTGACGGCTTTACCTATAAGGCCTCCGGCTCTATCTAGCTCATTTAAAAAAAAAAATGCTGTCTTGCTAAAACTAAATCTAGAATTGACCTTAGAAGACATTGTTTTCCTCCTTAGTAATAACATTCACTTACTAAAGACTTTAAGGCGTGTATTTAAAGTCACGTGTCAGAATCTAGGCTATCTAGGTATCTTCCACCTGTAGGGTCACTCTTCTGTTATAGTTACATTTAAATGGTTCAAAAGCTCATCCTAGCTATGTTGTGAAACCCAACACTCTGACCCCACCAAATAACTCAGGAGAGTCTTGGCATCCTCAGAGATGGGCTCCTAGGAGCTTTCAGAGAAGGGATGCAGACCCTTGGCCTCTGAATTGCTGATATCTTGTACAGATGCATGGGAGTCTCCCTAGCACTTTTTGTTTCTCTATTCTGTACTGACAAGCATGGTGTGGCCACTCAATCCACAGGGTCCACACTAACTCCCAAAGTCAATGGCATTGAACTGTTATAGACATCCAGTTGGGAATGTAGAAGACAAGAGTCCTCTGGTGTGGGAATGCTCTTGGTGTGTATGTGCGAGCATGTGTGTATGAGAGAGATCAGTAACTATGTGTGTGTACATGTCTGTGTCTGTATATGTGTATGCATGCACATGCATGTGCATGCACACACATGTATGTGTATTTGAACTGTGTAGGCTTTGGTATAGTCAAGAACTTGTTTTATATTTGGGAAAGTCTCAAAGGTCACTGAGGTTTGGACATAGTGACACAAACTCCTCATCTAAACAGCCTCTTGGGTTGGTGACTTTGTCCTTCAAGCAAGGGTCACATCTGATACAACATAGGGAATGTTTGCAAGCAGGTTTCATGTCTGGGCAGCAGAGCCTCCGATGTCCTGCTTATCCTGCTTTTTGTTTGTTTGTTTGTTTGTTTGTTTGTTGGTGTAACCTTTACTGGAGAGCTAGTCATGCAACTTCCTGCCTAATTTTTAAAGACTTCAAATCTCCAACTTTCCTGTGATGTTTTTAATTTCTAGAATGTGCATACAAATATATATCATCATCAAGGGGGTGAGATTTAACTCCCCTTCTCCATCAAAATGAGCTAGACTTAGGACTCATTTCCATGTGTGGAATACAGTGATGCACTGGTGTGTGACTTGGGAGACTAGACGCTAGCAGACATTGCTCTTTCTTCCCCATCACCCAATCCCCTCCAGACTGTTCCCTCTGCAGCAAGCCAACTGCTATGCCCCAAGAATACTCCACAGGGTTACAAAAAGATTCATCTATAGGAAAATGAAACCCATTGCCCATGCCAACAGACTAACAAGGTGTTCTGCTAATTCTAAGTAAATATGTCATCTTCGAACTGCTCCTCCAGCCCCAAACTTCAGAAGGTCAAAGCCCCCCAACACCATGAGAGCCCTAATAGGAGCCCTCAAACCAGAACCACACAGCTAGTTTGCAGAAACTGTGAATTACAAATACGTTATATTTACCCTCATAATGGGCTACCTTGTTAAGAAGCATAAATAGTTACCATCCTTCTGGATTCTATAAGCCACTAAGAGCTTTCCAGTGAATTCCTTCTCTGCTGACGTTTGCTGGACTTAGAGATGTTTTCTGTTATTTAGAAGCCTTCCCTTCTGGTCACCTCTCTCTGATGATGTGACTGCTGCTGGCCTCAAGTCCCACCCCCAGTCCCCATCTCTCACTCTCACTCCTGAATCAGGTGGGGCAGTCCAGGCTTCTTACATACCTCCATCTCTGGAGGTTCCACCTTTCTAGATCTTTCCTCAGCTGGAAAGGTGTCCTCACCAGTGTCTTGCAGCCTGTTCTGGCATTACATCACTTCATGCTCCTCTCCAGAGACCTTGTCATCTGTCCTCCCTCATCATTGACTCACTGCTCCCTTGGAGTGTCTCATAATCTCAGTGAGCTAAATCACCTTGTCTCGGTCCCCTGAGACCTGTCCTTTCTTGGTTTGTCTGCTGTCCTGAGCACCGTTTCCCACAGTTGCCTTGGGGAAGGTCTCCATTTCCTCAATAATGTCCATCCTGCAGTTCTGTCCACTGGAACCAACCGCTCTGTCTCTCCCTCTCAGGTAATTAAGTCATTCTCTCACTTCCTAGATTAAACTGCCTGCCTTTCACTGTGCCTTCCTTTAAGCCTTTCCAGAGCTGCCTTGGCCTCTGAGACTCCAGCTCTCAGTCATAAGGCTTCCTACATTTCCTGTCTGGAAGACAGGGCCACATTCCTTTCTGCTCAGCCACTCTAATTAGCTCTGTCACTGAGGCCTCAGCTAGCTTCTCTGCAGACTTTTCTCCATCTATTAATGATCCCATCCTTCTGGAGACAGGCTCAGATTCCCAGCCATCTCTGACATTCCAGTTCCTTCACCCCCACTCTCCTCAACTGCAGAGCCTCTATGCTCAGAAACCCCTACTTCCCTTTCCAGTCCCTTAGGCTCTGTCACCTCTAATCCTGACCTCCGTGGGTGGCTCTTTGTTAAGGTGACCCCTTTGGGTGCTCCCTCAGTTAATCTCCCTACATGCAGGCTTCTGAGCAGTATTCTTAAGCAGTAGTCTCCATCCCATTTACTGCCTCCCTCAAGAACCTTCCATTATATCCAACAGTTATTGGGTTCCTACTGCGCATGTATTATTAATGATTCTTTGCATGCAACCTCATATTGAAACCAACTCGTGACAATTTAAACTGAAAAGGGGGAGTGGGTTGCATGCATGTAGGGACGGCTCCTGGGTTTCAAGGACAGGAAAGCAGCCAAGCCATAGGACCCAGACCAGAGTGCTCTCTCTCTCTCTCTCTCTCTCTCTCTCTCTCTCTCTCTCTCTCTCTCTCTTCCCCTCCCTCCCTCTCCTTCCTTCCTCCCTCTCCCTCCTTCCCTCCCTCTCTCCTCCTTCCCCTCCCTCCCTCCTCCCTCCCTCCCTCCCTCCCTCCCTCCCTCCTCCCTCCTCCTACATCCTGCTTTGTTCAAACTTACTCCCTGCATCTCCCACTACAGACAAAATTCTTTCTGGTACTCAGTCTCTTGCAGAAGGATCACTCCTCACAAAGGTTAAGTGATCATGTGACCACGCAGGAGAGTCCCTCAAATGGGACTAAAGTCCTGGTTTGTAACGTGTACACATGTGTTCTAGTCTGGACTCTTCTCTCAGTAAATGATGGGAAGCCAAGGAAAGTGACTTGTGAGTTCTTACAAACAAGCTTTAGGAAGGGTGGGCTGACATAAACTCTCCTGATTGGAAGGTAACAGGCTCTGGCCACCCATTTGTCTCTCCATCTCTCCTCTCTGGCTGTCCTTTTACTGAATAGATCTGTCCCTCCTACATGTCAAAGGCTGCCTGATAAATGTGGCCAGTGGAGACGATAAAGAGAAAGTCCTCTTTTCTCTCAACTCTGTATTCTGAATTTTGTCTCCATATTTTATTTTTTATGTGGAGGGGCATGAGTATGATGTCAGAAGACAATTCCTTTCACTATGTATGTAAATCCTAGGGATGGAACTCAAGCCATTGGGCTAGGCAATCTCCCTGGCCTCCAAATTCATATTTAAAGTATCTTGGGGAGCAACTCTAATTGATATCGCTTGGGACCTGTCTTCAGTCCTCTGTAGGTGGGAGGATTGTCAGAGAGAGGCTTGTGGAGCCCCAGCTCTAGACAGACTAGCTGGGTCTAAATCCATTCTATTGCTCATTCGATGTGTGACTATGGGCACCAAGTCTCAGTTTCTGTATCTGTAAAAGAGGGACAAACAGGATCCACCCTTGGATTATTAGAAAGATTACATTTAGAGCATTTAGTATAGTGCCTGACATGAAAAAAGGATCCTTAAGGACTCCAATGACAAACACAATAACGGTGGCAATGACGTCCATGGAAGGCAGGAGGAGAGAGGAGACGAGCACTTACTAGTACTATTATTTTTAATTGTAAGCTGTAGCATGTAGTTTTGTCTACACTGTTTTGTGTTTGGGCTGGTCGAACACATGCACCTGCCCAGGAGCTATCTCAGATCCATGGATAAAAGACACACACACACACACACACACAACACACTCACACACACACATACACTCACACACATACTCACACACACACACACTCACTCACTCACTCACACACTCACACACATACACTCACTCACACACACACACATCACACACACTCCACAACTCACACACACTCACACACACTCATTCTAACACACTCACACCACTCACTCACACACTCACACACACTCACTCACAACACACTCACACACTACACTCACCACTCACACTCACACACACTCACATTACTCATCACACTACTATTCACTTATCACCTCCTCACATATCCTCACACATCACTCCACTCTTCACACCATACTCACAACAACTACCCAACTATACCTACTCCACCACCAAACACACTTTTAGCCATTTTTAACTGCTTTTGGCTTTGTTGGCTCGTCCAAGCTTCCATCTCATCCTCCTCATCTAGCTCAATCCCTATCCTTACTTTTCCTTACTCTGATGGTGAACCTGGAAAGTCCCCCTCTTTCTTCCCCCAGTTCATTAGCCACTGACATCTTTAAGTATGATGAATATAAAAAACCAATTGGGGACAAGGACTTTTAGCATCTGATTCCCTATTAAAGCATCAAAACCACCCCCTACAGCATGTATATGGGTTTTGCATATGTGTCTGTGCACCACTTGTGTGCCTGACACCCACGGAGGTCAGAAGATGGCATCTGATTCCCCAGAACTGGGGTTACAGATGGTTGTGAGCCACCATGTGGGTGATGGAAATTGAACCCAGGTTCTCTGGGAAAAGAGCCAGTACCCTTAATCAGCAGGCTATCTCTCCAGCTCCTGAGTTGCACTTCTTGAACCACATGCTTGACATGCTTCTAGAGAAGACTTATTAAGTTCTTAGGATTTCTGTAGCAAAATGTCACAGACTGGGTGTCTGAGGCTTATACGGCACAGTTCTTGAGGCCAGCTGTCTGAAGACAAGATGGCAGCAGAGCTGGTTCCTTCTACAGTCTGCCTCACTCCTAGCTTCTGTTAGCCTCAGGCATGTTTTGGCTTGTAGAGGTGTCTCCTGTGGAATCTTACATCATCCCATCTTGGCCTGTGTCTGTTTCAGTGTCTGGATGTCACCTTTTCATAGGGACACCAGTTATATTAGATGAGAACTCACTCTAATGACTTCAACTTAATTTGTCACCTGCAAGGCCATATAAGGCTACAATCACCAGCAATAAGAATTACAATATCACCATTGTTTGGATGGTATCATGGTTTGAATATGCTTGGCCCATAGAGTGGCACTATTTGGAGGTGTGGCCTTGTTGGAGTAGGTGTGTCACCGTGGGCATGGGCTTTAAGACCCAAATCCTAGCTGCCTGGAAATTAGTCTTCCAATAGCAGCCATCGGATGAAGGAGTAGAACTCTCGGCTCCTCCTGCACCATGCCTGCCTGGATGCTGCCATGCTCCCACCTTGATGATAATGGACTGAACCTCTGAACCTGTAAGCCAGCCCCAATTAAATGTTGTCCTTTATAAGACTTGTCTTAGTCATAGTGTCTGTTGACTGCAGTAAAACCCTAAGACAGATGGGGAACACAACTTAATCTAGAATAGGTAGATGGGATGGTATTGGCTAGCAATATAAATGTCCTCTGTTCCTAATTCCCAGGACTGAGCACACGATCAGTCCAGCTCAGATTAGTTGCTCATCCCTAATCCTTTCAACAGTAGCTGAGGACACAACACTTGCTGAGGACAGTGAGCAAGTGTCAGGAAGTGCTGGGATATTGGCTCACATGCTGGACCCACGATTTCAGCACCATCTGCTCTAGTATACAGAGTAGGGACAGCTCCTGGTAGGTTGGTTCTTGGAGATGAATGGGAAGGGTCTCATCATGTGTTGAGATGGAATTCCCCCAAACCCCCTTCCCATGAAATCACTAATGGCAAAGCAGATTCCTTAGAACATGTGCTCCAGGAGAAGCCAGCCAAGGTACTATTGGGACCAGGAGAGAGGGTGGAGAGGCCTCAAACACCCTTTTTGAGGAAGTGACAGTTGAGCTCAGCTTAGAGAAAAGAGAAATATTTGGATACGTTTAGTGAAGGGGAGTAGAAGGGGCCCCATGGTGAGGGAAGACACATAGTTCTGTGTCTGTCATAAAAGGAGAATGAGAAGTGACAGGAAGCCGAGAGCTGTTGGCTGCCTGGTGCTGTGATGGGGAACTGGGTATGTGCTGTTTCTGCTCTCTTTACCACATGGCTTAGTACATAACCTTTGATAGACACAGAGGATTTTCCTTCCACCTGGAGGCAAGGTATCACAGGACATAGAGGTAGGAAAGATGCCGGCCTCCTCCCTCACTAAGTGTTCAGTATTTATCTAGGAGGGATGGCGAGGGTGCAGTTGGAAGCCAGGCACACAAATGACCTTTAAAGATGCCCACACCGGCTGGAGTGTGCTATGGACCTCTGAAAGGATATGAGTTCTCCCTGCACAACTCTGTAAAGCTCAGCCCTCTTTGAGGGAGAATTCAGGATCAGACTCAGCAGAGATTGATGATTAACCCTTTGCTGCCACAGAGTCTGAGACCAGAGTCTGAACAGGCCAGGAATGGATTTCAGCTTCCCAAATGCTGAACGTGCTGTCTTTGTAGCCATCGATTATTGCATTTCTTCCTCCTGCCCCAATATTTCCAGCAGTTTTAGCACAAGACTTCCTCTTCTCTCCTCTCTTCTCCAACCAGGCTAAGCACTAGGAGGCAGAGAAGGGCCCTGCTTGCTGCTTGGTGGCTCTAGCTTGGAACCCTAGAACATAAGTTAGTTCCTGTTCTTCCTCTTCTCTCCTCTGGGCACAGGTTTTCCTAGGCACTCTCAACACTTCCCAGGCTCACACCCAGCACAGATAGCATGGCAGGTAAAAACCAGTGTTTTCTGGGACATCAAAATCCCAACTTCAGAGCACAGCATCACTAAAAGGAGGATGGTGGTTGGTGATGCAGAGCAGAGACCCTGGACTCTGGCCCACACTTTATCAGCCTGGAATCCTGTTGCTACACTTGTAGCTCTTGGTGCTTCAGCTTCTTTTTTTGTAAACAAATTTGGTAATAACTCTGTCCTAACTCACCTCAAAAAGGACAGTGCTGGTGGCTTTTAGCCCTGTAGAGCGCTGTGTGGGGGAGATTTACCTTTTTGTTTATTTCATCTTGAGATGAGGTCTCACTATGTAGCCCGATTGACCTGGAAGTCTCCATGTAGCTCAGGCTGGCCTAGAATTTACAGAGAGATCTGCCTGCCTCTGCCTCTGCCTCTGCAGTGCTAGGATTAAATACATATGTCATCACACCCAGCATTATACAAAGCTATATACAGATACTCCTCTATTTACTGCCAGATCCCAAGCAACCAACCACAAGCTGAAATACTGTAACGGGGCTGCAGAGAGAGTTCAGTTAGCAGGAACACTCCCTGTGCAAACCCGAACCATGAGTTTGAATCCTTAGCACCTGAGTATAAAAGCCAAGCATGAGAGTGGGTGCCTATAACTACAGCATTGAGTGTAGAGGCAGAGACAGGTGAATCCTTTGTATTCATTGGCCAACTAGCCTAGTCAAAACATTGAGCTTCCTATTCAGTAATAGATCCTATCTCAAGCTTCCCATCCAGTGAGAAACCCCATCTCATAGGAATAAGACAGCAAGTAATAGAAGAAGCCAGCCAACATCTTCCTTTAGCTTTGGTGTGAGTGTGTATAGGCATTTGTATCTGCACACTCATGTGTGCCACACACTCATATACCTATACCATGCAACACACATATGCACACATACACACATGAGACAGAAAGAGAGAAAGAGAGAGGGAGAGGGTGGCATGTAATGTACCCCACTTACCAAATTTTGTATCATACAACACTGTGGGGAGTTCCTCTCATGCCCATGAGTGGCAACCTTACTGAGAGCCACCACTGCCTGGCCTCATGAGAGAGATGCATGTTGCCTTCGTATCATGGCAAGATTGAAAACTCACAAGTCAAAGCCATCTGTACCACTCTTTGAAAAACAAAATAATAAAAGCAGCATATGGCTAGGTATGGTGCAACTCAATAGGTAGTAGAGACAAGAGGACAGAAAGTTAAAGGCCAGCCTGAGCTATGAAATGAAATCCTGTCTCAAAACCAAACAAGCTGGGCTAGAGAGACGGCTCAGTGGGTAAAAGTGATTGTTATTCTTGCAGAGGACCTGGATTCAATTCCCAGAACCTACATGGTGGCTCACAACCATCCATAATTCCAGTTTCAAGGCATCTGATGTTCATTTCTGGCCTCCACAGGCAGTTGGTACGCATGTGGTGCAGACATACATGCTGGCAAAACATTTACAGATAAAATTTAAAGATTAAACAAACAAAACAATATGCCAGAGGCACACATGCCACAGAGAAGGACCTGAAGGAAGCATTTCAGGTCCCCGCTCCTCTTCCCGGTTGCATTGCCTACAAAGCCATGCATCTAAAGCAGTCACAGTTCTGTGTTCCTAAGGCTTTTCTGTGTATGGAGAAGTGAATATGTAATTTTTTTCACTCAGATGTAACACATCTCTTTCACATACCTCGTCTTCTTCGTTCAGTATTTTTGAAGAGATTTTTGTCTTAGCACAAATAAACTGCATGATAGTCTAGAACAGTGATTCTCAACCTGTGGGTCGCGACCCCAGTTAAAACTCTCTCTTCAAAACTATTTACATTACTGTTTATAAAAGTAGCAAAGTTACAGTTTTGAAGTAGCAACAGAACTAATGTCATGGGTTTTTTTTTTTGGGGGGGGGTCACTATAACATGAAGAACTGCATTAAAGAGTCGTAGCATTAGGAAGGTTGAGGACCACTGCTCTAGGGCGTAGAAGTGCTCTGGTGGGTTTACCAATCCCTTCTAGTTGGATATTTGAGATTGCCACTATCTTAAATCCGAGGCAGGCCGTGCTGGAGCTACATCCCAGACATTAAGAACATTAAGAACTTCATCCTAGACATTAAGAACTTCCTCATTTGGTCCTCTTAGTAATCCTTGGACCTCCAGACTCTGGGACCGTGGGAGCCGGATGTAGCAGGCATTTCTGGTCTCAGGATGGGCGGAGCGCGGAGACTTGTTGGCACCCACGGTTTGAGGTCTCCCGGAGCACAGGAAGCTCAGAAGGAAACAAAACTAGGGAAGTCATCAAGGGTCTTTGTGTCTTGAAATCAGCCTTGCTGACTGCCTCTCGACCCACGCACGAGTGTCCAACCTGTGCCCCACAGAATCACCTGGGGAGCGTCTCCAATCTCAGAGCCAGATCACACAGCAGGCCCATCTAATTAAACCAGGGTCTCTGGGGGCAGCCTGGGTCTCGGCAGTCTGACAGTATTGCAGTTATTCTGTACAGAAGCTTGGAAGTAATAACAGCACGACCAGCCTGCGGCCCTTTATTTTCTTCTTTTGTTCAACCCTGTGAGAGAGAGAGCTCTGATGTCCCCACGGCCTACAAGCCAGAATGCATTTAACTACCCTGCATACAAGCCCCGCACACACAGCGGTTCTTATTTAATTCCTGGCTAAGTTTTTATTTGGTCACCTTCTTTGACTCTTATTCAAAATTGTTTATGTAAATTGGTAAGAAGCTTTTAGCAGGCAATTTGGCAATCTGTTTCAAGAGCCATAAAATGGCTCAGAATGGTTGGCTTAGAGATCACATTTTGGAAGCTATCCTAAAGAAATAACATAAATATAGAGATAACACTATGTGTGTAAGATGGTCATTGTACCATTATTTATGTTAATTGAAAACTGATGAAATCTAATGTCCAATGATAACATGAGTGGCTAAGCTATGATACATCTATTTGGTAGAATACTAAATAATCATCAATATTACAGCCGTGGAGACAAAATAATAACACGGAAAATGTTTGTGTTATAAAACTTAAATGAAAACCCGGGACTTAAGACTGAAGATACAGTATTATCTCAAGTACATTCAGAGAAAACAAAATATAAAGGAAAATATAGGGAAAGAGCTAAATATGCTGGGTGATAGTGGCACGAGCCTTTAATCCCAGCACTCAGAAGCAGAGAGGCAGGCGAATTTCTATTAGTTCGAGGCCAGCCTGATGTACAGAGTGAGTTCCAGGACAGCCAGGGCTACATGGTGAGACTCTGTCTTGAAAAACAAACAAGGAAGAGCTAAATGCTCACATAGATTATTCTAGGATAAGATTTTTTTTCTTTGTCTTGCTTTTAAAGTTTTTATAATATAATGGTTCAACTATTCAGATGGAAACAAACAGTGAAAATTAATTGCTCTGGGTACCTCCTGGGACGCCTCGATTATGTTAAGATTACTACATACAGTACTGAGGCCACTGTATGGCTCCCGGTGTCTTGAGCTGCCCACAAAGGGCCTGGTAACAGATCCAAAGTCAGACTGAGACAGTAGCCTCTGCCCCACCCTCACGGCATGATGTTAAACCGCTCACTTCCCCCTTACCTCACCTTTCTGTTTCCCTTTGATGATACTGGAGGCTGAACCCAGCGCCATGTGAATGTAACAAGGGTACTCTACCACTGAGACACATCTCTGGCCACTGTCCTCCTTTTGGGGGAAGAAGAAAGGGAAGGGATCTTGAAACACAGTCTCACACTGCAGCCTGGGCTGGCCTGGAACGCACTATGGTAAGCAGACTGACCTCAAATTCACAGCAATCCTCTGACTGAGCCCGCTGAATGCTGGGATTGCAAGTGTGAGCCATCATGCCTAATTTACTCCTCCTTTCTGAACCTCACTTTCTTTTTTTTTTTTTTTTTTTTTTGGTTTTTCGAGACAGGGTTTCTCTGTGTAGCCCTGGCTGTCCTGGAGCTCACTCTGTAGACCAGGCTGGCCTCGAACTCAGAAATCCGCCTGCCTCTGCCTCCCAAGTGCTGGGATTAAAGGCGTGCGCCACCACCGCCGGCCCTGAACCTCACTTTCCTTGTTTGTGACATAGTGGAAATGCCAGAACCTTCCAGTACTAACGTAGGAGACCATGGTATTTTTGAGGACACTAGTGAGCTCCCGGTGCGTTCAGATCCATTGACTGGTAGACTGAGGCAACACTTCCATGCTGCGCATGCTAGGTAGGTGCTTGTTCTGATTCCTATATTCGGAGGGGCTGCATCTTATCTTGTAGATCCTGAGAAGCAGAGCTGAACGTGTGTGCGACGAATCACACACCCCTGTGCAGTATTTGGCAAGTCTTCGCCGTGTCCCTTGCATGCAGTTCCCACGGCCTGTAAACTAAGTGCCTCTGAAATATGCAGGAGGGCCACTCGCAGCCAAACAGGAAACCCGGCTGCACCCCCACCCGGACTTCTCATCTTGATAAAGTGATTTTCCTCAACAGGCAGAGGATGAGGATTCATAAATCAGCGACAGCACAGCTCCTTGGGGTCTCAGCAGCCCTCTGCTAGGGAAAAGGTGGCTCTTCCAGCCCGGGAGCTAGAGAATTACAAGGGGACAGATCTGGGTGGTGAGAAGCAGGATAGCTCTGATGGGAAGGAAAATTGAAACCCAGGGTTTAAAGAAGGCAATAAAGGTGTTGATGGGAGGCTGAAGTGTAGGATCCATGTGCCTCCTCAGTCGTTAGCGGGGGGGGGGGGGGGGGGGGGGGGGGGGGGGCAGGGAGCTGCTAAGATTAGTACATTTTCCAATGGCTGAAGTTTAACTGTTGATGTGCGGGGACTGACCTTTTAAACCTATTAAAATGCATTTCATCTTCATAAGTGTCTATAACGGATGTAATTCAGTCCCTCAGAAGAGGAATCAAGAGATCTCTCATGTATTTATTTGAGTGATTATTTGTGCTATGTGGTATCCCCACTGCACTGTGCATTCAGCAAGGACAGGGTGCCATGTGAGTCCTTCCAACTTGTCCAAGAAGGCCCATGCTGTGTGCTGCGAGGCCCTGGCTATAACTCACTGGATGTGTTTGATCAGAAACAATTTGTTAAGCTACACAGATACGGAGCTGCACCAGAGGGCTGCAGTATTGGGTGTGGGGAGTCAGTCGGAGGACTGTGGTTTGATCCACCAGGATGGAGCTTGGGAAGCCCGGGAGTCACCTCATCTCTACTTAGGACTCTTCCCTTCTTATTGCCTCTCTCGACTGGCCACCATTTCCTGCCCAGCAGAACAGAGCTGAGTTCACCTTTCAGTCTGCTGGTCCTCAGTCTCTGGAAAGAGGCTGCCCCAACCCCTTCTCCCTGTCATTTCAGTCTCTGGATTTCCAAAAGGCAGGACTCCAGTCGGCCTAAGTTGACACCTGAAAACCACAGGGATGGAGTGGAAGGCATCCTCTTTCTTGTCTTTCACATACAACTTCCTGGAGAGGCAGAATGGCCTCTGCAGATCGAATAGCAGAATGAAGCAGGCACTGGTACAGATGGGGAGGGAAGCACAGGGGGAGGTGGGCCTGGGTGTGGTGCAGGAGTCAGCCTCCCCGCAGCAGCCCTGTCTTGATACTACAGTAATGGCATCAGACAGGTTGACCCATGGGACTGAGTGATCGGTGACCCCAGGAAACGCCTGCAAATTGCTCTCTTGGAAAAGCCCCAAAGTCAGCTTGGGTTTGGCTATGTGTTTCTTTCCAGCATAGCTGGGTGAAGGTCGTGGCCTGCCTACTCTTGGGGCAATGTTCTGCAGGTTGCCTTTCTGCAAAATTAATCAGCAAATCAAAGGTCAGAGCTGCCTTCGCCCTGGCGATTGCCGTTCCTCCAAAGGCGCTTTTTCTTCTCGGCTGTGGCAATGTGTCTTTCAACTCTTCCGAAACCCTCGGAACCCACATCTGTTATTGCTGTACCTCTGCCCCTGGAGACTAGCCTGGGAGATCCCGTGCCTACAAAAGTACCAGGTGTGTGCTCCTTTTACTGGTGCCAACATGATGCGGGTAGATGTATTTTGAGCCAATTTTATGGCATCATAGACAGCCTGTCTTCTTCAGCAAGGGTCACTTTTCTTCATACATACTACCAGACATGATTTCCTTGAGTTCTTTTTAATGTTTGACTTTGAACAACCTCTTGGGCACAAGCAATATAAAAGCCCTATCTGTAATATTGTCACAAGGCTAAAAAAAAAAATCCTCCATAGTGTCTACATGATAGAGCAGCCTGCTCATGACATTTGTTTTGTGATACTTCATATTCTGAATATTCCCCTGGTCCATAGGTCAGACTGGGAAAGTAACATGGAGGGGCAGGTAAAGGAGGAGGGCAGGGAGATGGGGAAGATTCTGTGAGGCCACAGCCTCAGGGAGCACTTTGTAATTATCTAGTAATAAGTTAGCTCTGTGTACCTAGAGAGGTCTGCAGTTCTCAAACAATCATTTTGAAAGGTTCAAAAGACCATCAGAACCAGTTAGGAAAAGTATCTTTGCTCCTTCATGACTAACCATACAGATATGGAAGATTCCCTTTGGGAAATTTCTAGAATGCACTGGAAACTGCTGATGGAAAGAGCTTTCAAAGAACAAGAAAACAAAACAGAATGTCAACAACCTCAAAATGGTTGCAGAAATGAATAGATTAGCACTAATTCATGTAACAAGAAGCATAGATCTTAGGCAGTTTCGGGATTGATCAAGGTGTGTGTGTCTGTGTGTGTGTGACTTGAACTTAAGGCCCACACAGACCAGCTAAGCATGATACCACTGAACTATATTCCCAGCCATCAATACTGAGTTCTTGATTCTAATCTGTTTTATTCTGCTTAAACCCCAAGACATTTGATTCACTGGCTCCTACTGAGATAAACATCATTAAGCCACACATAATAAAAACCCAGTTTCAATACATAAAACTGCTCAAGAGAGACAATACACAACAAAGAGTTTCTTAAAAGAGCTACAAAATTGGTCCATAGCTTTAGGATGAAGAGACTTGCTTTTACTAACTCAGCCTAAGCATCTAACTGTGCCCTACATCGAAACACTACAGCAGCCTCCAAGAACTCAGATCCCATAACCACATATGCTTGGCCAAACTCCACCCACCTTCTCAGTTATCACCAGACCACAGAGAGAATAACCATATGATATTTGAAGGAAAAAAAAATGCATGAATCTTTACCTATACGTCTGGCTATCTATCTGCCACCTTTTATAACTCCACATTCCGTGGGAGCTATGATGTGCTCTGTGACATTTCCATCAGAGGAACACAGGACTCCCTCCCATGGGATGACGTTTTTGTCACATTGCCAGCTCTGTTCTGCCACATATGTTTTATCCTCCAGTTTGACAAGCAGGACCTTTCTGCTGCAAGGAACAGACATGAGCCATGGCTAATGCTTGAGGAAGGGGGATGTCTTTGATGGACACGGGTAATCGTATAGAATCAAGGTATCTTCCGCATGTCTGGGTACAGAAATTAATGGAGGCTGCTGGGAATAATTAATTCTGTATGACGACACCCCTGCTGTCAGGGTTCATGAGTCTGGTAAGTCTGATTTAGATACAGGGCTTCCTTTTAGTCACATGTGAGAGTAGATGGCTGTGGCAAACTAAATGTGTAACAAGGGCAACTTATTCCTTGGTAGAAATTGGGGTTCTATCATCAGAGTTGGGCAGATGTTAGGTAGGCAAATACTTCCCATCCACTGACACACCCCACTCACACCCCTACAGAGCATCAGCTTCTAGAACTGGAAGCCATACACTATATATCCAGACCTGGTTACAAAAGAAAAATCAATCAGTAATAAACAAAGGAATTAAAAAATAAAACTGTCTGTTGGATGAAGCCTGCACCCTGTTTCAGAATGTACGTCTCTACTCACTTCTGCATGACAAAACAGCCTATAATGACTCTAAGGTGCAAAGTTAATCCTAAATTTAATCATAGAATTATAGCAGTTAATCCTTTCAGCACTTTGTTTTTCATTCAAAGATGCCTCTTCCTCCATTGCCCAAGTGGCATGAGCCGCAGGCAAACCGCCTGCTTTGGCTCCCTTCTCTCTCCTGCTCAGAATCGACGAGGATGGAATCGAGGAGAGGACGGTTTATTTGACTGGAACTGACATTGAATGGCCTTGAATTCTCATACTACGGTGGATACTTGAAGCTGGCTCTCTTATAGACACTTTCATGTACTTAGAACCTTTTTGTCTTTCACTGGCGTGTAATAACCGAGGCAAAGAGTGTATGGCCCATGCACACTATTTAAGGCATAATGATCCAATCAGAGTAATTACTGTCGTCACCTCCTCAAACATTTCTCATTTCTTACTGGGAACACTCAAATCCTCTCTTCGAGCTATTCTGCAGACCCTTGAATATTTTGATGGCATTGGAATTAACTCACATGTAGCCTCACCTGTCACACAGTGGATTCTCAGTATCTGTTAAGACACTGTAGCCTCTCTGCTTGGACTGCCAGCCCATCTCAACTCATGGCTTGGTAGAGTTTATTTGTTTACTCTTTGGAGATAGTTCTTATTTAGTCTTCAGCTCTCATCCTTCTGCCTCATTTTCACTGGTGCTGGGATTACAGGTATGTACTGACACCTAGGTTCTCCCAGCTATTTGAAATAGACAATAACTTGTTAAGTGTCCCACTGGTGCTAAAGAATATTAGAATACATTGATTTATCTACATGTAATCCATTGCCCAATGCACAGTTTGCCTCTATCTCCCCTTCCGTTACCTTTCCCAGACCACCCACTCTCCATGTCTATGCTATCGACTGTTTTAGCTTCTGCATATGAGTGAGATCACATGATATCACCGTCTGGGGCTGGTTTAGTTCGCTTAACTCGATACCTTCTAGGTTCATCTACATCACTGCAAATGACAAACTTTTACTCTTCTCGTGGTCACAGGTATTCCACCAAGTCCATACATCACATTTTCTGTATCCATCAATTAGATGGCGATCACTTTGGTTGCTTCCATATCTTGGCTATTGGAGTAACACTGCAGTGAGCATGGAAATAGGGTGTGCTTTTGACACACCAATCTCACACCCATGAGATATACTCACTTCTGTGGGTGGGATAGATGCTTCATGTGGATGTTGTATTTCATCTTATTGTTGAGGAAAGTCCATACTGCTTTCTATAATGGCTTTGCTAATTCTGCTGGTGCATGTGAGTTCTCTCTTTGCAGCTTTGCCGGCATTTTGGGTTTCGTCTTTTTTTGATAGCTGTTATTCTTACTGGAGTAATGTGATATTTCACCACGGTTTTGCTTGCTTTTCCCGGATGGTTAGTGATGCTTAACATTTTTCATCTACCTGTCAGCCATGTGTGTATCTTTTTTTGACGATGCCTATTCAGATCATTTGCCCATTGTTTAATTGGATTGTTTGCTTTTTAACTGTTGAGATGTTTGAACTTGCTTATATAGTCTGGATATTAATCCCTTGCTGGATGAATAGTCTGCAAATATTTTCTCCTATTCTGTGGGATGTCTCTGCTCTGTTGATTAGTCACTTTGCTGTGGAGAAGCTTTGTGGTTTGGTGTAAGCCCATTTGTCTCTTTTTGGCTTTCATTGTCTGTGCTCTTTGAGTTATATAAAAAAAACAGCTTCTCCCAGTCCAGTGTTCCAAGACATCCCTGTGTTTTCTTCATGAGACTCCCCCACTACATCTTGAACCACAATCCTCTTTTGTTTTTTTGTTGCTTTGTTTTGGTTTTTGACAGGGTTTTTCTGTGTAGCCCTACAGCCTAGGACTAACTCTGTAGACCAGGCTGGCCTCAGGCTCACAGAGATGCAGCTGCCTCTGCCTCTCAAGTGCTGGGACTAAAGGCATGCGACATCACCGCTCAGCAGACCACAACACATCTTTTTTTTGACCACAACACTCTTATGCTTCTGCCCCCCTCTCTTGTTCTCCAGCTATAGGAGAGGCATAATATTGGTTTGTTTGTTTGTTTGTTTGTTTGTTTTGAGAGATCCTGCTGAACACCTCTCCCTGGGCTTAATCTGAAGATAGATAGTAATGGAGAGAGAATTCTCCCAAGAAATCATCATTGAATAACCCCCTCTCTTTTCCATTGCTATTCACTTTTGTATCCCTTAGGATGGGAACAATTCAAGAACTTGAGGGTTTTAAAAACATCTTGGGCAACAAATGGCAACAGTTTTTGTTTTCATTCTTAGTTTCTTTTATTATACGTATGAACATCCATTTTTCAAATGTCTCATCAATGTATCCAATAATAAAATAATGGACAGAGATCTGGACTGAGTATGTGGCTCAGTGATAGAGCACCAGCCTAGGGTTCCATTCCAGGAGTGCAAATAAAAATCAAAGCAAATCAACAACAAAAACACAGCTCCTATGCCATGCTGGATGCTTCTGCTAGCTCCTTAACCTCCTGTGGCTCCTCTGATATTGGCATTTGTAGTGGTTTGACCTGATGCTGTTTGCATTTTAATGTTAATACTGGTTCCCCAAGAAGGGTTGCCCCACCACCAGCAGACCATCTTCCCATTTTAACTGGTCAATAAAAGGCTAGAGCCTGTTATTTGGCAGTGGAAGGGAAAGGTGGGACTGAAGGCTTGAGAGGAGATAAGAGGGAGAAGGAGGAAGAGGAGGAGGAGAAGGAGAAGGAAAGAGAGGATAGAAGAAGAGGAGGAGAAAGTCTATATGGACTAGAACTGCATTGCCAGGAGAAACCGCAAGTAACAAGGATTTTATAGCTGGGGAATAAGTTAATATACTACTAGATCTGCCCAGTCTAGGCATATAGCTTATAATTAAAATATCTGGATTGTGTGTCTTTTATATGAGCTTATTATGGTTGGAAATTCCAGCAACCGGTATTATCATTCTTCACCACTGTGATTAGTATTGTCATCATTTTTATTACTATTATCTCACTTGCCTGATGATCCCCAGAAAGATAAATGGAAGTGTTCAAAGCGGCACCCCAGTGGGTGTGGCCCGCTGGAGCCCTCCTCTGTTCACGTGGCATGTTTTGCTGTCCTCCCTTCCAGCTTTCTTTTCTCTCCTTTTCCTTTTCTTGTAGTCTCCATTTCCCAGGGAGCACTCCAGTTTTACCAGTTGTGGTCAGCCTGATCAATCTGGTTCTACACACAGTAACATTTAGCATATGCTGAGTAGACCTGGAACGAGTCGGGAGAGGTTCATCTGAGAGAGAATTTAGGAGTTACATCCCCATTGGCACATGATGTCTCAGGCATGCTCACAATTGTCTTGCCATAGTTCTTGGTGTCACGTTAAATGACTTATCCAAGGTCACACAGCTGAGAAGAGGTGGGAGAGAGAAGAAAATAAAGGTTTAGGGCATGGAAGTCAGACAACCCCCAGGCCTGTGCTTTGTGCTCCTTTTCTCTTCACCATCTTCATCACTGCCCCAGAATGGGGAGCCTTTAGCCTCTTCTACGGGCTTCCTGAAGCTGGATGCTCTTAGATGGATCCTTTCTGGTTAATTGAAGTGTTACTATAGTAACAGCAACACTAAAAGCCAGAATAGCAGGTACAGATTTCACACCCACAGACGGGTGTACAAACACGTTACTTCATTTTCTTATAACTCACGTTAATTTCTGACCTCGGGCCTGTATTCTGCTTAATGCAAGAAATGTTATTCCAGGCACTCTCAAGCACATTCAACAAAACCCAGCCTTTCTCAGCTAATTCTGATTTAAAAGTTACTAACTTAGGATGACTTCACCTTCCCTGGGAGTGGGGGTGGAAGATGAAGGGTTGAAGTTCTTTGAGCCTTAGAGGTTTGTCAGGGTGATATGTGGGAGTCTCCTTGAAGGGAGACAGCACTGTCCTGGTGCTGAGCTGTGGTGATATCATAGATCCCTGTGGGGACAGTCCTCACCACATCTCTCTTGGCCTGATCCTCTCATCCTTCCTAACTGAGGCTCTGACTTTCTCCCTCGGTTTTCCTGGTCAACTCTCATGACTCTCCCATCGTGGAGAAAACTCAGAGACACTTTCTGTCCCCTTGCCTTTAGGACAAAATAAGAAAGAAAAGGAGAAAATCAATAGTCAAGATCTGAAACACTGGGCCAGTGAGATGACTCAGTGTGTTAGGTGCCTGCCACCAAGCCTGAAGACCTGAGTTTGATCCCCATGCCTTACATGGCAGGAGAGAACCATTTCCAGTAAGCTGTCTTGTGACCTCCACAAGTGTAGTATGGCATAAAAATAGATTAACAGTATAATAAATTATAATAAATAATAAATCTTTTAAAAAGATCTCAAGTGTTGTTGTGTGATTGGCCACCTCATTAGATTGAGCAATACCTAGGGGATTAATGAAACACACCTCTGGTGTGCCTGTGACAGCATTTCCTGTAGACAGATGGCTTGTCTACAGAATGGCAACTGACAGGTAAAAAGCCCACTCTGAATCCAGACAGCACCATGAAAAGCAGCAGAAAGAAGTCTGCTAATGCGAAGGCTTGCTCTCTGTCTCTCTGCTTCCTGGCCGCCGACAAGATAGCAGCTTACTCTCCCATGGGCTTTTGCTGCCAGTGCTCATCACAGGCCAATAGCAACGGAGCCAACTGATCACACACTGGAACTGCACCTCCAAAAGAATCCTTTTTCCTTTTCAACTCTTCACCCCACTCCGGTATTTTGTCATAGCAACAAAGAGCTAGCATATAGATTGTATGTGTATTCCTTGTCTTCCCCAAAGTAGTGCTGTTTCTCATTTCCAAGTTTAAGTCTTCCAGCATGCCTCTTTTGTTATCTGCTCACCAGGTCTCTGCCTTATTAGACCAATCAAAGAAACACCGAGAACTTTCTCCTCACCCAGGACCTTCACAGATGTACAGCTTTGGGCTCCATCATGAGTGAGCCAACCTGAGATGGTCATCTTCACCGTGCATCTTCACCCCTTGGCCATGGCCTACTGCCACCAGGGCCTGCGACTTTTCTCCCAGACCATCGCAATCTCTGCCCAGCCTCACCCTTCAGTTTCTCCCTTCTTGCATCCCAGCTACCCCACCAACTAGCTGGTACCCTTTTTATTTCTTTTCATTTATGTACATAAATAGATATCGGTTTGTTTTAATACCTGTTTGACTTGCCCTGAATTCCTTTTGGAAATAGTGAGGTCTAAAGAAGTTTTTGGAATAGTGAGGTTTGTCTCATCCTTCAAACCCCATCCCGGAAATAAGACTCAAACTCAAAATATATTTACAAATACCTTGGCCATACAGCTAGGCTCTACTCTGACTAAATCACAGTTAAAATAACCCGATTATTTTAACCTACATTCTGCCACGTGGGCTAGTTACATGTGTCCAGGTACTACATGTCCATCTCTTCACAACTTCCAGACAGATCTTCTTGCACCTGGTTCTATCCCAGAATCCTTCTGCCTTCCAGATGTTCTACCTTCTATGTCCTGCCTAAGCCATAGGCCGTAGGTATTTTAATAGACAGAGATGTATCCGTACAATACAAAAGATATTCTCTCTACAAAGGACACAATAGTCTTTTCCAGTTCCAATGACTAGAACTACCCACTATGCAAGCAGTGAAACCTCTCATGGTGTCCAAATGGCTTTCATTTAGATGCCTTCCTTGTTTGAAGTCTCTGATGTCTGCCTGCCTCTCTTAGTTATCCTAGTTAGGGGAAAGAAAAAAAAGACTAACAGTCTGTGTTGTCTATAACATTTCATGCTCTGTGTTGAAAATGCATTGACATCAACCCATTGGAACTTCCCAGATATATAGGGTCCTAGATGGAAGCCAAGTTGTGTTTCCCCTACGACTACAGGAGAACATTCATAAAGGATGTAGGGGTTGATTACAGGTTCCTGTGGGGTAAAATTGCATTTCTGTACTTAAGGTGAGAATCCACCTAGAAAAGATGAATTTTCCACCAATCCAAATATTTGTTGAGCTATTATACTGTGTGCAATACTATGCTATGCACAGGGGTATAATGGCCACTAGACTTGGCTGAATCATTTGCTGGCTTGTAAGCATTATGGGAGGAATTTGAGGAAAGCTTCTATTTCCAGCAGCTAAGAAAGTAAAGCCCAAGAAATCAGCTTTGTGATTTTTTGAAAGTCTCTCCCTTTACCCGCAAGCTAATGGGGCTGAGAGAGGGTGAAGTCATTTTATATTGGTCTCAGAGGAGGTAAGACATTGCCTTAAGTTCACTGTTTCAGTAATGAGCTTTCTCTACAGACCTCTCAGCCCTCGTCCACCCACGTGTAGTAAAGGAGTCTTGGGATTCCCTTGCTCCACTGTTAACACACAGAGCTTTGGCATTTATCACCTTGAGCTCGGTTTTGTATCTTTTTAAAAGGGGTTGGGCTAAAGGGGTTACAACCCTCTATGATTCTTGGACTATGTGCAGTTCCACGTTATTGGTCTGAATATCTTAAAATTTTAATCTAATTTTAGTTATGCATACAAATTTCCTTTCTGGACTACAGGATCTAGCTAAACCAGTTTCCTTCTGTCCCCGAAGACAGCAGGCCTTCTCTGTTCCCCACCCTTCTACCAGTCCTCCCAAGGAACACTAAGAACATTCGGCCATGTATCCTGTGTCGGCAGTGTCTCTACTGTTGAGAAGTCCTGCCCACTGCCTTCCCCATTGCCGACCTTCAAGGTGGACATATGTCAGCCTCCCTGGGTAGCCACTTGTAACTCTGACATTCGTCTCTCCAGACCCTGTGTGAGTTCATTCATATCTCCCTCGGGTCTTACATCTTGCAGTAATGTTCTCCAGGAGTTTATTACCCATTTCTTTTATTTGTTCTAGCTGCTCCTTGATCATCTTCCCCTCCAGCGAGTACTTGGCTAGCGTGAGTCCGTGTTCACCTTCTCGAGGTTATTGATGAGCTTACCGAGTCCCACCCTGCCCTTTCCCCATCTCGGAGTGTTCTTAACCTTTATGGCTTGACTTCCCTCAGACACACTAGCTCGTTCTTTCTCTCTTCCTTCTCCTGTGTCAGGTACGTGCATGGGTGCAGTTATCTGGGGTGGTTCCACCCCTTGCTGACAACTGACATATTTTCTGAGCAAAGTAGTATTTCAAACTCATGCACTGGGAGCTGAAAATAATTCCAAACATTCATTCTTGGGTTTTGATTGAGATGTCAATCACAGGATTTGAATTTGTTTATTCTTAAGTATACCGTACACACCATGTTAAACTTACCTTTCCCTTCCAGCCAACTTGTACAAACTAAACTAACATTCAGTGCACTTTTAAAATGTCCTCGGTTCAGCTTGGGCTGTCTCTCCTAATCCTTTCTGCCACTTCATGGCTTATGAGTGCCAAATTTTGAAGAAGAGGAAATTGGGAAACAGAGAGATTAAGTAGCTTGATCAGCACACAGCTGGCCAACGGCAGTGCCTACCTGGAGACCCAGGGAGGCTGGTATTTTCGGCCCTGATGCTGTGAGCACTCAACCCTAGCTCTGGGTGAGACCACTGGGAAGCTTTGGAGAATGTGAGCCCTTCCTCCTCTGCATACTTATAGAGGCTGCATCATCCTCCGAGCCTCTGATCCATGGCGTTAGATGAGGTGAGATATGGAGGTGGAACTGGAGGCTCACCTGGACAACATAGTGTAATCTGGTCTTAAAAAAAAAAAAAAAGTAACCTTTTACTATATGAATTGTATCATTCCTATTTGTACTACTTTCCTGGAGTCACCTCCACAGTTCTAGTGTTGGGTTATAGGAGAATTTGTTTGATATAAAATCTCTCTGTGGCAAGGGTGAGTAGCTCAGAGCACAGTGCCATAGTTAGCCTTGAACATGTGTCTCTTCTGCCACAGGCTTCTAAGATCGAGGATCATGGGGCTGTGCCACCATGCCTGGCTCATGTTAGTGACTTTTAAGTATACAGTTTCATATGGCATTGGACATACACACATTGTGCAGCTGTCACCACCTCCATGTCTGAGCCTCCATCATTCCAAATGGAAATCTATGTCGGCTAAACCATAGCTCCCCACTTGTCCCTTCTCTCTGACACAGGCATGTTATATTTGCTTGTATGTGGGTGCACATGTAAGTTTGTGGGTGCATGAGTGCATGTGGAAGTCCAGTGTTGGGAATTATCCTTGATAGCTTTTCTACCTTGCTCATTAATGAAGGATCTCTCAGTCAGACCCAGAGCTGACTGAGATGGCTAGTCTCAACATCCAGGTAGTCTTGGGGATTCTGGTGTCCACTTTCAGGGGCTACAATTGCCCTCATGTTGTCATTTTTTCCTATCAAAGGGAGTTAGCCCAGCAAGGACTCACATCACCTTCCCCTTGGGTCTTGGTCTACCATTTTTGCAGTAAATGTCTTGCTGATCTACCTTCCCTTTGATCATGAGTTACCTTTGTTTCTAACAGAGGTAAGCAGCCACAGCCCACCAAGCACTTTCGTGGACTCTGGGGATCTGAATTCTGAGCCTCATGCTTTTGTGTGGTAAGTGCTTGCCATCTTCTCAGCCTCGTCTTCTTCATTTGTGAGTAGGGTACCACATAGATGTAGTAATGCGGTGTTGCCCTGATGTGTCTGGTTTCTTGTACTTAGTCTCATCACTTAAAAGACCATTCACGATGTAGCACCTGTGAGACCGGCCTTCCTTGATAAGGATGAATGTTACTCCACCGTATGTCTATATTATATTGTGTTTATTTTTTTTTCCGAGCTCAAATTGACCTTGAACTTTCTATGGAGTATGAGTTCATAATCTTCCTGCCTCAGTCTCCCAAATACCACACACTCACTTCTCCTTGCATGGACTCTTGATAAAGGAATTTAAGTAGCATGCTTTCTAGAAAACACTAAGCTTGGTATCACTCTGTTTTCTGTCACTAAGCTATTCCTGATAAGAGATGTCATTTCCTCTTCCTCATGTTGATTTTAGTGTTTACATCCCCTCTCCTACAAAGCTTTACCAAAAGCCTAATGGTCAGGTCTAAGTTGATTACCGGTACTGGATCTTCTCTTTTCTCAAGGAACTGGACCAATGTCATCTCTCTTCTGTGCCTTTTGGTGACCGAAGGTGACTGCACACCCCTCCAGGGAGCTTCCCTTAGGGAACCCCAAGGTCTCCCTCTCCAATGACCTTGTCCTCAGTTTCTTGTCTAGGTCAGCTACTCAGCCATTCACCTGCTGTTTACTGCTTGAATGCACTTCTGTCCCAGTAAAATGACCATCCCTGTGTCCTCCCCAGCACAGAGCTGAGCCAATACGAGGGTGGAGAAAATTCTTATTTAATCGAAAGGAAGAAGCCTCCCTCCCTCTTCCCCTGCCAAAATCAGGGCCTCTCGCTGATATCAGAGACAAAAGCTACATGCATCATTACCAAGATGCCATCTTCTCTTACACCCTCTCCACGCCCCCCCACTTCACAGACGGAGGGCAGAGCTGGCAGCAAGCAAACTGCTGGAGGGAGGGGCACAAACTCCCCAACCAGGCCAGCCTTTGCTGATTTTTCACTTGGCTCCCACACTCCTCCTTTCTAAGTACCATATTGAGTCTCCTCTTCTTCTCCATCTTCCTTTGGACGTCTATGTCCTCTGCAAGATGCTGAGCAGACACTGGGGCTGTCACACTGACTTAGAACTATTCCAGGTCCTCTAGTCTGCCACTGTCACCTGCCCCACACTATCAGAGGATTCCTGTGGCCTGGGCCCATCTCCTCTCCATAGCATTCAAGGCTTCTGTTATCCTGGCCACCCATGATCCAGCAACATCCCTCCTCATCCTCCCATGTACCCAGCAGACAACACTGCCATGAAAACTGCTTCTCTGTAGGTTGGGGACGAGGTCCCGCCATTATTACGTACCATTGTCTATTTCTTGCTTTCCCAGCCTGAGAATGTGGAACCATGGAACAGAAGAGACCATGGTTCTGAGAATGGAGCTTCTCTGGGCCTCTTAACCTCATGGGGTGTTCCACCCATCCCGGCAGAAGGCTCTTTCTTGATCCCCCTTGTTTTCTGTTTGTGACCTCCAAGCACAAGGTGCACAAACTTTCTTGATGACAATCTGGTATCATTTTAATGAGCTGTGCCTCTCTAGGTGGTCTCCAGCAGAACCTATCCAGTCCTAACCCTGTCCAGCAATACCTGCCCTGTCTAGCCTTCTCCAGCAATACCTGCCCTGTCTAGCCTTTTCTAGAAATACCTGCCCTGTCTAGCCTTCTCCAGCAATACCTGCCCTGTCTAGCCTTCTCCAGCAATACCTGCCTGTCTAGCCTTTTCTAGAATACTGCCCTGTCTAGCCTTCTCCAGCAATACCTGCCCTGTCTAGCCTTCTCCAGCAATACCTGCCTGTCTAGCCTTTTCTAGAAATACCTGCCCTGTCTAGCCTTCTCCAGCAACACTGCCCTGTCTAGCCTTGCCTAGCAACATCCACCCTGTCCTAATCCTGTCTTGAATCTCTGTCCAGGCCTCTTTAACCCGGTCCCAGGAAGTCATCACAGATACTGGTCTCTCAATGAAAGTTTTCTCTGGGCCCAAACATCCTATGCAGGACCCTGTCCCCTGGCCTGCAGTTGAGTGCTTCTTCTGCTCTTTTAACCTGAGTGCCAGAGAGCCTAGCATGGGCCCTAAGTCAGCCATGCTCTTAGCCTGTCTTCTGATCTTCACAAGTTTCCCTTGCTCCTGGCTTACACACAGCCAAATTCATATCCTGTTTAAAGACAGTGAGAGAGAGGAAGGGAGAGAAGGGCCTGAGGAGAGAAATGACACCCTGGTGTCAGCCCAAGGGCAAGGCTGAAACCAACATGTTCTCCATTTATACTGAAATGTACATCTTCTATTACAACCCACTTAAGGTAGCAATCTAAGAGCAAATCAACTAATGAGGATGATTTGACCTTCAAGTCTTGGCTCTGAGAGAACCGGTTGTATTACTGGGCCTCAGTTTTCCTAGTTGCAAAACAGGACAGTTAATACTTGCAAGCATTGAAAACATTATTGGGCTAGAGAGATGGCTCAGCAGTTAAGAGCACTGCCTGCTCTTCCAGAGGTCCTGAATTCAATTTCCAGCAACCACATGGTGGCTCACAACCATCTATAACATGATCTGATGCCCTCTTCTGGTGTGTCTGAAGACAGCTACAGTGTAGTCGTCATATATATAAAAAAATAAATAAAGTCATAAAAATAAATAATAATAAATAAATAAATAATAAATAAAAGCATTATCACCTGTTGCTTTTGTCAAGTACTTTCCCTGTGGGTTGGGGCTGCAGCATTGGTTGTGTGGATTCCACTTTCACGGCTCGTAGATTCAGATGAACCATCAGGTGGATAGTCAACGGCAGAAACTGAAGTGAGGAAATGACCCATGTAGAAATTTGGCAGAAGAGCTCTTCAGATGGAAACATCAAACACAAAGTCTCCTTGGTGAGAGAGCCTTGAGTCTTTGAGAGACAGCAGACAGGGATGTGGCTGAAAAGAAGCTGGGGAGGGGAGGTGTGAAGTCCATGATGTGGGTGGGAGCCTCACCTACCTGGGTCTGGTTAGAGTACCGCCTTTTATCTAGAAGGATAGGGGCTCAACAGAAGGGTTTCCAGCAGATGAATTACAGGATCTGACTTAAGAGGACTTCTGTATGGAAAGTAGCTCAAGGTACAGGGATGGAAACAGGCAGAGTGAACATCCAGGGAGAGGAGAATAGCTGGAACTGGGGAGCTAGTAGAGGAGGAGGTAAAGGCCACAGTGAGAGTCTGAAATGAAGACACAGCAGGGTTTACCAATGGTTTCTATGTTGGCTATGGAGTGACTGTGGCTTTGAGACCAAGGGAAATGGAGTGTTTATATACTACACTGGAGTCTAAGGGAGGCACTCATCTGATCCTAGATATTAGTCAGGGTAAGTGTGGGGAGCTCACCATTACTCCTGTAATGCAGTGGTTCTCAAACTTCCTATTGCTACGACCCTTTAATATAGTTCCTCACGTTGTGGTGATCCCCCAACCATAAAACTATCTTTGTTGCTACTTCACAGATGTAACTTTGCTACCATTATGAATCATAATGTAAATATCTGATCTAGGACTCTGAGGGTTGAGACCCACAGGTTGAGAACCACTGCGGTAGCGGGAGCCCCAGCAATTAGTTATATGTATCTGGTTTCCAGAGTGAGGTCAGAGCTGCAGACTCAACACAGCTTGAGCATCAGCAGCACAGACATGGCATTTACCGACAGGTGATAAGAAGGAGCAGCTGAGGGCTCCAGTGTGCCTGTCCCCTCCACATCCACGTGAAGGTCAAGGAAATAGCAGGTGGAAGATGCCTTCATAGACTGACAAGTGCTGTGCACACTGCAAGAACAAACAGTATGACTGTGACCAGAAGCATCAAATAGAGCAAGATTGAAAGAAGCATGGACAAATGGAGGGAGAGCACCATGGGATTCTGTGGACCTGAGAAACCAGTTATCAACCCTCTCATTTTATCCACAAGACACTGAGGTCCACGAGGATATACAAGGCTTGTTTAAGGTCATGTAGCTCCTCAGGGACCTAGCCATCCAGACCCAAAGAGCTTGAACCTCTGGTGTGATGCTGTTTCCACCACACAACGCACCTGCTCACGGTTACTGCTTCGGCTCTCTCGGAATCTGTTAACCAGGGCCAAGTAATTCTTCAAACACAAATCTAATTATATCGCCTTGTGCTTTTTACACATGCTATTTCCTCTGCCTGGAATACTCTGCTTCCTCCCACTTCTGTCTGGCAAATTTCTGCCCCATCTTTCATTCCCTGTTAGAATAGCCCTTTTCAGGGAAGAAGTCCTCAGCTTGCCTGGTAGAGCCAGACATCAGCCCTCCCAGTACCAGTGGGGTACTTGTCCTGTGGTTCCTCTTGTGCTTACTGGGATTAACCCCCTTCACTGACTGACTGTGAAGGTCTTCCGGTGACCTCTCTGCCTCACATGAGTGACACATTTAGAGGGAAGGAAGGAAGGAAGGACGATCCCTCACGGTAGTTGAGGACAATAGTCAGGCTGTCATTTAGTGACACTTCAGTTCCTCTGACCTGAGTGTGCTTTTGGTTCACAAAGTGACAGTGACTTCTGAGATGGGAATTTGCTTCCCCCCTCCCTTTGTCATCCCACAGCACAACGAACAGGCAATTCTGGGACCACGAAACAATTTGGATGTTATAAGTGACTGCTGCTTTTTTTGTTTTCAATTTTCTTTCTCCTATCAGTATACGGCTGGCTGTTGTTTGCCATTTGCTGTTAGACAAGATTTGTGCTTGGGCTGAGACTAGGTACAGGCATTTACACACACACACACACACACACACACACACACACACACACGTCTCCTGGAAAGGCTATACTATATTGGTTTTCAGAGGGAGTCACCCAGAAGGGAGAGAGGAATGGCCTTGTCCTTTGCCACCCTGGAACCTGAAAATGAATACTTCTTAATCTCTTGGAACCTCAGCTCTAGATATTTCTGGAATTTCCACATCAAGAGTGAATGCTAAGAAGTCCGGTCACCCGCTATGTTCACTGCTCTTTGGCTTGTTTGTTTGTGATAATTTGGTATTAATTACTGTATTTACATTCAGTTTAATTAACAGTGTTCGGATAGGTAGAGGATGGCTCTTACTAGGAGTAATTATCGCAGAGGTTATTGCAAAGGTCTAAGAAAGTGGCAGGAGCTGTTGCTGCTGGAACCAGCGCCTCGGATTTTGTTCCAAGTAAATAATTCTAAGATTCTCTCCAGGCTGGGTTGGCCAAGCACCAGGGGATGCTTAGAGGAAGTGGTGAGCTCATGAGGAAACGTCCCTTTCTTAGTGTCCAGCCTCTGAAGCTCTCTGGTATTGAGAGTCCTTGAGTAATCACTGGTAATCAATACAACACAGTAGGATGCAATTAGGATTAATTAGCTCAGTGTTGCAAACAGGCTTGCTCCTCAGCCTGTATCTCTGAGTGTCTCCTTCTTGGCTCCTCCCTGAAGATGATGGCTACCTTTCCTGTTTCCTCAAAAAAGGGTGTTGCCTCTTCTCTTCCTGCGCCAACCTCCCTCCCCAGCTCATTCATAAAGAGGAGAGGCGAAGCCAGGAAGGGATGTGGGAGGATGGTGGGAAGGGCAGAGAGAGAGAAGAGTGCAAACAGTGGAGAGGGGAAGGCGGTGGGAAGATGTGTGAAGGACGGAGGGTTCAAATGCTTTTCAAGAGACAGTGGGGCCACACAGAATCATCCAGAAGGCATTTACCTACTCTACCAGCTAGCCAAACAGCCTCTCCTCATTTCATGCAGTTTATGGAACATCATGGTTTTGTTTTAATCAAACAGTACTTCTAGGGGTTGGAGAGATGGCTCAGCAGTTACGAGCCCTTGCTGTTCTCACAGAGGACCTCAGTATGGTTCCTGGCATCCACATCAGGTGACTCACAACTGCAGATCTGGGGCATCCAATGCCTTCTTCTTGTCTCCATGGGCACCGGAACACACACGGCATACACTCACACAGACACACAAACCTACATATAGAATGAAAATAAATCTTTAAAAAAGAGATGTTTTATATTCCACATACTTGTATCTTTGCCATGGCGAAAACAACCCTCTACAGATTGGGAGTGTGGGGGAGGGCTGGGGCAGTTGGTACAACGTGGAAGAGGTTCAGAGATTCTGGAAACTGGCTTCTGCTCTCCAGACCTCTTGGTCTCTGTAGCATGCATTGCCTCTCAGAGCTGACCTCTGGCTTAGATGTGTCTATGCTCAGATGACTGTTTCTCCCCTCCCCATCTTTGCATCTCTCTTTGGGCCCAGAATAGGTTTTATCTTTGTGAGTTCTTCTTTATGCAGCACATTATGGGTTTCAGCATTTCTGTTGCCCTAGAAAGTCTCTATCTCTGAGGTTTGGTACTGTTTCCCTTTTCACAGCCCCTCATAAAGGACTTTCTTAGAGCACACCCTTTCTGTTCCATACCCTGAGGGTACTGGGAGGGAGCATCCCGGGGAATCCTACTGCTGCATCCCGGGGACTCCATCCTTCTGCTTTTTCCGAGGTTTCCTTTAGCCAGCATTTTGTAACACGAAGTGCTTCAACTGGAGTCGGTTCCAATTCTCCAAAGCATTCCAGAAAGTCTTCTAACGTTTTTATTTCCCCAAAGAATTATTTGGCGGTTCTCTCTTAGAAACACACTTCTCTTGTTTTCAGGTCCTTTGTCTTTCCCACTCTCACTTCCTTAGCTCACCTTATTTTATAATTAAAGTTCTCCTTTTGTTCAGCAGAGGGCTCCCTTTCCATCCGTGCTTGTAGCCCTGGCATCTAGGAATTGAAGCTTGCGCTTCACGACTTTCCCTGCCGACTTCTAGCCTCCAGAAACACTAGATCACTTAAACTTGGAAACAATCCCGCCTTGCTTGGCGTGGCTGCGCTGAGGTCCCTCTGCTGCGAAGATTACTCCGCCCCTCTAGGATCGAGCATCCTTTGGATACCCTCCCAGTGTTCCTGAAGCCATGTCACTCCCTGGATCCCCTGCTGGTTCTTCATACGAGGTTCGGGAGGGTACACATCACTAACGCCAGTTTACAGCCGAGAAAACTGAGACTTGGAGAGGTTCACCCAAGGTCTTGTAGCTTGTGAGGTTAACTAGCAACTGGTCAGCTCTGGCTTTTCGGTCCAGCTCAGCAGCCTAGCATCTCGCTGTTGCTGGAGTTTATTACAATCTCCCGGGTTTGGTACGCGGTCCTTTTCTCATTCACATTTCAAATCCACAGACAGGAAAATGTTTCTCCCTAGCTAAAAGGGTTGGGGTAATGGGGACCCCAGGATTTGTGTTGAGGGGAGGGCTTTCTCAGGCTCCAAGTTGGGGTTGTTTTGAGATGGGAGTGGCAGGGCACCGTAAGGTAGGATCTGGCAAACGATGGCAAAGGCTAGAGACCTAGGACAGAGGCAGCTTCTATCCACCCATCCCCGTAGCACGCAGGCTAGGGGCCGGAGTCCTGCTAGGTGGCGAAATGGGGATGCAGGGCGCCCCCTCGCGCTCTCCCGCGCTCCTCGGGGCTGGCGGGTGAAGCGCCAGCAGTCGCAGGTCCTCTCCATCCCCCTCCTCCTTTTCTCTCCCGCTCCCCTCCTTCTCTCCTCTGGCTCCCAACTCCTCCCCCAGGCCTCCCCTCCTCCTCCTGCTCCCTCACCCTCCTCCTCCCGGCTCGCTCCGGCGCGCGGGGTCTGGAGCTAGTTGGAGCGCGGGGGTTGGTGCTGGAGCCCAGCTCCGCCGAGCCCGGCGGGTCGGCCGCGCATCCAGCGGCTGTTGGAGCAGCCAGAGCGCAGCGGGCCCGACAGGAGTCGGACACTGCGACGGAGCGCTGAGCTCACAGCCGGGATCCTTGCTGTTCAGCCGCCCCATTCCCAGACCGGCCACCAGCCCTCGGGTTCGTCGCTGTGGTCCGCACCGCCCGGAGCCCAGGGCCGCGGGGAGCCCGGCACCTGCGCGTGCTGCCGGGAGGTGAGTCCCGGAGCTCCCGGAGCTTTTCCCCTCGCCGGCTGGGGCTGCGAGTTGCAAACTTCAGCAACTCGGATGGGTAGAGGGGTGGGAGTCCGGGGGCGCTGGTAAGTTGGAGGCAGGTTGGGGAGGCTTCAGGGGGCTGGAGAGCGGGTCACTGAGCTTCAAAGCTGTCTGGGGCCACCTCGGCTGGGGCGCCACCGGTGCTGCTGCGTTCCTAACACCCGCTCGCTCTGGCTTCTGGCTCCACTGGGCTGTGATCAGCGCGTCTGGGCTGCAGCCGCGGCGGAGACCCAGAGCTCGGGCCTGGAGGAGGGGGACCGACCAGGGGAAGGCTGGGGGCGAGAGGGGCCAGAGGCGCGGAGACTGGGCCGAGATGGAGGCTCAGCAGAGGGCGGGTGGGTAAACCTGGCAGAGGGAGAGTGCGGGCGGCGAGGCGCGTGGGAACGCGTGGCCGGCCCGGAGTGTGAAATCTCCCGCGCAGGGACGTCCCCATGCCGCCGCCACCAACCGGCCCTCGGCTGATTCTTCCCAGACCCCTCCACCCTCTAGGATACTCCAACCTTAACTGGGCCCTTCGGAGCCCAGACTCTGTCCTCTAAGGCCCTGGATGGAGCAGCCCGGGGCCCCTCACTCCGGCCTCGGCCAGTGAGCGGGTGCGACGGCGGGAACCTGGGACTAGAGGGGCGATTTCCTGATTTATTTTTCTCATGGTAATTTGTCTTTGTGATTGGGGCTGCCCATTCACTTTCCGCTCACGTCGTGCGGGAGATCCAGCGCGGAGGGAGGGAGCGGGCGGGGGGGGGGTGCGCTTGGGCACAACGAGGGATGCAAACGGGAAAGGGGTTCCGGGGACCCGAGCCGAGCGGGAGCGGAGACAGAAGTAGCAGCAGGACCCGCGGAGAAAAAGCGAAGGTGGAGAGGATCGGCCGAACGATGTGGGATCCGTTGCCGGCCTCAAACTTTAAAGAACCAGACGACCACCTGAAGCGTCGATCTCACCCCTCTTGGTTGCCTTACCCGGGCCCGGTTCTGAGTCGTCTCGCCCCGCTGCGCCAGACATGAGTAGGCTCTGAGTTTGGATCTGGAGCGGTGGTCTTGGGACCTTGCCCCCAGGCCTACGAGCCTCTTCTGGCTTACGATAACTGAAGAAGAAACGAGCCGGCAGAGCGCATCTGGCCAGCCCACCTTAGTGGGCCACGCGTTGTTGGTCAGCTAAATAGGACTGGGGTATTGGAAGTTTGCCTGTGTCTAGAACCTACGAGATCCTGCCTTCACTGACCCCAACTCCGATCTCTTTTCTCCACCCTTTTGTAAATTCAATCTTCTTTCACCCTTTTCAGCTCACCCTTTGCCCATCCTCATTCTGTGCCGACTTGGACCTCATTCTGCAGTGCTCTGTGTTCAACCTCCCTACCCACCCACCCCCATCTTTTAGCCCACCCTTTTCCAGTCTTCCTTACGCTACTTGCCTTTTTTCTTGGCATTTACAAGTGGCTTCTGGTCTTTCCGGAGCCCACGACCTTGAGGAAGGGGTAGAGGAGAACTCGAGCTTTAGAATGGGACCTCACCAGTACGAGGGTGTGTGTGGGGGGGTGGGGGCAGAGTAAGAGGCTTGGAAAGAAAGAACCCTGTCTCAAACCTAGCTTCTTCCCAGTGCAGGGGGAAGAAGGGTTAAAATGAGAGTACAGTGTGTGTGTGTGTATGTGTGTGTGTGATTTCTGAGCAGCAAGAATCTTCTGACTTTCTGGCCTTTAGAGTGGACCATCCAGGAGGAAAGGCCACCTGAACTGTAGCAAACAAGAAAGGTTTGTGTACCAGGTGCGTGCGTTGTGTGTGTGTGTGTGTGTGTGTGTGTGTGTGTGTCACCAGCTACCACCCCCAGTTTAGGAAGGAATGGTAGATCGCCCATCTCTACAGCTCCGTCAATATGAACATCAAGTATTTCTAGATCACCTATGGTGTGCAACACTCAGAGGAGCTGATGAAAAGAATATTGAGGTTTGGAGCAGAACTCCTGCCCAGTGAGGCTTGGTGCCCAGCGGTCAGCTTAGGTTTTCCTAAGAGAAGATTAGCTTGGTGACTCTGATGGAACAGGACTGGGGTCCTTCCTCACCAGATGCCTGTTTACAAAGAGGATCCTACAGGGTAAGGCAGGTCTGAGAGGAAGAGTTCCCTAATTACAAGGGCCCGACTAGAAAAGCAGAGAGACTGAGAGGTAGTCTGATTACTCCTTTACATTGGGATTGGATGAATCCTGGCTTGGAAGCCCTTCCTTCCATTGCTTCTTTAGTTTATTTGGGTAGGCTTAAAGTTTCCTTTTTTTTTTTAAGATTTATTTACTTTATTTGTATGAATGTTTTGCTTTCGTGCATGTATATGTACCATGTGTGTGCCTGTTGCATCTCCTGGAACTAGGACCGTGCATTTCTGAGAGCCACCATGAAGTGAATCCAGTTTCTCTGCAAGAGCAACAAGTGCCCTTCACCAGTGAGCTGTCTCTCCAGCATTCTCTCCCCTCAGAGACAAGCTGTCATTCAGTAGCCTGGGCTGACCTCAGACTCTGGACGCCCCTCCTGCCTCAGCCTCCTGAGTGTTGAGATTACAGGGATGCATCACCGTGACAGGCCTCACCAGTCAATTCCTCTCAAGGTTCGAGATGGTAGAGGGCTCAGAGACTGTTGTTGGGGAGGTCACAAACTGTAGACGCTACAGAAAGAAAGGCAGGCAACGATGATGTGCTGATCAGGGAGGCAATTAGAATGGATGGATCTAAGGACAACTGGGTGTTTAAAGCCAAATTATCTGGATGAGATGGTTCAAACAAATCAAACTTATGGCTTTTAATTATCTGATTCACTCTATCTACAGGCTAAAAAAAATTAAGATTCTAAGACCTGAGTATATCTGCTCTGGAAGGGCAGGTACGCTATTGTGTTTCTTTGTACGTCGGGGATCCACTGAAATATTCCCCAGCCCTGCCCTACATTCATCATGGACCTCAGCTTCCTCTCATCTTCAGGGCCTATTACCAGTCTTCGGAGAGATAATTCTTAGGTAGGGGTTCTGAGCTCCATGCACCCACTGACACAAGGTTCCAGTTATGTAGCTGAAGCTAAAATGCAAGCCCCATTCCCCATCCCCGACCTCTCCAATGGAATCTAGTGGATGTAAACTAATTTTATACTTACATGGTTAAAAAAAGAAATCTATGACTTTCTTTTTCCCCCTGTACTATGGAAAAACCTTCAGAAGTTGGATGAGGGGAGACTGGAAGTTCACATTAGTTCTTCAGGAGTCTCAAGGAATATCTAGAAAGCCATGAGCCCTGAGCGTGGTTCCAGAAGAGGGAAGGGAAACCCTAGAAGAAGCAGGGGAGAGGCGCTAGTCATTTGTAGGAAAGCCAGCCTAAGGGGGTTGGAGAGATGGCTATTTTTCCAGAAGTCTCAGGTTTAGTTTCCAGCGCCCACATGGCAGCTCAAAACCATCTATAACTCTAGTTCCAGGGACATCTGAGCCCCCCTCACAGAGATATGTATACAGGGAAAACACCAATGCATATTAATAATAAATAAATAAATAAATAAATAATATTTTTTAAAAGTCAACCTAACAAGGCTGAAGGTTGCTGTGTGGAGTGTGTGAATTTGAAAAGAAGATGGTATTGGGTCTAGTTGTTCTGAATATTGACCATAACATTCCTATCCTTGGTATTGGTTGCTCTTCTGTATCATAGGGCCACTAAGTCATTGCTTCCACTGAGGTCTGAGGTGACAGAAGATGCAAGATCAAAGTTCCTGATCAGACATGCAACCTGATCTTGTTACACCGCCTCAAAGGACCCCAGGGCTAACTTCTAAACCTTGCGCTCATGCCTCAGTCGCCAGATGTGTCTCATGACCCTCAGATGTTGACTTGCTTATTGTCTGAGCACAGGATAGAGGAGACAAGCAGAGGCAATCCATTCCTGTGTTTCCTAATTCCTGACCACCTACTCTGTGTCAGGCACTGTGCTAGCAGTTGTAGACACAAGAGCAAAGGCGACTTGTCTTTGGTTGTCCTTGTGGACGTGAGTCAGCACTCCAGGGAAACACAATTACTAACATCGCCTCCACGTCTGTGATACAATTTACTGTGTCTGTGGTTTTTCCCTGTACATTTGTCTAGGTGACCTGACATCTAATGTCAACTTGTCCAAAGGATTTTTTTGGAAGTTCAGACTTTGGACTGAGAACTTCCTTAGCTGATACCACAGTCCCCTCGAGCCACTTCAGACTTTTTAAATTGTCAAATGGGGCTGAACTCCCTTCTATCAGGGGTATAGACAAAGGCAAAACCTAGGCATTTGGAAATGGTAACTATTGGAAGGGAATATTGGTTGGTCATTTATACTTCAGTTTGAATGCTAGCGGTCCTGGCAACATCCTCTGTCTTATCCAGTCATCTGATCAGTGCCTCCATTTCTCTAGGACATGCGGGATATATGTGTGTATGGTTGTTACTTCTGTAGCAGAGGTTTGCTTTAAATTCATAGCTTTGCATTTGAGTTCAGTCATCACTAGGATGGTCTTACCTTTCTGACAATGCTTATCTAACTTCGTTTTAAATGTACGACAAGATCCCAAAGCTAACACAAGGTTTCATTGGATTGACGGAGCAGAGTTCTCCTTTTGTATGGGCAACACCTCAAGTTTTAGAGGCATAAGACTACCCTTTCCAAACCTCCTTCCTCTCAGCTTTGGTTTGATGACATCTGCTTAGCTGAGGATCTTTGTCAGTGTCATTTCCACATCTGACAGATGTCCTCCATGTCTGAGGAAACCTTCCTTCAACCAGCTTGCATGCTAGAAAGTGGCAGCTAGAGAAATTCCAACTGGAAGCAGAGTTCTGAAAGGAAATGGAGAAAGAGAGCTGGGTGTTTTGTGGCTCTGCCATGCCCTTTCTCTTCTGCTTTGGTGGTTTTGCCTTCCTGAGCTCAGAGATATAAGCCAGACCTTGCAGAAGACATGCTTTAATCTCGGCAGGAGCAAGGGGCTTATTGATAAGAAGTTATTAGAGTTGGTGACTTGAAAGTGTATGTGTGAGGGGTGTGTGTGAAAATTTTCTGTCTGCTTTGCTGCTTGGCATCCTGGAGAATGGAGGAGGGACCCTGGGCCAGCAACAGCTTGGGAGTATTTGACCTTGAGCTTGAGTCCTGTCAGTTGGCCAGTGTCCTGTTCTCCCAGTACTGTCTGGCCTGAAACTGGAGAACGAGGATTCTACCTGGTCTCCCCAGAGTGCATGGAAGGCTTCAATGCCACATGTGTGGAGTCTCACCATGAGGCTGCCTCACTGATCTGTCTTTAATAGAATGACTTCATCAGACTCACACATAGAACTTGTTTGAATTTGAAGCCTTGCTGATATTATCAGAATATCTTTGCCTTTGAACTAGCAACCTCCATGGCTGGCCAGCATCTTCTGTGATGGGAAAGGTTGGTTCTTGGAGGACGGCTAGTAACCATCTGCTCTACCCATCCCCAGAGGATCAAATTAGAAGAGATAGGTTTCAAGTATCGATGAAGCTAGCAATGAGGGAGCTCTCTGACTTGTCTGTAAAATTATCAGATTCCTTACCTACAAAAAGGAGGGTGACTTTTTTTTTTTTTTTTTTTTTAGGTAAGGCCATCTTTGGCATTCAAGTCACCAATTTTGAATAGAGACTGCAGTGGTCTTTTTGCCCTCCCAGGGGTAGTGAATTGACTCTTGTGGATTCTTTGGTGTGTGTGGGGGGGGGGCTGGGGAGGAGGAGGGGGGAAGAAGGTTTAGTTTTAGGCCATCTCTAACCCACCCTGTTAGTAACTCATGTGACTACCAGTCTCTGCATTCTCAGAAAGCAAGCACAGTCGACTTTTAACCTCAGCCTAAGCTAAAAGTTCCGTGGAAGTAAGTATGCATGTGTGCTGGGCATGGTGTGTGTGTGTGTGTGTGTGTGTGTGTGTTTGTGCGCGCGCGTGCGCGCGCACCTGCGATGAATACACGTGTAGTGCACTGCACAGCTATGCACGATGGTTTGAGCACTAGATTATTTGTAGATTCTTCCTCCCCTAGATCTGGACATGAGGCTGCCTAGGGGACAACTTCAAGGAAACTGTTTGTGGGGTGGCAACTGAGGTCCAGTCCATCTGGTCTACCAGAGCCAGAGCCTTCTTCCTTACAGTTTGTAGTGACTGTCCTGAGGGCCCTTCAGGATCCCAGCTGCAAGGATAACAAAAGAGCCACAGTTGCCTCTTAATTATTCAGGGATGGATGGATCCTGTATGCAAAGCATCCAACCAGAGGCCCCTTCCTCTTCTTTTAGTGTCTTCAGTAATCCTATACCTGGAGTGAGAAGCTGGCAGATCTTATCATTTAATGCCAACTTCTGTTTCTAGCAGCCTGCCCCTTCTTCTCTTTCTCTAAAGCAACTCAAGGAAACAAGAAAGCTTCTAAGGCCTCATCCACCTAAAACAGACTACTTTCAGGGACCACACATTGCTCTGTTGACTGGCCGGTGTATGTTTCTGTCCAAAAGCAGGCCAGAAGAGGAAAATACCATTGAGTCCTGCTTCTGCAGGACCAAGTTCCTGTGGATGTCCCAGAATCCTGGCATCTTCTCTTCCTTTTACACTTTGTAAAGCTTGTAGTTTGTTTATGGAGTAGTTGTTGGTATACTGGGTCTCGTCAGGAACCTGTAAGTACACTGCAGCACCCTTGAGCAAAAACCTCCAATAGGCCAAGACTTGATGAACTCGTCTGCTAATGTCCTCCAAGGCTGAGGGTAATTTTCTTGTATAAGGCAGGTGCCTTGGGTTGTAGCTTCAGAGAGGTTTGGTGTGCTAAGTCCAATGGAGAGAAGGTTGCATGCCACTGCATACTGGGAGCAGTGGCTTGGTCCAGGCCAATGCTCAATTCACTGGTTCCTGTAAGAATCACTTGGAAAGCTTGTGTGTGTGTGTGTGTGTGTGTGTGTGTGTGTGTGTGCCCCATATGCAGCCCTGGTTGGAAGCCACTGACCTAAATCTTTCCTAGATTCCACCTGGCCTCACGCCAATGGCATGCAGCATCTCTCAGCTCTCTTCCAAACGGTCTGCTCCTTTTCCACCAGTACCAGCTCCTGGCATTCAGATCACAGACACTGCTTATGTTCCTGTATTTGGAATTTAATGACTTTTTATTACAAACTGATTATGGGAGTTCTTCCTAATATAATTTTTGGGCATTTTTTCTTTAAAAGTGTTTATAAAAATGATGCATCTATTCACCATGTTGGCATATTTTCTTGCAGAGAGGTATGTACTCAGTCTTGCTCAGATGTCTGCACTATTTTGCATCAGCTCTTTTCACTTAACATATTGTGATCATTTTCCCATGTCTTAAGTGTTTTTATAAAATGGACTTCTTAATGGATGCCTGTATTCCATCATACGGATGCACCATAATTTATTTAGCAAACGCTCTGTGGTTGGACATTTAGACTGTAAGCCATTTTTCACCGTTATAAATAATGCTGCACTGAGCATCCTTGGCCATAAATCTTTGTGCTATTGATGATTATTTCCTCAGAAAAGATTTCCTGAAGTGGAATATTTATGCTTCTTTTTAACATGGTCCATTAAGACCATTTCTGACTGATTTCATATAGCAATAAGAAGTTCTTGAATTCAGAGCTGAAAAAGCAAACTGTTTTTCAGTGAACACTGAGGCTGTGGGTGACTGCTTTGCCTTCCCTGACATGGGATCAAAATCCCTTGACCAATAGACTGTCGTAGATCAATCCTCCAGATCAATATCATATAATGCTGCCTTGGCCTTTAGACACTGAGTGTTCACTCAGTGTCTTCTGCCTCTGACCTTTCACCTTCTTAGTCCTTTGCTCTTCTACCTTTAACCCTTGACCTCTTTGCCCTCCAGGCCCTGAAGGGCTTATTCTGTAATAACCACTATTATTTATCGAGCTGTTCCTATGTACCAAGTCCTGTGCTAAACATTTTAAATGCATTGTTCTTTTCCATGCTTACCCTCCTTATGTACAGATATTTATTTTTATCTCCACTTTCCACGAGAGGAAATTGAAACCTTGGAAGACAAAACAATTTACTCAAGGTTACTCAGCCAGTAAGCTGGGATTTAAACCCAGAGTCTTCATGCTTGACGACTGCGTATACATTTCTTCAGTTTTTGAAGTAACTTTTGGCATGTGATTTCACCAGCCAATGTTCCACAGCATCCTATGGGTATATATTGTGTCTCTCTCTAGCCGAAAAGAAGAAGCTACTCACACATGACCATCAGGAGAGAAGCTGTGTTACACATTATTCTTTCCTTTATTCACTTATGTGTTCTTGAGACAGTCTCACTATCTCAGGCTGACCTTGAACTTCTGATCCTCTTGCCTCTGCCTCCCAAGTGCTAGGCTTGCTGTTGTATATCCCTACCTTCTTCCTATTTACTTCCTTAATTATGTCCTTCCCACCCTCCCCAAATAGTCTGAGATAGCAAATACTCCTTACCTCCTCACCAACCAGATGCCAAGATCCCAGCATGCCTTGCAGCTGAGCAGGTCCAAATATGACACATCTCTGTTACAGCTTCGCCAGCAAGTTGGGAGAAGTGGGTTGCCATTTTCACTGGATGGATTATGAAGCCTTCAGGGAGGTATGCTCTGGTATTTCAGAGGGTCAGTAGCCTGATTTTGTTGGATGTCAAATATTGCTTCAAGTACAAGATTGGGTATCTGCTTGCATTCTTACACCTACAGCTAGCTTGTCGTTCTTGCAAAGGTTGAGAATTCATTGATAACCAAGTCTGTCCCTTCCGATTGCATTCTGACTATGACCAACAACCAGGTGTGGGAATGCGACAGAGTGTTCAGATGCAAGAGAACACATCAGCTGGTGTTTGCAATGTCTGGAGAAAGAAATGGAACGTTGAGAGACCTTTCTTAGGTTGTAGAAAGTCTGATTTGGGGAAGAACAAGCTGATGATTGGAGATTCCAAAAGGGAAGCCGCTTTGTGGCACGTGAGCTCCCAGGAAAATGAAGCTTCCCGTTTTTATCCATGACTTGGATAAGACTGGAGTAATCGAGCTTATCAAATTTGTTGATGACAGGGCCATAATGGGCAGCTTCTATAAAAGACAGAATAAAGATTCAAAAATGATCTCAACAGACTGGAATGCTGGGTTTAAACTAACAGAATGGAATCTAACAGGGGCAGATGGAAAGTCGCATTTAGATCGCAGAAATTAATTACTGAAGCTCTCGAGGGGGCTGGGAGTTGGGGCAGACCTGATTTGGTTGAGAGCCTGAGAAAAAGATCTGAGAGGTTTGATGCTACACAGACTTCATAGGGACCCCACAAGGTTGCTCAAAATAACACCATCTTGAATGGCACAAAGAAATTCTAGACTCAGTGTGTATTCCCCCTGGTCATCTGGGTTCATATCTGGACATGGATTCTCAAGGAGACATTGACCAACCTAAGGGTGGTCAGTGGAAGGTGCTTGGCACAGGGAGGGGATTGGAACACTCAGCTATGGAAGCACCAAAGAAAGGAGCTACTATGTTCGGTGGGGGGCACATGCCTGCAGCCATGGTCGTGATGGCTGCCTATAGAAGCAACAGGGTGTCCACTAGAAAAGAATACGGAGCTCTTCAACCTGGGGGAAACTGAGGACTCTAGAATGGAAAGTCCCAGAGGTTGGAATTTTAGAAGACACTGAATGGGTTCAGTGAAGTAACTCTCTATTCAGTCCTCCCTATTCGGGAACTCCTGTCCTGGAGACAGATGACGGTCCAGCCCCAGGCTGGAGCATTTGGTTCCCTTCTGTTCCTGGAAGGCAGTGGTTTTCAAAGTGAGTTCCGTGGCCAGCAGCAGCTGTACCATCTTGAGCTTGTCAGGACTGGTCTAGCATTTGAGTGGCACCTGACACCTACTGTACCAGCAGTTTCTGGCACCGAGATATTTAAGTCTCCAGAACACTGTACTTCTTGTTGGACTTAGAGGTACTTTGGACTGCAGTCTATGGTTCCTGCTGGATGCTTTCCCGTTCTGAGCCTCCTGCCCAACCCCATACTGCATGATTAAGAAATATGGGTTTAATGGAAGATGACAGGATGCAGTCAGCTTCCCACTGCTATAACTTTGAGGGAATCATCTTATAAAAACAAAACAAGGTTTGTCTTGGCTCATTGTTTCTGAGGTTTCAGCCCATGACGGCTTAGACCATTGCTTCTGAGCCTACAACAAGGCAGTATATACTGGTAGCTGTATAAGGCAAAACCACTCACCTTACAACCAGGACACAAGAAAGGAAAGAGGAAGAGGCCAGAATTCCATAGTCCCTGTCATGGACATACCCACAATGACCTAAAGACCTAAGCTCCATTTTTTAAAGATTCAATCACTTGTCAGTAGTACTATGCGGTGAACAAGACTTTTCCTACTAAGGACAAAAGGACTGGTGTCCACAAGACATCCCAAGAGCAAGTTCTCAGCACAAGGGAGATTTATTTGCCCCAGAGGGACAAAAGGAAGGGAATAAGAGACAAAGACAGGAGATGGGGGACAAGGGAGAAGGGAAAGAGAACAGAGAGGAGAGGTAGGGATTTTTGCTCTGAAGGGACAATGGACTGCCTCCAGATAAAGAAGAGACAGATGTGCCCTATAGACAAATAGCAGTTTATAAATGGAGAAAGGGAACCGGTGTTAGAATGAGTTGGTTAATTTTAATTGGGCATGTTAATTAGGCAGGCCAAAAGGCAGCTTTTGATGGCTGGACTTCAATACTTTGATAGCTGAACCTTGATGGTCAGCCTCAGTAGGAGGAAGTAGCCAAGGGAGTAGATGTTGGTAGCTAGCTTTGGGAATGTAACTTAACAGTTTGGCAAGGTAGAGGGAATGGGGAAGGACAAGACCTGCCAGAGCCATGTTGGCCACACTGGGGCCTACTAGAGTTCTTCATGGACTTCTTGGGAGTATTGCAGATCCAAACTCTGTCTGTGGCTCGTGTGGATGCTCACCATTAGGATTCAATCGTGCTGGGAGGATTCTCCACAGTGGCGTCATCATTGCCTGCTCCTGTGCTCATGTGACTCTGGAGGCCTGCAAAGCATAGACTCTCCTGCTTTCTTCACAGCCCACTCAAGTGTGGGGGCTCCAGGAAGTTGGATCAGTTTAACTTCCTTTTACTTGGAGGTGCTGGCCTTGTGCACGGTAGACAAGCGCTCTAAAGAGAGCTCCAGCCTTAGCCTCTCAATTGACTTTAGAGTACCAGCTCCCAGCTCTGAGTGGAGAAAGCCAGAGCTGCGTTTTTCTCACCTCTTCTCCCTCCTGGAAACATAAGCAGTTTCCTCCTTCCAGTCTTACCAAGTCACATCTGAGTCTTGACTTCTTGCCTGTAGACCACAGTTTAATGTGCTAACGCCAACTGGGAAAAGTCTTGAGGGCAGAATGTCTCATGGTGACCTCTAAGTTTAAACAGGTAAGAAGCCTATGCTGGTAGCCAGCCAGGCAGGGATGTGAATGGTTCCTTCTTGGAGTGATCAAAAGTGCTCAAAAGCTTGAGTACTTCAGAAATAGAAAGCTCAGTTCTCTTAATAGGTACAAGGTGGTTGACTGGTTGATTGATTTGTTTGTTTGCTTGCTATAATACCTTATAGAAGGTCTGGAGTCTGTTTTCTCTCCTCTGAGCTGTGTGTTGTCTCAGTGTGATGGCTCCTAGCAAGCTCAGCTCCTCGCCTCTGCTTCTCATCTTTCCCAAACTTCCTTAAACCTCTGATGTGTCTCTTTATATCTGGGCCTAGGACTCTGAGATCTCCCATCTCTGTGGTTCTGCATGGGGGCAGGGGCAGGCGGGTGGGTAGGGACGACCAGTCCAGGTACCACATTCTCCGTTAAGGTAGCTTCTGGTTTGACCTGACTGCTTTGGGCAACCTCACAGCACTCCTGGGTTTTGATTGGCATTAGCACCAACCATCAACACTCTCCCAGGTCCCCTTACTGTAAGCTGTTACAGCTCCATCTTCCCTGAGTTTGTCTTTGTACTTCAGGAGCTTCCTAGGCCTGTCATAACAAAGTACCCCCAGCTGGGTGAACCAAACAGCAGATATGTGCTGTGTTAGAGGCTGAGACGCTAGAAAGCCTATATGGGCAGGGTTGGTGCTCTCTGAGGGATGTGAATGAGGATTTTCCTGATGCTTCTGGTATTAGTTGGCAGTCTTGGGTGTTTCCTCACTTACAGAAGATTTAGTCTATTTCTGCCTTGGTCTCCACTTGTATGCATCTGTCTCCAGATTTCCCTTCTTTATAAGGGTACCACCATTCATATTGAGTGAGGGCTTCACCCTTCTTTGATAAGACTCCATCTAATTCAGCCTGCAACAATCCTATTTTTAAATAAAGTTCCGTCCTGAGATATTGGGGTCTGACGATGTCAGAATATGATTTTTGAGGGGGCATATGATTCACCTCGTGAGTGTGCTGTAGCTCTTTGGTGTCCCGGGTGGAACTTTCCATTTTTTCCCTAATTTGTTTTCTCCATTTAAGTTGCATCTATCTCTTTAGCTGATTAGAATCTTGCAGGCCCTGTTTCTGGCATCCAGTATTTCTGCTGTTGCTCCTGGCTTGCAGCGCTTCCTGTGTGTTGATCCAAGGGATTGATAAGACATTGAAGTAGGTTGGAACCTGCTCTGTAGTGAGCCTCCTCTCTCCTTCCAAGGCCTGTTGGGAAGCACCCCGAGGGCTAGGTCATTCAGCAGTGACATGTTCTGCTAGCATCCACCTTCTGGCTTCCTTGTCTGGCTTGTACACATAATTTTGTGAAGAGCTCAGATGTTTTGCTCAAGACCAGCTCTGTGAGTAAACCCCATTTCCCTCATCTGCAGCACAGTGACCCCGTCAATGGAAGAGATGAGCTCTGCCTGACAGGACTTCATTACAGCACACGAGCTGTCTGCCTGTGATCTCAGTGTCCTGTCCAAGAGTCCACCACCCTCCATTAACAGTCTCCACAGGAATTTTTCTCAGGCAGCACATTGGCTTCGCTGTTCTGTGGTTTGCTAAAATGACCTCAGACCCTCTGGAAATGAGGGCTGCGGTGGTCTGTCAGAGCCCTTCCCCTCCCCCCATCCACCCACAGGGTTTGCCAAGATCCTGTCAGGACTCCCATAAGACCCCTGCAGCTGTTTGGAACCTCGTTTGCATGTTCCCTCTTCCCTGGGCCAAGTGGCTTGCTGCATTCAGAGCAGCTCAGGGTCTGGTGTCCCTGCCAGCCTCTGCGTGGCTCTCCTATGCCTGGACTGCTCTCTTAGTCTCCTTCCCGAAGACTCTCATATCCCACAGTAAGATGAAGCAAAGGATATAACTCAGGACCTGACAGAGAAGCAGCTGGTCTTAGGTCTTAGCCTTTGTCACTCTCTTCCTGTTTTCCCTTCAGGTGGTTTCTGCTCTCTGGGTTTGTGTACTTCAAAAGCTGGATTGGATCAAGGAGGGGTGCTCCTGTGAAGGCTTCATGCTCTGCTGTAAAACCACCTTGGAGTGGCATAAAAGAGCCAGCAGCTGTGCAAGCCTGGGTTTGAACCCCCACTTAGGTCAGATTATTTCTCTCCCTGAAGACTCAAGTTTCCTCACCTGCAAAATGGCCCTGATGCTTGCTTCAGGATTACTGTGGGGTTGAATGACATAAGTTTCTTTTTGTAAAGCAGGTCACCTGCAAGAGGCCTGGCAAATCTCAGTTTTCGGAATAAAACAGTTCCCATAGCATGCAGGAGGGAGCTGTAGTCTGCACACAGCCGGGGAAGGGAGGCACAGTCAAGTCGGACCAGTGTGAGAGGCTGAGTACTGTGACTGCCTTGAGGCCCCTGGAGCAGCGAAAGCAGGATTCTGAGAAAGACCAGGAAGACTGAGCAGTTCCTAGAAGGGTTAGAGAGTGTGAGGATTTCCTAGTTTTCTGAGAACTTGTATGAAACTGAATGTATTTTAGCTCGTAAAAAAAATCCTAAGGGTAGATAGGATTTTATTACCCCATCTTGTAGACGTGGCTGCTGAGACCCGCTGAACTAGGGAGATGTTCAGTTGTCGGTGACTGAACGCTGGGCATTCAAGCCGTGTGCCTCGGCCACCTCCCAACTCTTTCCTCCTTCTGTGGTGATGGATGCCCTGCCTCTTCCAGTCTCATCTGTCCTGTTGTCTGCCTGACTCCTTGGTTCCACCTACAGGATTTTGTGTGGAAACAAATCCTCGGCTATCTACTCCTTAGTGATGGGCTCCCAGTTCTGCTCCTCTCTCAGGCCCAGGACCCCTATAGGGCCCTACTCTGTCCTTGTTCCTTCCCCCACTCTTCAGTGTGCTTGTGGGAAGGACCTGAGGGATATTCTGCTGTGGCTTAGCAGGAAAGGAACTCTTAGCATTGTGGTGGAGGGTGGTGAGGGAAGAGGAGGAGGCCGTCCATGTTGGCTCCCACAGCCCTACATTTCAGGGGCTCCTACGGGAGGGAGAGGCAGCAAGATGGCTGCTGCTACTAATTAACCCATGGCTTTAATTACACTTCACTGCCCTGTCATGCTGTGAAAGAGGATTACTCAGAGATTGTCACACTGGGCTAAATGTCTGGAACCTTTCCACTTCAGAAACTCTTTTCCTTGAGAGGACAGGCCTGGGTCTGAGGAGGGGTAGGAATGGAATGACATGTTGGTGACGTACCCCTACCCTGATCATCTGTGACAAAAGCCTTCCTGATGGTGACTGAGGCTCTCTGCTGGTAGTTTGGTGCTGTGGCCACTTTCAGGGGTCCTAATGAAAGGGAGATTGGCAGGGGACACAGAGGGAGATGGGAAGCTAGCCTTTGGACAAATACCTGAAGGGACCAATTCTGGTGAGGTCTGAGAGGAAGAGAGAGGGAGGGGGAGAGAGAGAGAGAGAGAGAGAGAGAGAGAGAGAGAGAGAGAGAGGTTTACACTGGAGGAAAAGACCTTAGGAAAGTTAAGGGTGTATTCAGTAGCTTTTTATGTGAGGGCCTGACTCCTACCCACTATACCCATTATAGTGCCTGGCATGGTGGTATCATGGTGGTATACATGCGATATATCCACAATGGGCAGCGGGAGTCAGGAAGATTCCTGGGGCTCAATGGCAGGCAGTCTAACCTAATTGGTCAAGGCCAATGAGAAACCCTGTCTCAAAGAAGGTAGATACTTTGTTCTGGGATGATACTCAGGTTTTCCTCTGGTCTCCATATGCATCACACACACATGAACATATACATACATGGATGTGTGTGCATACACATACACACACACACACACGTACACAGAGAGATGATTGCCTACCATCCCATGTCCATAGTAAGTAGGCTGGAGGCCAGGCCACAGTGAACCTAAGCTGTTTTGTCCTCTGAGGGGAGGAGGAGACAGCCTGCAGGGTAAGGTTAGCATGAGGTACTGAACAGAGAGATGCTCTTGTGATAGAGGAGAAGCTTAGTGCCTCTTCTCTTCTCACAGAGTGGAGAGGTTCAACATTTAAGGGAAGAGGCGTTTTTTCAGTGATGAGGACATGTCACTGGGATCCACTCTGCCCTTTCACCCAGGAAGTGCTTTCTCAGCCAGCACTGGCCCATGCTTTTTTCTTTCCTACTCTTGCCTCTTACCCCTTTGTCTCTCCTCTTTCTCACACTCCAGACTGCCCCTGCAGTAGCCTCCCTGGGACTGTACTTGGTTTCATCCTGAACCCTCTAGTAACCTTGCACAGCCGGTACCTGTCAGGGGCCTGGTGGCCCTGAGTGCTCTTGCTGATGCCAATGTTAACCTTGAGTCAGACTTGGGGTTGAAGCTTTGTTCACACAGGTCCCAAACAGTCTAATGCCATACAAAATAACTGGCCCCAGATTCTACTCTGCCTCCCTGAATCCCTCTGTTCCCTCACTCAGGGAGGATGAGAAGGGCTTTCTTTCTTTTTCTTTTTAAAGATATTTATTTATTTTATATGAGTACACTGTAGCTGTCTTCAGACACACCAGAAGAGGGCATCAGATCCCATTACAGATGGTTGTGAGCCACCATGCAGCTTTTGAGAATTGAACTCAGGACCTCTAGAAGAGCAGTCAATGCTCTTAACCACCGAGCCATCTCTCCAGCCCCACAAGAGGGCTTTCTAATAGCCATCCTTAACTTGTGTTCAATATTGACCTCTGAGTCTATTTGCTTGTCAAGAGGCTTCCAAGACAGATTGTGTATTCCCATATTTAAGGAAGTTCCTGGCCTTAGTGATGGAGTCTGTGGCTAGTTTTATGCCAACTTGACACAAGCTGGAGTCATCTGAGAGGAAGGAGTCTCAGGGGAGAAAATGCCTCCAGAAGATAAGGCTATAAGCAAGCCTGTGGGGCTTTTCCTCTTTTCTTTTCTTTTCTTTTCTTTCTTTCTCTCTTTCTTGAGATTTGTTTGTTTGTTTATGAGTACTTTTCTGTAATTACATCTGCACACCAGGAGACAGCATCAGGCAGTCCTGAGCTGCCATGTGGGTGCTGAGAGTTGAACTCAGGACCTTTGGAAGAGCAGTGATTTGCTCTTAATCGCTGAGTCATCTCTCCAGCCCATAGGGCATTTTCTTAATTCATGGTTGATGGGAGCAGGCTCAGCTCATTGTGGGTGGTGCCATCCTTGGGATGGTGGCCCTGGACTCTATAAAAAAAAAAAAAATGCATGCTGAGCAAGCCAATATACAGCACCCTCCATGTCCTCTGCATCAGCTCCTGCCTCCAGGTTCCTGCCCTGCTTGAGTTCCTGTCCTGGCTTCCTTTGTTGATGAAGTGTAAGCTGAATAAACCTTCTCCCCCCCATGTTGCTATGGCCATGGTGCTTCATCACAACCATAGCTAAGAGAGCTGGTGAGGAGATTCAAAGAGGTTCCTTTAAGAGGATGTGAATGTGGGCAGGGTTAGATTTTAGTCTGCTGCTTGCCTTGTACGAATGGGTGCACTATTCTTTGAGGCACCAGGTAAACTGTTTGATTCTCTTTGGGGATCTTCTTCTGTTGCGATTTTTGTCAACATTCCATCTGGTTTTAAATTCAAACCCTGTGAAGTGATCATAGCGTGGCTGGAAATGTTTTCAGGGACCTGGCGGTGCTCAGGTCTCAGGAGACGTGACATACCTAGTGCAGGCTGAGGAGTTGACATGTGGAGGCACAGTGGCTTTGATCATGGCCATGCCAGCTGTGACTGTGGTTTCAGGACCAAGTTAGTCCTTCTAGCTGAGTGACAGTGGATATTGATGGAAGCTGGTGCTAGGAGACTCCTGGCATTCCCAGGGTTTGAGCCCGGGACAAGTGGATAGATAGCCCAGGAGCTTTCAGCGTTTTCCTTGTTTGCTGGTATTAACATCTCAGAATAAGAAGTAGAAACCAGGGTCTCCGGCCTCAGTCAGATGCACTGGGAAAAGGCTTGAAACATTTCTACAAGATTCCATGGATGCGAAGGAGCCCAAAAGCAAACACTGCTGCCCAGGATTGTGGTCGGCTGTAGGGATCTGACAGCTCTCAGCCAGCATGGTGCTCCACAGAGCCTTTTCTCACAGAAAACCTCTAGGTTTACTCTTCCCCAAGTCCCCCTCCAATGCCTACTGCATGCCTCTTACTGTTTCATTAGCCAGACACTGTCTGGAGCACCCACATGTCCCAGGACTATCAGGCTCTGGACATGTGGATTGAATACAACACAACTCTAGCCTCAGTCCCTGTTTGCAGAGCCCATGCTAGGCCAAGAGGTCTCAGTCACTGTGTGCTCAGTTATTAGTGCTAAGACTATAACACACCCAATTCTCACTACCCTGAACCCTCCTTTCTGTACATGTGCAGAGCATGTTGTCTTCCCAGAGGCCCCTGACTTTATATTTCCAGTATAGGCCTAGGAGTAGAGGCTTTGAACCCCTCAGGACCTTAAGATCACGTTGTAGTTCTCTCTCTCTCTTTCTCTCTCTCTCCTCTCTCTCTCTCTCTCTCTCTCTCTCTCTCTCTCTCTCTCCTCCTCTCTTTCTCCCCTCCCTCCCTTTTCCCTTTTTCTTCTGTTTTGTGGCAGAGTCTCTCTATATAGCCCTACCTGTTCTAGAACTCACTATGTAGACCAGACTGGCTTCAAACTCAGAGTATAGCCCCTTGGTCAGCCACGGTCCCTTCTCTAACACACCACTTAAGATGGAGGCGAGGAAGTAGAGAGGAAAGCAGGAGGGTGTCTGCCTAACACGGCTCCCCAGGGAGTGGAGAGGTGAGTGTGGGTGTACTTCATAGGGGGTTTGGTAAAAACTCCCTTTCATCTCTAACTGAACCACTGAGCCTTGGCTTCCTGCCAGCAGCTCTGCCCACAAAGCAATGGCCCAGCCACAAGCCCACTGGCTCAGGTCTTCTGCGGTCTCATTGAAACTGGGTGGCATTGATGGAGCAGGCTGCCTGGGTAGCTCTGGTTTCGTGCCCCAGCCCCAGCAGTCAGAGCCCCTTCAAAGGTGCACCTGCAGAGGACCTAAGGTGCTGTCCCTGTGACTGCAATCCCTGCAACTCCTGCCGAAGTCTGGGCCCCCACCCTGAAACATGAAGCTAAGACCCACAGGAGACCACTGCCACATCCTGCTGCTTGAATGACCATTCTCCTTTCCTACCTCTAACCAGACCTAGCTGGCCTTTCTCCACAAGCCTTCCCTTGCCCCTCTGGTCTGGGAGGATCATGCTTCAGGTCTGCCAGGTTTTCCAAGGAGTGGTGCATACCACTGTTGTTCTATAACTACTGTCCACACTGCTGGCTCCCACCTCTCAAAATGTCTTCCCTGTGTGAGGTTGGTGTTTAACTCCTGAGGGGTCCTGGGTTCAAGTCTTAGAATCAAAAAGAAAGGCCAGGCATAGTGGCACAAGCCTTTAATCCCAGCACTCAAGAAGCAGAGGCAGGCAGATCTCTGAGTTTGAGGCCAGCATGGTCTACAAAGCAAATTTCAGGACAGCCAGGGCTACACAGAGAGACCCTGCCTCAGGGGGAGGGGTAGAAGGAGGAAGAAAAAAAAGGAAAGAAAACTCAGTCCGTCCTAGTGTCCCCCACACCTTGATTTCATGGAGTGCCCCTGCTTTGGGCTCCCTCTTCCCTGTGGTTCCCAGCCGAGGCAGACACAGTGGCCCTTTTTGTGGAATTTGCTGTCAAATTCCAACTGTGAGCTCCCAGGAACCAGCTGCTCCCCGAGTGCTGAGGAGGGAAAGGAAGTGACAAGAAACCCTGCCTCATGGAGCTTAGTAAATCATATGATGAACTCCATGAATCCCTTCCGTGTGTTCGAAATTGATAAACAGGTGAGAAGATGCTGTCTTGGTTTGATCATTAGCATGAGAGCAGAGAGGGAAACTGAAATTCTCATGTAACCTCACTTAGTTCAACGCCTACCACCACGGCTCCAGTTTGTTTTCTCTGTTGTCCCCATAATGTTTGTTTCCTGTCATCTTATAAAAGTTTTTTTAAATTACATTATGTATTTGTTGTGTGTATATATATGTGTGCACACATGCCATAGCTTGGGAGCAGAGATCAGAGGACAACCTGCAGGACACATGCCTCTCCCCACACCATGTGGGTCCCAAGGATCGAATTCAGATAGTGAGGCTCCGTGACCTCCATCTCTCCAGCCCTCTCTGGCGTATTTCAAAATAAAATTTCAAATATCACGAAGTTTTGTCTATAGATGTCTCAATGTGCATCTCACCCTATAAGGTTAAATTCAGCTCAATTATCTCATTGAACAAAAGGGACAAAATTGGGAAGGGGCTGCCTCACTGTCGTATATAACAGGCTTGCCTCACCGAATGTTAGAAGCACCTTGAGGGTAAGGGTGGGGCTTGAGAAAAAAAAATATCTAGTGCTTAGGAATGGGGCAAAGGGATGACTATGTGTCTAGTAACACTTCCAAGTCCACCCAAGGCTTATTTAGTTTGATAGGAATGCTTTTTGATATTCAGTTTTGCTACCGATTAGGACCAGACCTTATGAATCAAGATGTTAGCTTATAGATGGATAATTTTCAAGGCTCAAAGCACACAACAAATGTATGTTTTCCCTTCTAGAGACATGGATGATTTCTAGGCCAAAGGAAAGATAACTCATACGTCATGTTTTTACTGTCCTGAAGCATGTTGATCAGTTCTGACGCTGTTTCAGTTATGTCTGCATCCTTTTATTTTGCATGATTGTCCCAACATTCATTTCATCATTCTTCAAATCCTCGTTTGAATCAACTTTACCCTTCCTCATCGATGAGTCGGAGAGTTGCACCCACAGGAGCCTTCTGAACTTCACACTTGACAGGGGCGTGGATGTGACCCGTGTGTCTTTCCTTAGCCAGCTTCCTACCTGGACTGAGCATTGGTGGACTAGGTTTGACTTGATTTGCATCTATGAGGGACAAGCCTGAGTTTGGTTGGAGAAGTGTTTAGCAGATGTCACTTGCTTGAGCTAGAGTCGAAGTCATCCAGAGAGATGTCCTGGCCTTACTACATGGTGTCTTATAGTGAAGGAGGGCTGGGGTTTGGTAGAGAAGTTCCAGGAGCTACAGGAAGAGCCTCTGGTTTTTCTCTGCTCCTGGAAACAAAGTCCCAAGAGTAGAGGATGGGAAGGAAGTGGGCAAGAGCAAGGTGTGAGGTGTGTGTGTGTGTGCATGTGTGCCCCCTTGTGCACTCACACAAGCACACATGTATGTTAGAGGGGCGGGTGGGGGGATGTGCTCAAGAGGGTGTACTGGCTTGCCAATTTGTCCCGTGCTTGGAGGGCAAGGGTGACATTGTAGGAGTGTTCTTTTATGTCTAAAAATTACCAGCCTCTCATTCCTCACGCTCCTCTGGGTGGGAAGTTCTCTTTTATATCTTATTCCAATTATTCCATTATAGTTCAGGCCTCAGGATGCGGAGAGAGGCGGGGACTATCTAGAAATGCAGCTGCGGCTGGGCTGTGGGAGGGCTTGTTTGTGGTTCTGAGCAGCTGCCCTTTTCATCCTGAGAGGCTGTGTTGAGAGCCCATGGGGGATGGGCAGGGTCTTACATGGAAACGTGCTGACTGTGGTTGGGGCATCCCTGGGTTTCTAAGCCTGGGATATTCAGCAGAGAGGCCCACAACTTCCCTTTGTTTAAATACATAGTTGCCATCCTAGCCTTGGATCGGTCTGGGAACCTGTACCTTAGTGTCGGTTACCCTAAGCAGAGCATCCAGTCTCCAGTTTTTAGTCAGTAGTCCAACAACAGTCATACCAAGCAAATACCTTAGCAAGCTGTTAAAGGGAAATGTTACTGTGGCATAAAGGTTGACTGTGTTCAATATTCTATTTAAAATGGTATGGCATAGCTTTAATGATATCGTTTTCTATGGAGCTAGGATGACTTTTGAAAGTTACCTAATCAGGAGGTGGAAGGATCTGAGTTTGGATCCTCGACACCTGCATAAAAAGTTGGGCATGATAGCATGCCTTTAATCACAGCACTGGGGATAGAGACAAGAGGATTGCTGCTGCTTGCTGGCCAGCCAGTCTAGGCAGTTGGTGAGCTCTGGATTCAGTGAGAGACCCTGTCTTCTTTAAAAAGGGTGGGGGGAAGGGCTAGAGAGATTGCTCAGCAGTTAAAAGCTCTTGCTGAAGACCTGAGTTTGGTTCCTAGCATCCATATCAAATGGCTCACAACTGCCTGTAATTCCAGCCCCAGGGATCGATTGCCCTCTTCTAGTCTCTGTAGTTACTGTATACACACATACACACACACACACACACACACACACACACACACACGCGCGCGCGACATGCACACACACAAATAATAAGTCTTTAAAAAAAGAAAGAAAGAGAGAAAGAAAGAAAGAGGAAAGAAAAAGAAAGAAGGCAGAGAGTAATGGAGGAAGATAGCTGAATTGATTTTTGGCCACTATACACACACACACACACACACACACACACACACTCACGCATGCACAGGTACGCACGCACATACACATGCACACATGCACCTGAGCAAGCACTCGAACACACTCATACACACACATATGCACACACACATGCATATGCATACACATGCACACACACATGCACACATGCACCCATACACTCCCACACACAGAGGAGAGGGAGAGAAACAATGTGCATGTGTGCCCAAACACACACAAACATGCATGCTCACAATACAACTCTCAATCTTTAAAAATACTTATTGAGTGTGTTCGTGTGAGTGTTTTGCCTGTACGTAGCTATGTGTGTACCACATGTGTGCCTGGTGCCAATGAAAGTCAGAAGAGAACATTGGATCACCTGGACCTGGAGTTACAGATGCTTGTCAGCTACTATGTGAGTGCTGGGACTCGAACTCAGGGCCTCTGTAAGAGCAGCCAGTACTCTTGGCCATTCAGCTATCTCTCAAAGAGATTGCCAGGTAGGGAGGATGTGGGAAGGGGAACAGTGGGTCTGACTGCAGTTAAGTCATGGTTTTGAGCAAGAGGCACTTAATGGATAGATTGTAAAAATATTAAAAAGTAATTACCTAGTCATCAGTGGGGATCGTGCTCACTAGTTTCTGAACACTGTTAGGAGACAGAAGGAGGCTTTTTTCTGTCTTCGTGACTGTCTTCAGTCATTCATCTTGGCTCCTGTCAGTTGCTCCTCCGTCCTTTATCTCTTCCGATCACTCAGTCCGCATCTCACCCACTGGGCATGCACTGGGCCACGTCTAGCAACACTAGCTAGGCAATGGAGACACCAAAAAGGGTGACTCATGTTCTCAGCTGCACCCAGTGCACGGTGGTCCTTTGTGAGTGACATCTGGCCGATGGACTGTGCACATTTGTTGTGAGCCTGGAAAGGCCTGAGGTGGTGTACTCAGTGAGCTGATGAGGGGGCAGGTGTCAGTGAAGCCTCTGCAGGACAAGAGTCAGGGCTCAGTGGTAGGAGTGTTTCAGGGGCAACCATTGCTTTCCCCTTTGTCTAGAAAAAAGTAAGGATTACAGAATCCTCCCTCAAAGCTAACTTCCATTTTGTCTCTGGGACAGCTGCTGTTTTCCCAAGGAGTCCTCGTGTCCTAATTCATTCTCTCTTCTCACCTCTCTGACACCCAAAATTAGGACTAGATATAAACTTAGGGATATCAGTTGCAAAAAGAAAATTGGGAATTGGGACTGTGCCATTTGATAAGTAGGTGTGCCCTTCTTGGCTATAGTGCAACAGGTCTGTCATCTCTAGCTTCCCCAATGACCCAGATACTGTCAGGGGTGGGATCAGGTAGAAGAGATCTCCAGGTAGGGGGCGTGTGGGAAGGGGAACAGTGGAGTCTGGCTGCATGGTTTTTAGCAAGAGGCATTTAATGGATAGGTTGTAATGGACTCCGAGGACAGAACTGTGCATGTCTCCAGAGCCCCCACATTTTATATTGACCTTTTTTCCCAGGGGCCAAAGAGACGGCCTCTTAAAGTTCCAAGAAGCCCTGGCTCTCCTGTCCAAAGAGTTTTCCTACAGAATCTTCTGGATCCTCAGGGAGGTAATGGTAGGGTTGATCATCAGATTTACTAGGGAAAGCACCATAAAAGATAGGCTTTCTGGTCCTACCCAGGATATTTGGATCTGCCAGGTCTAGAGGGGCTGAGAATCCTTGTGTTCTGAAAGAGTAGCAGTATGATACAGGTACCTACTATTCCCATAGCATCCATAATCAGCCGACTAACCCAGCAACGAGGTGTAATCCATTTCCTTCACAGGAAGGAGTCTGTGGGGAGTCCAGCAGTGACATATTGTTGCCCTGGGTATCATTTTTGTAGTCTGCACCAAATCCCAGCTCTCTGGAGAGGCTGGGCTAGATCCTTCCTGATTTTGAAGTTGTCTAGCCCTAGATTTACCCCTTAAAGCAGCAACACTTTAAAATCGTTAGCCACTATGTCTGTGCTTATAAAATGTATTACATATATCCCTGCCTTTTTAAATAAAGTAATATAAGCATAAATGTAACCTTTTCTGGATGTCCCAAGGGATGTTAGAAACCTTAATTAATGTACCAGGCTATAATTTACTGGGGCGTGTGGGACAATTTGCTTATACAAATGGCCTCCCGAGGTCCAAGGATTTTGTTTCTGCTTTTTAGTTTTTTTTAGCTGTACTTCTTGCTGATGGATGTCCCTTCCTGCTAGATATGGCATAGCTGCCTGAAGCCAGTTTATCTTCACTTTTAATTTGCATTTATTTCACAGGTTTAGAAAGTAGATAACTGGGACCAAGGAGATGGCTCAGTAGGTGAACGTTCTTGCTTTGAAAACTTGACAGCTTGAGTTTGATGCTTGGAACCCACATAGAGAGCCAGATGTGGCGGCAAGCATCTTCGATCCCAGCACCCCATGGCAACCTGGCACCTGGAGACTGGAGAGTTACCCTGAAGCTCATGAACCAGCTACCTCGAAGTACACAGTGCAGAGGCGGAACAGTGAGATCCTGTCTCTACAGAAGGGAAGGAGAGAACCAATCCCAAAAGCTGTCCTCTGACTCTCACACACACCACTTCATACACACATACCCCCCTAAAAGCCAATAAATAATTGTTAAAATAAATGGATAACTAAAATTCTTAAAAGTAAGTAGGGCAAAGCTAGTGCTTCATGCCCCTCATTTGTACTGCAGCCATTCTGAATGCAGTGTGACACCAGCTTAAGGAGGTGGCCCTGATGGTTATAGACCGTGCTGTTTTGCTTGTCCATGGGTTTCTCAGAGATTGATGTAATTTTAACTAAAGAGATTTGAGGAGAGGTTTTTGACCAGTTTCTAAGTTCTTCCTCTCTGGCAAAGGAACCACCGGAAGTCACTCAAACCAGCAGGACTGCCCTGATTGCTCTTCGGAGTCAAAAGACAGCCTCTAGAGCTTGGGATGGGAAGAGGCCTACTGGGGACAAGAGAGTGGCAGAGTATGGAATTCTAGCAGCTGGCAGAGGACAGTGATGGACAGCCTGCATTGTGGGAATTTCTTGAGCCTTGGATCTCACCTGTGAATTACTCTTTGTTTTGGTTTAAGGAATTTTGCATGGAATCAGGTTTTGGGTTATGTGTTTGAAAGCACACCCAGTGATTGATGCCCAATGGGACCTGTAGTTAGCAGGCTCTGGGTAAGCCCTGAGGATTTATTCCTTGCACACTGTTACTCTGTGCACATGTGTATATGCATGTGTGAGTGTTCATGTCCACATGTGTGTGTGTTTTCATGTGTGTAAGTTTAGTCGCCAGAGATTGACACTGGGTATCTTCCTCAATTACTCTCTACCATATTGGTTGAGGCAGAAGATTGAACTAAATCTGGGGATTGCCTGATTCGTCTAGACCAGCTAGCCAGCAAACCCTGAGGTTTCACCTGTCTTCACTCCCAGGGCTGGGGTTACAGACTCAATTACTAAATTACCACACCTAGCTTTTACATGGGTGCTGGTGGTCCAACCTCACTCAGGTCCTTGTGTTCACATGGCAAGCCACTGATGGGGCCACCTCGCGGGTCCCAGGATTTACATTTTGATCTTGGAGTGGGGTTTATCTCTTCTTGAGAGTTTCAGGTGGGAAGTGGCTGGCTCCTCCCTCTAGGCCTCTAGTCCCCCATAGCACCCACTCTCTGGACAGGACAGATGGATTTGAATTCAGCCATCTGCATGCATCGGCAGTCTGCGTTTTTCTGAGTTGCATTTATGCTTGCTGCTCTTTACCAAGACAGGTTTATTGGGATGTTAAAGGCGTACTACAAGCTATCAGCACAGCGGCGATCTGGGAGGAGGCAGAGGGAGGACTGCTGCTAGGGATCGTGCTCACTGGGCCATTGCTGTACACTGGGGATGACAACGGCTGGCTGGCTGCAGCCCTGACTTTCTGTTTGGTTTTGTTTTAGACAGTGCTTGCTTTCTGGCTTACAGAGCACGACTTCATCCTTGTGACAGGCCTGGGGTTAGTACTATTTTACAGATAAAAGATCAAAGGCCATTGGATTTACATGGAGTTTAATTTCATAACTGGTTCTCTCTTCCTTCCTTCCCTCCCTCCCTCCTTCCCTCCCCCACTCCCTCCCTCCTTCCTTTCTTTCTTTCTTTCTTTTCTTTCTTTCTTTCTTTCTTTCTTTCTTTCTTTCTTTCTTTCTTTCTTTCTTTCTTTCTTTCTTCTTTCTGAGACAGGGTTTCTCTGTGTAGCCCTGGCTGTTCTGCAACTCAGTCAGGCTGCTCTCAAACTCACAGAGATCCTCCTGCCTCTGCTTCCCTAGTGCTGGGATATTAAAGACGAGGATAACCTCTCCACTCATAACTGGTTCTTAACACATTACATTTTAAACTGACATCCCAAATCCTTTTTGTTTTTAATACATAACCTCATGCTCAAAAAGGAGTCTTTCTTTTCATACTTCTGAAACAAATGCTCCAATGTTCTCTCAGAGACATAAATAACTGCCTCAGATCTACTGCTGCAGGTCAGGGTTGCAGGACAGCTCACACCCCCCCCAGGGGAGGGTGGAGGAGTTGCCTCTGCTCCCTGCTGCTGCCCCTTCTCCTCTGAGAAACTGCAATTTCCCATCAGGTTAAGGCTGAGCCAACGCTTCTCACTTAGCTAATTGGTACTTGCTCTTCCAATCCGGTGGAAACAAGAGTTTGCCTCTGTCTGTCTGCTCCAGCAAGCTTTGCAGCTAAAAATGAACTGTGAAACCAGGGAGTTTCTTACTTCAGATGTGTCCACAAGATGGTTAGCTGCACAGCAGGACTCGGGACAGGTCTTTTTCCGAGGAGACGCATCCCCTTGGCTCTGCCCAAGTGTAAAGAGCTCCTTGGCAACAGGGTATGTCGGATTAATAGACAAGTTAGCTCTCCTGGCGCTCCTTGCCTGTGCCACCCACGCCTGTGCACCGACTTGGCATACTCAGACCCATGCTCTCAGCTTCTTGCCTTGCTCCCTCCTCATTACTCCACAGGTGTGATTCATTCACGTTTTCTTGCCCTTGGATGTCTCCTGTGACCCTGTGACCCACCACTGTCTCTTTAAGGACAGCTGGACAGCTCAGCTACGCACCTTATTCAATATCCAACAACTCTGCTCATCAGGCTAATCTTTCTCACTTAAAGGGAGATAGAAATTATCCTGTGGAATGCTTTGACATTGTTCTGAAAATGGCGTTGGCCCGTCTCCTTGTCTCTTGGTTTTGTAGGACTCATCTCATCTAGCTAGCATTCACTTCATGTAGAATTTTAGAATTATCATAAGTTTGTTACCCAATAAACGCCCAAGGGATGTCATTGCTTTCCTCTACTTTATAGACCGGCAGTGCTCACTCTTCCCATCACTAAGTATCTTGCCTGGCTACTCAGTGTGGAAGCTGAGAGCAGCATGTGTTCCCAGACGAGGATTTTTAAGGGAAGGAGTGGGTGTGGACTTAGTTCATTGTCTGAATGCATTCTTTGGTGTGTTGGGACTACATTGTGGGTGTGTTTGCTGGGCATCCTGAAGGGAGACAAGTGGGAAGAGAAGAGCCAGAGGAAATAGGGTATGAAGACAGAAAGCTTTGCAGGCTTCTCCACAGGCCTGCCAGCACATCAGATGATGGAGGGGTTTCTCCATACAGGGAACAGGGGCTATCTGAGCCTAGCTGTGGCTCTGTGGCCCTGTGAATTTTCTGCTATTACCCAAGGTTCAAAGACATGGTGTGGGTAGTTTCTTCTTGAAAGCATATGGGTCTCGGTTCTTTGGCTTCATTCTTATCTTCTCTATGAAGTTCGGGTTGCTGTCCAGCCTTGCAGAAAAGCCTATGGTCAGAGATTCTGAACTGTGACCAGGCTCTGCATTCTACTGAGTGAGAGGCAGAAGAGCAAAGGGAAGTTGATAAAAGGTAAATCCCACATTCACAGTCATCTGAGGTCACCCCCTCGGTACCCAGGAATTTGTGGGGCTCATTTTTGTTTGCTTTTTTGGTTTTTTGAGATAGGGTTTCTCTGTGTAGTTCTGGCTGTCCTGGAACTCATTCTGTAAACTAGGCTGACCTCGAATTCCCAGAGATCTACCTGCCTTTGTCTCCTGAATGCTGGAATCAAAAGTGTGGGCCATCACCACCAGGCTTGAGGGACTGACACAAAATATGACTTGTTCCTTCCATGTTCCAGTGACCTAGCCAGCTCACTTCCAGATGCCTTGCCTCCCTGGGACTCAATATGCCAGCCAGTCCATGCTTGTTTCCCACTTCAGGCAGTTCTCCACTACTACCTCATACATGTATGCAAACGTTATAGGAGTCAAAATGGAGTCACTTTTGTCAAGCCCAAACCAAACAATATCTAGATAAATACAACTGTAAAGCAATGGAGGAAATCAGGTGCATGTACAGAATAACAAGAACTGTTCTGCCAGAGCCACAACCTTACCTAGAGGCCACAGCGAAGTTACGCAGAAATCAGTTTAATAGCTGTGCAACCTTGGACTGGTGGCATTCTAGCTACCAAACCTGAGCAACTTTGATTTTAACCCTTGTGACTAAGGATCATTAGCAACCATTTTTTACAATGTTCCTCATTTTACTCAAAACCCAAAATGGGAAAAACCTCTGCCTTGTATTAACCTCTTTGAATATGCACACCACAGTGGTTTTCACAAAGAAACACAGCCAGTCTTTTGAGAAACTATTTGTTATGTAGTTTGACAGTGTCGGAGTGACTAGGAACTCGAACTATCGTCGGCTTGGTGGTCAGGAATACTAAGGCCATCCCTTGTCCAATGCCATCCCCTCCCTGTGCAGTAACACCTCCATAGAATGGCAGGCTTAGTGTGGGGATAGTTGGGGGAAGCTCAGAGTAGCTCACTCTTTGGGTCTGTAACTTTGGTTTCCTAGCCTCTGTGTCTTCATTTTTCACACAGTTAGATTTGTCTGAAGGTGTAAAACACTGGTGGCACTACCAGGTGTGGGTTACAAGCCATAAAGCATTTTAAAAAATGGTTTTATTTGTGTGCACATGTGTGGTACCCTCAAGGAATCCAAAGAGGGCATTGGATCTCCAGGAGCTGTAGTTATGAGCGATTGTGAGTAGCCTAATGTGGTATGTTGGGAACCAAATTCAGGTCCTCTGTAAGCAAGAGTATGTGATTTTAACTGCTGGGCCATCTCTTAGGCACTGGGCCATCTCTCAGGCCCCTCTAAAGCATTTTCTATTACACAGCTTTATAAAGGACTACATCTACCTGGGGCTTCTGACTAGCCTCGGTTGAAACTTGTCATGGCAGACACTTGTCTTACGAGCAAAAGGTCCTTTGCCAAGAGACTGCGAACTTTAGTCCTGGGTCCTGCGCTCGCCGTGTGCACCTGCCTTCCTGGCACCTACCTTCAACCACCCTCCTCCCTCCTGCCCTGGCTCCATTAGGTCTTCTGGGAGGCTGCTCATCTGTTCTTTTCATTAGTCAACTTAGTTCCTCTTCCTCAGAGCTGGTGAATATATTTGCTGTCTTCTTTAAAAGGCAGATTCTAGGGGCCATTCCAGAAATTCTGTTTCAGGATGTCCACATGGAGGTCAAGAGCCTGCATGCCACCTGATGCTGGTGGCATAGACCAGTCATTACCTCCATGGATCCTGACTGGCTGCTCCCCTCAGGAAGGAAGGGTAAGAACTTGCTGCCTTCACTCTCAGGAGGCCTGAGGCTCATTAGCTTGTCATACAGCTGAGCACCATCTGGCTCAGGTACACATGCCATCATCCATGGTGGATTCTTAGGAATATGCTTAAAATTTCACTCACGTTTTCTTGCATGCCCCAGCTCCTTTGGAGAGTGGTTGGTGGTAGAAGCTGAGGAGTGACATTGCCTTCCCTTGGGAGAGTAGTGACATTGGAAAGGACTCTTGGCTAGATCCCCTGGGCTTCGGTTGTGAGTGTCAAGCCTACACTCCTGCTGTGTGACCTTGGCTGAGTCACATAACCCTCTTTTGATTTTACTTTCCTGGTTTGTAACATGAGGGGTTGGGCAGGTTTAAAGTTGCCTTTCTACTTTAAAGTTTGCAAGTCCATGAGCCTATTTAATTGCGCTGACAGCTTTAGAACAGCTAATTAATGAGAGTTTAGTGGAAACACAATTAAGTGATAATGAAGGCCTTAGAAGTACATCTCTACTTCTTGTAATGAGTCAAGGTGATGAGACTATGAGTGTGCTTTCAATGAATGGGCCCCCAAGAAGAGGGACAAAGAGCCACAGGCTCCTACCCTCCTACCTGAAGAGGGACTGAAAGAGGCCAGGAGTCAGGAACAAAGTCACACACCAGAGGACTTAAAAAGTGACTGACTGTCCTCCATTAATGAATCCACTGACAGGAAAGGGCTAGGAACAAAACTGCAGGAGTGGATGGCGGTGACTCCATAGTCTGTAGCATCCCCTGACATTTGTAGCATCGTTACGTGTTCTTCTACCCAGTGTATGCTTATGTTTTACTGGGATTCAACCTAGGGCCTTGTTCATGCTGGGTGAGCACTCTGCTTCGGAGGTACAGGCTAGTTCTTTTTTACATTTTGTTTTGAGACCCAGTTGCCTAGTTTGACCTTAAACCTATTGGTGCAGCCTAAGATGGCCCCAACTTTTGCATCTTCATGTCCCAGACTCCAAAGTCACTGGAATTATAGGCCTGTGCCACTAGGCTGAACTTGGAACTTTCTGACCAGTTTAATGATAAGACATGGAGGTTTGAGTCAGTGTATATACGGAGTCAAGGAGTTAATATGAGAGACCATGGTTAACCTGGGTTTCTGAATTCTGCATGGCGTCAGGGAAAGGCAGGGTCTCTTACTCGAGTGGGTGCTGGAGACCATGAGCCTGTGAACTTCTCAAGGATTCTCAAGGACTGCTTGTAACTTTGACTGCAGGGACCTTCTCAGGGAAATGGGGCAGAAGCATTATGCAGAAATGCAGTCTCTGCTGCAGAGGGAGGGAGGAGGAAAAGAGAGCATTTGTCTGGGTCTTGCCCTAGAAATGCTTCAAGTAATAAAATCAGGATGGCTTAAGAAATCCATTACCCTCTGGGCCTCCCACTGCCACCAAGAGCCCTGGAGAAGGTGGAGGATGGGAGAAGAGGCCTGGTGACTGGCCAGGCCATGTGGCTCCAAACTCCTCACCTGTACTACAGGGGGTGAGGTAAGGCAATTCTGAGGCCCCATCAGCTCTGATCTCAAGTGGGTCTATAGTACATCATTGGTGGAGGTGGGGGAGGAGATGGGTTCCCAGAGATGCCAGAAAGTCAGGGGGGAAGGGCACAGACAGAGGAGCTGGGGGATAGAGGGAAGAGCCTGGCAGGAAGTGAGAAGTTCTTGGGTCTCCTAGTCTAGCCCTGCCACTCACATGGCTGTGACTTTGGGACAATTAGGTCCTGTGGACCCTGGCTTCTACACCTGAGAATGGAGATGCTAATACATCACTGTGGTGAAGGCACATGAGCTGGCTATAAACCATAGAGTGCCATAGATGGGCCATAGGGAATTTACCAGACTCTGGGGCTTAGCAGAGGGGAAATGCTCCTTTTCCTGCCAATGTCAATTAAGGAAAAGGTTGGAGTAGGGATGAAATGACCTGAAGGTAAACTGAGGCAAAAACCAAAACCCTCCCTTGGTGATGTGTTTGACCTTCCTCCAAGAGTCAGAGGATTTAGGGCTTGCCCGTGTAGTCAACCTGTTCTCCATCTCTGGCTAAGGGGCCTTCACCAGGCAAGCGTGGAACCAGCGGAGGCTGGATGACACTCAGGTCCCCACCCATAGGGCCTAAGAGCAGTCCTAGTGTGTTTAGTGTATGTTCTGGAGGAACAGAGGCATAGACTGAAAATGTGTCTTAAAAGGATTTCTTAAATCAGCTGATGTCAAAATAGTACCAACAGCTGCCTCTCCCCGAGTGGCTGAGAATCCTGTAGTTGAAGCATCCTCACGGCTGGTGCCTCAGTAGTCCCAGTGTGGTGCCAGAAATCTAGAGGCTCCTGGAGAGCCATGGTCCTTAGTCCAAAATGGAAGGTGGGGCTGCTGCTTCTGAAGTGATTAAAAGAGTCAGCACAGACAGGGTAACTCAAGAGGGAGGGCCAGTTGAGCAAATCTCCCTTCCTCCACACCCTTTCAAAGTGTGAACTGGTATAGAAGGTGCTGCTTGCCTTTGGGTGGGTCTCCCACATTGCTTAAGGTAATCAGGCTGTAGTCGAGGCTCCCTACTCAGAAGATTCTAATTATACCAACTCGACAGTGAGACAACCCATCATACTTGGGCTTTTAGCTCTCAGAGGATTCCTCAACTTCTGTCGGACTTAAAAACCCTTAAATGGTTGAGGAAGCTGATATGAGGGGTTGGGAGAGGGGCATCAGTCATCTTCAGTACTACTACAGAATTCCTGACAAACGCAACGTAAGGGAGGAAGGGTTTATTTGACTTATGGTTTGAGGGTACAGACCATTGTAGTGGGGGAGTCATGGAAGCAAGAACTTGAAGCAGAGGGTCTCATTGCATCGCTGTCAGGAACCAGGAAAGAGAGAAGAATGTTAGTGTATAATCTACTATCTCCTTTTTATTCAGTCTGGGACTCCAGGTCATGGGATGGTGCCAACCACCCATAGGATGGTGCTGACCACATGGGTTAGTCTTCCTTGGTCTGTAAACCTTTCTAGAAACACTCCAACAAACCCACAAAGAAGTGTGTTTTCATGGTGGTTCTAAGCCATGTCAAGTTTACCCTTTGGCTATCGTCGGGGTCTTGGTAAAACCATGTGACAGAATCTCAGATCAAAGAAGAAAGGATGGGAAAGTAGAAAAGAAAACTCTGGATAAAGAACATACTAGAAAGCCTAGATAGGCCCCTAGTTCTTCCTTGTGTTGCTTGTGCCTGGATCACATCTTGGCATGAGTCAAGGCCAAGGTGGAGAGGCACAGGGCTGGGGTCAGGGCAGCCGGCTCCCCTGGCAGGCTAGATTTATGATTTGGCTGGGCCGGGGAGAGACGGAGCCTGCAGCCATCCAGGCCATGAAAAGCAGCCCAGTGTTTCTTGGAGGAGCCTCAGTGCCAAAGGCGGGGGCATCCATCTGGCCTCTCTGTGTAGTACATTTGTCACCCTGGAGCTCAGGGCCTGGCTGGCCTCCCTTCTGCCTTCTAAAACCACTAGGGCCAGCTCCCTCCTTCAGCAGCCCTTGATTGCCGAGGCTCTAACAGGTACTGTGAAATGGCCATGGGTCTGATGCATACCTTGGGACCCTTCACGATACCCATCCAGGCCTGTGTCTCCCTGGGCTTTAAAAGCTCATCATGAGAGGGTGCAAAGCTTTCAAAGACAGCTAGTACTGTAGTTTCTCACTGCACCCCAGTTCTGCTATGGCTAGGGAAAAAAAAAGAATTGATGTCTGCATATCTGACCTCATCATTTTGAAGAGGAGGAGACAGAGGGTTTGAAAACACCAGCAAGCCACCCAGTTGTTGGTAGCATGGAATCTAGAACTGTGGCTTCTTGGCTCCCCAGCCGGATATCTCCCCATAACTGGCTGCCTCTTGCTCATGGTCAACCCCTCTTGCCCATCTCAGCTGTGTTGCTAAACTGTTTCATCTTTTTTTTTCCTGAGAAGCTTCAGGATAGATCCACACATGGCCCCGGGCTTGAGGTAAGCCTCTGTAGTCACCTGCTCATGGGCCCACCTCTAAGCCCAGGCCCTTGGGCTATGGCTTCTCTTCCCTCCCGACCTTTGTGTGTGGGGAAAAACATAGAGTTCCTTGCAAGATTCAGGATATTTCCTTTTCTCTGTTTGGTCTCAGAAGCCCAGCCCTCATCTCTTGAGGCCATAGTCTGTCCATGTTGTTCTGTATGCATGTGTTTCTTCAGCTGCCCTCATGGCTCCTGCCCTGGCTTCCAGAAGAATGTCAAGACTAATGTGTCTTAGGGTGAGGGGCTCCTTGCACCCCTGGAACTCCATGCCCTTGCTTTCAGAGTCCCCAAGCCCCTGGGTTCTCTTTCCCAGCTTCACTTGCCTTGTTTTATGTTCTGCCTCTGTTGCTGGGCTTCATTTCCTCTCCCTGGATATATAAACACAGTGGCTTTGCTATTCTTAAATGCTTTGACTTTCTAGAGCTGGGTCCTTATGCATCTGGCTGTTTGACATCCTAGGTAGCCCAGGCTGACCTGGAGCTCCCTATGTAGCTAAGGATGATTTTGGACTTCCTGATCCTCCTACCTCTAGCTGGGATTACAGATGTGTAAAATTGTGCCTGGTCTTATGTGGTAGGGGGAAATTTAGCCCAAGGCCTTGTGTGAGCTGGTCAGCCATTCTTATAGCCTCCCTGAAGGTCTCCTTCCCACAGTAGCAGCAACATGTAGGCTCCAGCATTTTCTAAGGCCAAAACTGCTGGGTTGGTACTACCTTGATTCTTACCCCATTTGACCATCCTATGAACTAGATGCATAAGAGTCTAGCTTTCTGTTTACTTGACACCAATTAGGTCATCTGGGAAAAGGGAACCACAACTGGGAAAACGTCTTCATCAGATTGGCCAGTGGGCAAACTTGTGGGGTATTTTCATGATTAATGATTCATGTGGGGGAATTCAGTCCACTGTGGGCGGTGTCATCCCTAGGCAGGTAGTCTTGAGTTGTATAAAAACACAGGCTGAGCAAGCCACAGGAGCAAACCAGCAAGCAGTGTTCTTCATGGGCGTTCCTACTCTGATTTCTCTTTATGATGAACTATAAATTGTAAGCTGAATTAAGCTCTTTTCCTCCCTCAAATTGTTTTTGGTCTTGGTCTTTACCACAGCAACAAAGCAAACTTGGACAGGTTCCCACTCTCTGTGTAGAACAGATGAGAGACTTAGAACCCTGTTTAAGATCATGCACTAAGCATACAGTGCTCATTTTGCCTAGTTGGTGAGCCTAGGCTGTTCCCTGGTACATAGCTGCTGGGTCTAGCTCATGACCCTTAGACCTGGGCTGGCATTGATGGTGGTGATCTGTCCTGGGATACTCATCCCAATATCAAATGTCTCACCCCATTGCTACCTCCTTGCCCATTACTCCCTACAAATCCATCAACACAAACCAACATGGCTGGGAAATAGGTAAAGGACAGGCAGTAGCCTGCTGCTTTCTAGGATAAGAGAGACTAAGTAGATTTGTCTTACTGAGGCAAGCCATGGTCATTTCCCAAGGAGCAGAATTTTAGAGACACAGATGGTGTTCTGGTCTTCTCCATGCTAGCCAAAATAAGAAGGTCGCTAATCTCACAGGAGAATGAGAAAGCAAGGGCTATATAGCTTTCCTCCATGGTTTTCCCCATGCTCAACCCCTTCAGCAGGCATTGTATGCACAGCTGGGAGCCCTACTCTTTACTCTTTCCTGAGATTAGCAAGGATGGGATCCAGGTAAGTCAGGTGGGAGCCCTGGCCCCCTCCTCTGGCTCAGGATACTATAACTAGGGAAGAGGCATTATGGCTCTGGGTAGAGCAGGCGCTGAGATGCTTCGGGACTGACCCAGAATGGGCACTGGGCAGGGGGTGGTGAGTGTAAAATCCAAACAGAAAACAACTCGACTGGAACATAGAGGGTCTGCACTGTGAGTTTTTTAGAAAATGCTACTTCTTCCAAGTTGTTCTCTGAGAATGTTCAGCTGCGGACAACATCCACTGTTGGGAGAGACAGGAGCAAACCAGTGGCATTGTCACCCTCAGGCAGGGGCAGGCGGGGTAGGCGGAAGGCATATCGAGTCATCTTCTTGTTCTAGAGTCTGGGTATGTAAGGGAGCCTATCACTGGGCTCAAAATCAGCAGAGTTTTTGGGATGGAGATTAGAGAGGAGTCACAGACTTCTCATCTTCTTCTCTAGTACACAGAGACAGAAATACAGGCACAGACACATATACAGACACACATGCACAGAGACACACAAATAGACATGGACACACAGAGACACAAACACAGACACAGAGATGCAGACACACACAGACACACATGCACAGACGCAGACAGGCAGACAGACAGACACACACACACCCTCTCTCTCTGCCTATGTGTTCCGTCACTGCTTCCTGGTGCAGCTAAAACTGCTGTCTTTTCTGGGATGAGCAAACCCCTCCACAAGGATAAGACATCTTTAACCACCCCTAGGCTGCCTTTGAGGAAACTCTGGGGAGGAGGCCAGCCCTTGGTGAGGTCGTCCAGAGCCTGGTCAGCTGGGAGAATAGCCCAGGAGCTGGCGACTGGTGTGCCACCACTGAGACTTGAGAGCTGTTTGCAGTGCTTTTGTGTAGCTCTGGGAGCGAGGCTGGGCAGCGTGAGAGACAATTGAAGCTGTTCAGAGCTGGCTCCAGCCCTGTGTCTTGCTTTCCCAGGGGCTGGACTCATCCACTCAGATCTGCCAGGCAGGATGGAGATGGTTTTTTGCTGATCCCACTTGAGTGCAGTAACCTGGATCAATTTTACAGGCAAATGTTTTCCCTGTGATCAGCAGACCCGTCCTAGTCCCCCTGGGCTGAGGCTCACTGACAGGCCCTGAAGCTCTGTCCCTCATCTGCTGCTCTCTGGGACCTGGGGAGCCTTATGTGGTCACAGCACTGGTCTGCCTCTAGGTTTGAGCTGGATTCTGAGCTCTGCCTCTGGGGTTTGGTAGCCATTCAGACTGGTGTGTTCAGGAATTCATCTCCTGTCTTCCATGTCTTTACCCACCAAGTCCAAGCTACTCATTGTGATATTGGCACAGATGTCCCTTTCTGCACTGGTTGGCTCTGCCCACCTGAATCACACTATGAGACATAATCTACAGAGAGTGCACCGTGACTTGGCTTTGTGCTGAATGAATGGGGGAAACGTAGGGAGGACAGCCCTCGTGGGGTGAGGAGGTAGGATGCTGAGGTGGGTGGGGTCTGTAGCTAGTTCTTTCAGGAATAAGAATCCAGAAGGGGAAGTTTCTTACACCTCTCTCTTCCTGGTTATATATAAACACATCTTAAGACCGTGTGGAGGGGCCTAGGGAGTTGGCTCAGCAGTTAAGAGCACTTGACTGCTTTCTTGAAGGACCTGGGTTCGGGTCCCAACACCTACATGGAAGCTCACAACTGTCAGTAGCTTCAGTTCTGCACAAACCAGGCAGGCACATGGTTTGCATACATATGTGAAGGCAGAACACAAAGTAGCTACATCTAAACAAAAGTGCAAGGAGGGATGGCTGCACCAACATGCCTGGTCTCACAATGCTCTTAGGGTCTGCAGCCAACATGGCCGGCCCTTTTCCAACAGAGCAGTTCTGGTTAAAAGGCTGGAAGGAAGAATGAGAGGTAGCACTTTCCCAGGCTGTGTCTCTCCACCCTTCACCATGACATCACCACTCCAAAGAAGCCATTGAGAAGGTTTCTGCCCTTCTGCTCGCTTCCTTGGGCAGCCCTTTTCCCCGGGCTTCTTTCTGCTTCCCTGGAAGGTTAAGTTGCCATTGGGCTGAAGGAACAGGCATCAAAACAATCTTTATTTTTTTACCATGACAAATCCCATCTGAAATGTATATAAAATGATATAAGATATGACTGGAGGGCGCTGCGGCTTTGTGACCTGGGCCCTATTACAGCTGTGCTACTACCCCATCCTTGGACAGATGGCTGTTTCCTTGAGCTGCCTCTGAACAGACACAGGTGGCAATGTTGTCATGGTGAGTGACTTGGGCTTCCTGTATCCTTCCATGGCTCTCCTGTCTTTCACCTTCATGGTACCAGGAGGACAAGCTGTCTAGCATTCCGTGTGTGCCTCTGCCCCTGCCTTCTCTCGTGAGTATGCGGGCTGTGCTGTGTTGCTGGCAGTTTCGTATGATGAGTGTTTTAGACAAGATAACCTCTCAGGTCCCACTGGGAACAGTTCCAACTTTCCAGAGTATTGTTGAGGGGTCAAAGCTGAAGTGTACCTTGACCCCATTCTCAATATATCTCAATCTTCCTGTCTGAGAATCCGAAGCAAGACTGGAGAGCCACTGGAGAGCCGTGATTCTGACTCCTTTGAGGACTCTTTCCTTGCCGTTCAGCACTGATGGCCTGGAGATGTTTGGGCAGGGTTTCTCAAAACCGCAGCTATAATTTGGGATGGAAGAGGAATATCTCGTGCTTGTAGGAGATCTAACAATAGCCCTTGCCTCTGTCTACTAAATGACAGGAACATTTTGGTTTGTGGCAACCAAATTGACTCTAGACCCCTTGAAGGCAGAAACACCTCTAGGTGAGGATGATCGACACTAACCCTGCTACTGGGCAGCTATTTCCACTGGATCTTCCTATGTCTTTGGACCCCACGACACAGAGTCTGTCAGAGTTAGGTGAAGCGTGGTATCTCTGACTCAGGAGAGCAGACATCTGGGATCTGGGCTTTGGGGATTTTTGTCATGGTCTTACACCCTGAAGAGTTAGTTCTAATCCTTCCCATGGTTACTAAGCTACAGACTTCCAAGTGTAAATGTGGAGGAGAGGCTTCGGGTGCTGGCTGAGCCCTGTGGGGTGTGAAGTCTGGTAAGGAAATCCCACTGAAGGCAACCACTCTCTGTTCCTGCCTGACACTTCTAGAAGCAACGTGTCAAGATCAGGGCGGGTATAGAGCTGTATAAAGGGTGTGTAGTCCTGCCTGCACAGCTGGCTGAAAGAGCCAACATCCTGTTATGCACCAATAAAGAAGTAAACCAATACAGCCAGGGTTGGAGGCACATGCCTGTAATGTTACCATGTGGGAGGTAGAGGTGGTAAAATTGGGAGTTCAAGGCTAGCAATTGGCTACATAGCAAGTTTAAGGCTAGCCTTGGCTACATGAGACCCTGTTTCAAAAACCACAAACAAAAAAAAGAGGAAGAAGAGGAAGGAGGGAGAAGGAAAGGGATAGGCAAAGAACAGGAGGGCGAGAGACAATCACCAGTTGAGGATTTTCTGGGATAAGGAAGCATAAGCCAGGGCCAAAGCAACCTCTTGACTCGGGCTTCATGGAGATGTTTCAGGTGCTTTAATCCAAGGCACAGGAAGCAGTGTGGCATGTGAGCACGCATGCGTGCATACACAGCTCCAGCACACAGTGAAGAGCTTTGCTTATTTGGCAGTGATTTGAGAGGCAGGAAGAAAAGGTAGCTCAGGGGCACCTTTCCTTCTCTTTGGAAGGCAGGTGCCTCCATTTTTCATGCCCCTCATATCCTGTGCTAAAATGTGTCTCCATAGCTGAAAGGCAGCTCCCCACCCCCTTAGTCCAGAGGAAAGACTCACTGGCAACCCCATACTACAGAAAACTTATGCCAGATTCTGATTTGTGGAACGGAGCAGAGATTTGCTTCAGGAGAGACAAATAAGCAAATGGCCTGCTAATCAGCCCACTGGGGTTGATTGTGGTACCCATTTGGTCCTCTCCGGGCACATTTGATTGCCACGATGCCAGATTCTGGCAGGCAAGTTTACATCCCCTAAACAAACAACTGTTAAAGAGCAGAGGGCCAGAGATGGCGGGACAGTGCCACAGGGAGTCTAGTCAACCCAGAGAGCACAGCATACTCTGCTTGGGTCTTCATGGCCTGCGCCCAACCACATAGAATCTTCTCTTAGCAGCAATGTCGGGGCCTCTGCTTCTCCTTTCCCTGGCTGTTTCCCCTCCCTCAATTTCTCTGGGCAGCTTGATGGAAGTAGGAACAGAGAGAGAAATCTCAGCAGATGGGTAGCTTTATGGTGAGGATATGTTGAGATTTGCAAATCTCTGGCCTAGGGGCAGAGCTGGCTTCCACCTGTGCTGTGAGTGGTTTGGACCTGGTTCTTGTATCTTCTTGGACTAGTGTGGGGCTCGCTCAGAGTAACACAAGGATCAAGAGGTTTTCTTGAGGCCCAGAGTGCTCCCACAGAGGGTAGAGCCCAGACACAGGACCAGGAAGTTGTCCTCCACCCCCGCCCCCACCCCCCGCTCCCACCCCGCCCTAGGCTCTGGTAGGCTGGTCCAGTGCACACCCAGGTTCCAAGTCAGGACAATGCCTCTGTAGGCACAGTGCAGCCCTGTGTGTGGTCCTTCTTCTGGTAACTGAGCTTGGAGGACAGCAGCAGCAGACTGCACACACCATGTCCTTCCTGATGCCAACAAGACAGGTCTGTGTGGCTTCAGGGAAGGAGTGGAGAGATGAAGCCGTCTGAAACTAGATGGGCCAGAGGAACCATGATGTGGCACTCAGAGTGTTCTGCTCAAATATAAAAGGGTTTCTTTCTTGAGTGAAACAGCAGCCTAAGGCTGCTAAAGATCCACAGGTCTGACTCCTCTTAGGAGGTACTGGAGGTAAGGCCTGTTTCCCGGGGAGCAGTGTGCTGAAATCACCAATGAATTTATTTCTTACCAGCCCAGTGATGGGTGATGTTGTCTCTAATTTCTTGTAGCTCATAGGCGCTGAAGAGAAGGAGGGAGCCCGGACGATGGCGCCCTTACAAACCCAGATAAGATAAAGGAGATAAGTTGGTTTTCTGGCTCTTCTCCAAAATGAGCTTTATGGGCCCTGCCCCAAGGCCTTCAGGAGACAACAGATGTTGGGGGATGGGGCAAGTCACAGCTGGAAGCAACATTGCCCCTGGCTCCCAAGTGCTCTGGAGGTTTGATAATCTCTGCCCCACTGCCCTGTTTCTTAACTCTAGGTTAATTGCTTTCCATAATCTGCTAACTGGCCCCTCACCCCGTCTTCCTTTTCTACTGCTTAACTTTGGGGCAAAGCTCTCCTCAGCGTCCTCTGGGTATTTGGCTTTCACTTTTGTTTGTCCTTGCCTCTCAGAGTCACCCTCACTCACTGTGGTTTCACGCTAGATCCGGGAGCCACATCTTCCCCTGTGCCAGGGAAAGAGGCTGACAGAGCTGGCTCTGCCATAAGAGCACCATCACTTCAGCTTCTCCATATATAAAATGAGGAGCTGGTCTCACAGCGAGGACCACAGAGCAGCAGCAACAGCATGGGGGAGTTTGTTAGAGAGTTCAGGGTGAACATGAGAATGGGAGTACATGCCTGTACTCCTAGCCCTTGGGAGGCTGAGACAGGAGGATTGCCCCAAATTGGAAGCTATTCTAAAGCCATATAGCAAAATCCTATTTTATATATAAATATATATGTAAATAAATATATATAAGACAAGATAATATATTTACTTTAATATAAAATATATAAATATATAATATATAAATAAACATAGTATAGATACAGATGATATAGATATATATGGGCTGAGGGCCCTGCAAGCAAGTTGTCATGTTCCTCTGGTGAAGTGGATGCAGCTGGGGCTGGACAGCTTGCTCACTGCTCTGGGTCACCCCCAGGGTCCCCTACAATTTTAGTTTCACCATGCCTCTCATCCTCTTCCAGAAGTCCTGCGAGTGCATCCTAGACCATTGACAGTTCTCTTAAGAGAGTCATTAACTTCTCAGAATCTCTCACACACAAAAGCCCCACCCAGGTCTTCTTGCCCACTTCAGCTCCTTGAGGCTGGGCCTGCTCCCTCCTTCTCACAGGAAGTGCCACAAATTTGGGGATGGATGTCAAACTGCTTTCGTAGTGGGCGGAGCGAATGCAGGGGTCAACCTCTGCTGAGAGATTTTCCTGACTTTTCTCAGGTGTCAGACTGGTTTATGTCCCTGGAGAAGGTGGCTGAGGTGTCCCCACAATAGACCCAGGCATTGGGGGTATCTAGCGCTCACAGCCACCCCAGAACTGTGCGGCTTTGCAGGATGCTCTAGTGTAAACACTCCTGCCCTTTCAGTGCCTCTGGTAAGAGCTGGGCATGGATTTTCATACTGCTTCACCTGGGTCCCCAGAGGAACAGAGTGCCCTAACACCTCTCTCCTGCTGCTGGCATTTAGCCCATTGCTGGGTTAATTCAAGCACTACTAATAACTAGTTTGCAGGAAGGAGACCTCTTGCAGACCCTTAAATCCTGCTCTCTGGGGTACTGATAACAGACTAAGAATCCTGTCTGGCCCCCTGCAGCCATTCAAACAGTGTGTTCAAGTCTTTGTAGCTGGATTCTGCAAAAACACCAAAAGAAACAGCATTTGTGTGTATCCCCTGATACTGGTGGAGGGAGGGGCTATGGTTTCAGTGTTTAGAAGGGCTCCCTCTCTCCTACCGCCTGCCACCATGGCTTCCTTTTCCTGAGTCTTCTGTCTCTTTCCTCCTCGGTTAGATGGAGGGCGTCAGTCTCCCACAGGTCGTCGCTAGCCCATCTGGATCTATCAGATCAGACTCCCTATTCCTTTCTGGCTGCCTCTGGGAGGGCCTGGGCCCAGTGGAGACCTCTCTGGGCCTCTGTACGGTCTCCAAGGAGCCTGGAAGAAATGCAGTGAGAGAAAACAGTCTCCCTCCCCCTCCCCCACAGGCCCTTCTTGCCCACGTCTCCCACCCACTCAGCTCCTTGAGGTCTGGCCTGCTCCCTCTTTGCCCTCTGAAACTCATGTTTTATGCAAGAACATCCCCATTCTCATGGAAAGTGCAGCAAAGTTTGGGAAAGAATTTCAGACCGCTTTTGAAGAGGGTGGAGCGAATGCGGGGTTATAGGGTTAACCATAGCTGAGAGATTTCCCTGATTGAGTGGATGTCCCTCGTGTGTGTGTGTGTGTGTGTGTGTGTGTGTGTGTGTGTCCGTCTGTGTCTGTCAGTCTGTCTGTCTGTCTGCTTAAGACTCACTCCCACGTTCCTCACATCTCTCTGGAGCCTGCTTCAACTCCAGTGACGTTCTTGCCTTGTCTTTCTCCAGGAGACACCAGAAGGGGCTGTTGATTTTTGTTGTTGCTTTCAAATACTAGAAGCAAAAATGAAATTATGTGAAACTTAGGTCTGGAAATTTTTTTTTAATCTTGGGGATCCCTATGTTTTCGAAACATTAAAGTGGCAGAATATCTATCATTCATTTAAAACCTGGAGTCATAGTTGTTGGATGTGGTCAAATTGCACACCTTACAGGATGCCCCACTAGCAACTGCAAGCTTCCTGTTGTACAAGCACCTGTTCTTTCAAAAAAGCGGGGCAGCCCCTCCTGTCCTACAGTTTGTGAGAAGCAGGCAAAACCTTGAAGAGAAAAATCTGTCTGCAGTACACTCGGTGTGAGACAAAAGACAGCCTTATGTTTCCTGGTGAAGATAGACAAGTGCTCATTGTTAGCATCGGGAATTGTGAGCAGGGCGAGGAGGAGAGCCCTCAGATCTCAGTGTGCACACAGGCTGCTCCCTGGAACTGCACCCAGTCAGCCTCACTGTCTCAGCCCTCACCTGAACTCCTTTCTGAGTCTACAGGAAGGCAGCCTCCACTTTCTTCTCACACATTAATGTGTTCCTTGATTTGTAGCGTGGTTTTCCAAATGTGAGCTGTGACTTTCACATGTAGTAGGGGACTGAGGATATGGAATGAATCCCTAGTCATGTGACCACCATGGGAAGAGATCAGCTTGAGAGACCCCCCAGCTTTCTCTGGACCCTGCAGCTTTGAAATGCTGGACATCTGGGTACTATGGGAGGGTGATCTACCAAATGCCACCCCTCCCCCAACCCCACACCCCCACTCCCTGTCCACTGATGTCCTATCCCTGATCCAGAACTTTCACAAGAATTTCAAGTGCTGTGGACAAAATTTTCCCATTTTTTTTTCATTGAAGGAGTCATTTTATTTTCTTCTATACTTATGAGTGGAAATGTACTAGGATTCCCAGGAACAATCGATTTTTTTTTCTTCTGTAGGTCATTTAGAAAGGAATGTCAAACAAGTTGCATCCTTATAGGCACGAGGGAAGATTGATGGAGCCTGTCTGCTTTTAAATCTTGTGGCATGCTTTTTTGGAAATAGTTTGGGCTCATTAAAACATTCTATTCTAAGCACTACATTCATTCTAAAAAGTTTTAGAGTCCAGAATTGTAATCGAAATCATATATTTCAAAGAACTCTTTGGGACCAAACAGAGGAAGAAATTATACATACATTTTTTTCCCTTCTGTATTTTTCCTAGACCTCCTTCACTTTTCCAGCCTTGTCCCTGGGGAATTGTGTGCTGGGCAAATTCAGAATAAAATCTCCTTTTCGATCTCCTCCTCAGTGCTTCCTTTGTCATTATTCTTGAAGGAAACCATGTGCGATGTGCCTAGAATCCTCCCAAGGGTTTCTGTTGGAGGAGGTACCCGAGAGCTCCGAGAAAAGAGAACAGAGACCTAGCCTAAACCGACCAGGGACAGATACCAAAAAATCCTTAGGTAGGCTGCTCCTGAGTGACGAAAATGGAGGACACAATGACAAGCTGAGACCCTTCTAAAGATGATCCTACGGCCAGCACAGTGAAAGTCAGCAGGGGGCTTCTAAGAACGCTGCCTTCTTTGGCTACAGGGATGGGGAAGTTAAGCACATTGGGATGGGGGATCCTCCCTGAAACTTTGGACCACGTCTACAGCCTCCATCCAACCCTGGGGATTGGCCCTACAGGAATGAGTATATAGGGTCACTTGGGGGAGTCAGTAACAGAGGAGAAGAAATTCCTCAGGCAGTGTGCTAGGATGAAGAGGGCGACCAGGTTCAGCCCTGCCTGCTGTTTATTTGGTGCTTTGCATAGCCAGAATAGAAGCTGATGAATTAATTTCCTACCAAATCCAAACTGGGGGCGACCTATCCTCCTCTGTCCTTCCTCTTCTCCGTGGCATGTTCCTTCTCTGCCTCCACAGCAAATAGCAGAAAGTCAAAAGAGCAGTTTATTTTGCAGTTACTAGTGTTGGGCTAAGGGAATGGGCTGGCAACAGCACCTGTCTGACTCCATTATTGTTTGGGTAGCATCAGGAGCCTCCAGGCTTTAGCAGTAGGTGAAGCTTGGAGACCACCTCCTTACCTCACCAGTGATTGCTGGGAAAGGCTGTGTCAAGCCAAAGCCTACATCTCCAACATCCAGCACAACACAGACATGCAAGCTGTTGTTCCTGAGGCTCCCAGAAGCCCCAGCTGGCTGTCCTCTCATGTGCTGCAGCGGGACCTAAACGAAAGTCTAAACAGTTCCTTTCACGGGCCATAGCCACAGGCTCCGACCAGCCAGACACGGCAGGGTTTGGAGTCTCATAAGGAACACTCAGGGATGTGGCTGTTCACCCCAAAGAAGAACTCCATGGAGAGGGGACCATAGCAATGACATAGGCTGCTATTAACACTCAGATTTAATGTTTCATTCTTAAGCTTGAAAAATTGCTAGGACAAAGCTACCCGAAGTAGGCCTTTTTGGGCAATGGAGTATGTATTAAGTTAGACCTCCTTTTACCCCTGCCCAGGTCAAGTCAGGAGAGAATTCTGGCAGCAAGGTCTAGAAGTTTCTCTGAGACCTCATCTCCATCCTCCTCCCACCCCAAGGTTCCTAGACCTCCTGTGTGTCTTTCCAGGTTGGTTTGTTTATCCTGTTGATGTGTTATATTGAGGAAGCAAGGCCTCAGAGTCCACAGCTCAGAGCAGCACACCCTGCAGCACACCAACAGAAAAGTTTCAAGCTAGACCAAGAAAAGAATTTCTAGCATTTAAAAGGATTAGAGTGGCTTGCCAGGCAGTGGTGCATAATCCCAGCACTTGGGAGGCAGAGGCAGGTGGATTTCTGAGTTTGAGGCCAGCCTGGTCTACAGAGTGAGTTCCAGGACAGCCAGGGCTACACAGAGAAACCTTGTCTCGAAAAACAAAAAACAAAACAAAACAAACAAACAAAAAAAAAAGGACTAGAAATTGATGACCTAGAGAGAGAAAAGAAAAAGAAGTAAAACCACCATATCTTTGAGATGGTTCAGGTGTGGTTTTAGTAGGGGTAGAGGGTAAAGGGAGACCCCTAAAAGACTGTCCACTGGCTTCTAGGTATGAGCCTGGCTCTGCAGCTGAGGGGCCTGTAATTGCTGTAATTGATGGAGTGGGGATGGAGACCCACGGTCACTTCATCCGGCAGCAGCTCTGCCTTGCCAGCTTTGGCCTGCCTGGGCCTGGGTCCCCTCTTTCCATGCTCTCACTCCTGAAGCCTTTAATCCTGCCTGAGCCGCTCAGAGAGCGTGATTCTCCAGAGAATGACCGGCTGGTGGACAGGCCTGGGATCTGAGCCCACCCCATTCCCGGGTGACCAGGGCAGCCGAACAAACACAGTCTGGCCCTGGTCCCAAGAGACACCAGGCAAGGTGCCTGCAGGAAATGGGGCAGTGGAATACGAAGACGCTAAATGGTCTTTCCATTCAGCCTGTGGTTTCTATGGGGCTGCAAGTGTGTTTATGGGTAGGAGACCTGGGGGTGGGGACGGGGGCTTCTGGGGATCTGGGCTGCAAAGAGACAAGAAAGGCAAGGCTGGATAGGGGAGGGAGAAGCCTGGAGCACTTGAAAAAAAAAAAAAAAACAAATAAAAAGTTGGCCGTTGAATGCTTTTTGCTAACCATAGTCAATTCTTAATTACCCCCGTAATGGGAGGCAGCAGAGGCAAGAATGATTCAAAGCACCAAATAATCCCAAACCATTTAAATGACATGATTTTTAAAAGAGAGAGAAGGAGGTTTTCCTTCCTAATGATGTCTGGCTCCGGCTCATGTTCAATGAAGGAAGTATTAACAGTGAGCTCCCTGGGGACCAGGGCTTATTTAACATGTTTATAAATTATTTAGGGTTCACATTCCCTGATTTTGTGAACGGGTGCTGTGAGGGAGGCTGTTAGCAACTGGGTACACCCTGGAGGAAGTCCCTGAGAGGGAGGTAGAAGAGACATGGAGGTGTGAGACTAACCAGGGCTGCGTGGGGAGGAGCAGGAGGTCCGACCTGCACCCTCAAACCTATAACTAGAAGATGCTGTGATCTCCGTTCTAAGGCATCTCACGGCTGCCAGTCTCTCCCTGTAGTAGGGTCCCTGCCTCTACACCCATGGTCACTCCAGCCATGCTCCTGGTGTTACCTACCACACTCTACAGCTGAGACAAAGCCTGAAATCAGGCTTGTGGCTTGAGTTCCTCTATCTGTTTACATCACACTGGATCCTGGCTGCCACCCAAATCTGCTTCTTGCCTGCCTCTGCAATGTGACTTCCTTGGTGTCTCCTAGCTATGGCCGGGATTCTGTGATTTCCAGTGCCTCTTCTCCTGGAGCCTTCCCACCACACCCTGGCTGTGAGCGTCCCATGGCTTAGAACAAGCTCTGCTGTGTGATGCCCAAGTTGTTCCTGTCTCCTTTTTGGTCCAGATTCCTCTAGCACTCCCAGACACAGTCTGTCTGTGGAGTGTGCTGCCCAGGAGTTAGTTGAGAAACATGGGAACTTCCTCTGAAAAAGATATCTCAACTTGGATCTGACTCTCAGAGTCAGCCAGGTGTGGGGAGCAAACCTGTACTCCCAGCATAAGGGTTGTAGAGTCAAGGTCAGCTTGCCTTAAAGACACAATGATAATAATCAGAAGATCAAATAATTTGGGGACTCATACAACATGGGTGAATCGTTTTTAGAGGTATTTATTTATTTTAATTTTTATGAGTGTAGGTGTGCATACGTATGTGAGTGTTTGCCACATGTATGTGGTCACTCACAGAGGCCAGAGGAGAGTGTTGGATCTCCTGGAACTGGAATCACAGGCAGTTGTGAGTATCTTCATGTGGGTGCTGGGAACTGAACTTGGGTCCACCAGTAGAGCAGTGTATGCTCTTAATCATGGGGCCATCTCTCCAGCTCCAATCTTAATTTTTATTTTTTATGTTTATAAGTGTTTTGCCTGCTGGGTTACCATCACCATCCATCTCTGGACTTTTTCATCTTCTCTAGCTGCATTCCTATGCCCATTAAGCAGTAACTCCAATCTCCACTTCCGCCGCTCTGAGAAGCAGTGTTCTATTTCTGTTTCTGATTGTGTCTTATCCAAGTACTGCATACCAGTGGAATCATGCAGTATATGCCCTTTCTGCATATGCACCTTTCTGTTATATGCACCACATGCATGCAGTACCCACAGAGTCCAGAAGGGGTCTTAGGATCCCCTGGAACTGGAGTTATAGATGATCACAAGGTACCAATTAGGGTGCTGGTGCCGAAACTTGGACTCTCTGCAAAAGCTGTAAGTGTCTTTAACTTTGAGTCATCTCTCTAGCTCCAACATGGGTTAATCCTGAGGACATTATGCTAAGTGAAATAGTCCAGTCACGAAAGGGCATATACTGCATGATTCCACTGGTATGCAGTACTTGGATAAGACACAATCAGAAACAGAAATAGAACACTGCTTCTCAGAGCGGCGGAAGTGGAGATTGGAGTTACTGCTTAATGGGCATAGGAATGCAGCTAGAGAAGATGAAAAAGTCCAGAGATGGATGGTGATGGTAACCCAGCTTCGAGAATGTGCTTAATGTCAGCTGGGCAGGTAAAGAGCAAAATTGGTCCGTTTTGTGCTCTGTATATTTTACCACAATAAAAACAATAACAGTAATTTGGGCCATTGCCCTGCTTCTGGGAAGAACACTGGTGGGAATGATGGGCCGTGGCCTTGAAGCTATGCAGAGAAGGTAGATTGCAGTTGCCTCTGCCTAGCACTGAGACCACACACTCAAGTTCAGGGAAAGCATCGATAGGCCCCGAGGACCACACTGTAGTAAGCATCTCTGGGTTTCGTGTCATGAGTCAAAGATCGGCTTAGGAAGGAACTGGGGTGGGACCACACACAGTGGGTAACCGTGAGGACCTGAGTTCAGATCCCAGAACCCATGTGAAGCTGTACATCAATAGTAGGTTGTAGGCAATCAATGTAGTAGTGAGCGTGATAGTCAGCGTGGTAGTCAGCATCAGTGGTCTCTGGGTGAGATGGAGGCAGAGGCAGGAGAGTGAATCTCTAGCCGGTCAGAGGCTCCGTAGCCTGGTACAGACAGCAACAAACAACAAAGAGATTTGCTCCCAAATAAGGTCGGAGGCTAGGATCAATCCCAAGGTTGTCCTCTGTCCTCAACACTCATGCATGCTGTAAATGCAGAAGTAACAAGTTCAAAGCAGTAGGACAGACCTGGCCCCCATCAGAGACAGCTCTGGAAATCCACCCGGCAGGCTCTATCTAGTAGGACTGCAGGCACTGACCGCAGAGCCCAGCATCCCTGAGAACCCATTATGGCGCCATCCCCTAATACTTCCGCATCGTCCCTGAACCTACCCCTATATTTAGCTTATGCCAGCTCTCGGGGTTACAAGTTCCAAGTAAGTTAGCTACCTGCTGTGTAAATAGCATTTGCTTTCATTTGTGCTAATGCTGCCTTTTTGCCTGCTTCTGGGACTGCCCTCCCCCTCCCCTTGCTCTGATTGCAGGCACTTGGAGGTCAAAGCCACATGTCCCTCAGCCAGTTTCAATGGCAGGATTCACAGTTGAGCCATCTCCCTCATATGTCCTTCCTGGATGGAATCAAGATCCTCACTCTTTCCCCAGAACAATCAGTCACATAAAGGAAGAACAGACCATACTGTCTGCAGAGAACCGGGTGTCATGCTGACTCGGTGTCCAGCTACCTGGCTGGTCAGTTTGGGGGAACCAGTGGGTGCAGCCAGAGCTTTCACAGGGACATTCTGGACCCCTACTTATGAGTCCGTTTATTTTTCCCTAAATGTGTGACCTCACATGTACAGGGTACTGTGAAGCTGACACTGGTTTTGGGGTGGGGAAGGGGTTTGTTTGCTTACCACATACAACAGCTGACTGACGGTTCATGATTTGGAAGGTTTTGATGTCACTCACATAGACTACTGGACCCTGATGGGTCTTTCCTCCATTCCAAAAGACTAATTTATTATTTCCTTCTTTAGAGGAAAAAACGCCATAGGAAGGGCCACACTTGCCACAGCACACATGTGGTGGCTGTTATGTTTTACAAAAAAAGAAAAGCCAAGGATATGTTTGGTAGAGGTGTGGTATGATATGGGGGAAGGGCCTCGGCAGGCCGGTGCGGAAGCATCCCTTCCCCCTGAGGTACTAGCCACATGGCAGTAGAGTATAGAATAGAAGAATATAGTTTATCTAGGGCTTGGGGAGGGAATTTGAGGGGATGAGAGAGAGAATGAGAGAGAGACAGAGACAGAACAGAGACAGAGAGAAAGTAGAGGAATAAAGGCCAGCCATGAGCACGTGGAGAGAGGGGGAGGGGCAAGAGGAGAAGAGAAAAGAGCAGAAGAGTGAGGAGGTGGCAAGCAGCCCCTTTTATAGTGAGTCGGGCACACCTGGCTATTGCCAGGTAACTGTGGGGCGGAGGAGCCTAGACAAAATACCAACAGTGGTCAAAGGACAATTTGAAGAAACTACTTCCCTTCCATTTTGTGGACCCTAGGGATCCAAACTTAGGTCGTCAGGCTTGGTAGCAAGCACCTTTACCCACTGAGCCATCTCACTGACCCCCGTGTGTTGCTTTGGTTCTGCTATTTCTTCTTGGTGGGCTTGTCTTACTTTGTCCTCAGAGTGATAAGAGGTCTCTGTTCATGCCCTCAAGTTATAGCTCACTGAGGGAAGGGAGTTCAGGGGGTGTTTAGGGTCACATGGGACGGTGGTTACAGAGCATTTTGGAGCTCAGGACAAATCAGAAGGTGTCAGGAGCTGCAAGAAGTTACCACCTTCCTCACTTGACCACCCCACTTCACTCAGCTCAGCTGAGCACGCTGTGACTGCGCACCAGGCAAGGTACTAAGGATACCGTGTTCCTGTAGGAAACTTGCTCTGGCCTCTGGCCTGTAGAGGGCGTGGCAGGGCTCTCACCATGCTACCTGGCTGATACCTCTGTCCCATGGTGCCTTTGGTCTTTCCAGGGGATTCACAATGCTGGTGCTAGGACCTAAGCAAGTGGCCAGTTCCTGGTTGAGCTAGCCTCCTTCCATTCCCATTTTACCCATGCAGCTGTTAGGTGTCCCCGCAGGGGGTGACATATCTTTGACCCATGGACCACAAGCGTACATTAAAAATCAAGCTGTGTCACAACAGGCTTCTCCAGCTCCCCACCCCCCATCGATTTTCTTCCTTTCTGAACGTGCTTGGGATGCGGTGTGGGTCCCCCAGCCCTGTGCCCTGCCTCTCCAGCCAGCCTGTGTGCCTTCAGCTGCTGGCATCCCTTTGCCAGCTGAGTGAGCGCTTCTTTTCAGGGGCAGCGGAGTGCACACGGATTCCCAAGCCATGATCTCATCTGTGTGTGGGAGGCCAGGCACGTCCACCCCACCAACTCACACAGAGGAGGGCTTGAGGGCTGCTTTGGGTCTGGTTCAGGCGATTGTTCTTTGGTGTCTTCCCCTCTACCTGTAGCTCTGGTTCTTGCAAACTCCCCTGCAGATCCTCACCTGGGACCAGACCGTGGGCTGGTTCTCCATTGGCCATTACTCTACCTGAACCAGAGTCCTAAGGCTGCAGTATGGCTGGACAGTCCTTCCTGCCTATTAGCTTACCTCCAGCATTCCTTTCTGAGTGCCAATCCCACAGCTTCCCAAAGAGGGCCCATGGATTGGAACCATCTGGAGGGATTCTGAGAGTGCAGGCTGCTGGGCTCTGTGCCAGACCTGAGGCATCAGAATCTGGTGAGGGTGGGGTGGGGTAGGGGAGGGGCCTGCATTTTAATGAGCTCTCCCAAGTGAGAACCTTGGGGCCTTAATGTTTGAGACATGATGATTGTCATTGTTAATTTAATATGTCAGCCAGGCTAGGCCACAGTGCCTAGGTATCCCGGTGTTTCCGTGAAGATGTTTTTATTTTGACATTTCAGTCTTAGGGACATGAGAGGCTGCTTTGCCTGGTCAGTGGTTCCTACCACCTAGTCCTGGCTTTTCTCTGGGTAGACGGTTCCAAGCTTGCTGTCCATCACAGAACAAGGCTTAAAGTTAGGATCATCAGTTTTTAGTACATTATTTGTACTTTCAAAGTACACTTGAGGGGCAGAGATAAGAGGATCTCTGTGAATACCAGGCCAGCCAAAGTTACAAAATTAAGTAAAGAGAAAGAGAGAAAGAGAGAGAGAGGGAGGAAGGAAGGAGAAGAAAGAAAGAAAGAAAGAAAGAAGGAAAGAAAGAAAGAAAAAAAGAGGGAAGAAAAAAGAAAAAGGATGGATTTCAGATAGCAATAATAATAATAATATTTCAGTGTAAGTATATCTCATTCAATACTTGGAATAGACTTACCACTAAAAAAATTTATCATTTATCTATGATTTAAATTTTTTTCTGGCAGTTATAGCTCTGGCCCCTTGCTCTATAACCTGGAATCAGAGATTGCTTCCTGACTCAGATAGCACTTTCAAAAGGTTTTCTCCTGTATGGCTTCATTGCATCCTTTTGTGGATGGGAGGGGGAGGCAGAGCAAACACTGTCATCCTCATCACCTTCACCACCATCCGCATCCCCAGTGCACAGCGGGAGCTGAGGCTTGGAGGCTGTCTGAGCTTCCCAGCTGGGATCAGAGCAGCCCTGGCTGCACAGTGTAACCACCTGGAGGGCTTTTAAATCACTCGCATGTTTGTGTGATGTGTATGATGTCTGCAACCTTCTTTGAAATGCATCAAAAAAAAATGAAATGGATGAATGCACGGGTGGAGGGATGATGGATAGATATGTGACAGAGGAACACAGCAACGTGCTGATGATAAAATCGAGGTGGTGACTGGACAGGCCTTCACTCTGTTATCTTTTAACTGCTTTGTGGGCTTAGAAATATTTCTAATAAAACGTTAGAAGGAAGAAAGTCGGGGGGTGGAGGGAGACACCAAAAAGCAAATGGATTCGTATGCGTGACTCCCTTTTCCTATCAATTACATCCAAATCTTTACAGGTCAGGCTCGGCAGCCATATTTTTCAGCTGCTCAGGTGATCTGATTAAGCCACTGTTCTCTGCATCCCCAGTGCCACCTGTAGGGTGTAAGTACCTTCCATCAGCGATTCCCCAAATGAGACTGAGGTTGATGAAGGCAGATTCTACAACCCTACCCTACCTCCAGACTTCTGGCTGCAGCAGGTCTGAGTGTGGAGCTAAATTGCGTTTTAAAACAGTTGCCAGGGAATGCAAATGTTGCCCATGCAACTTTGAGAAGAGCTGCCCACCTGTGCTGGAGCCAGTAAGCCACATGCTGAACCTGTTGGCAGAGGTAGCCAGATTCCGGAGAGGGGCTAGCATCTGTCAGAGCCTTGAAGGGTAGGGGCTCTCATTGGAAGAGAGCCATTCCAGTCAGGCAGCTAGATTTGTTGGGGATGGGGAGGTGAGGATGGAGGGAGACAGGAGAGGTGGTCCAGGCCAGATGGAAAGGGCCTCACTATTCAGGGCATTTGGATTTGATGGTGTCAGCAGTGGAAGTTGATGGTTTTTTTTTCAGCAGCCGAATAATGTGACTGAATTGTCACTGGATTGCTGTCCTGGCAGCTCTGTGTAGAATGGGATGGAGAGGAGAGATGAAAGATAGGAAGTGTACCGAAGAGGCTATTGTGAGCGTCTGGAGTGAGAGATGGAAGGTCCACGTCGGCACAACACTAATAACGATGATAAAATAATAGCTGACATTTATTGAGTGCTCTCCAGATGCCAGACAGTGCTGTGTGCTTTTGCAAACATTATCTTTGCATCTTTGAAATGGCCCCGAGTTCTCTTCCAAAGGAGGAAACAAACTCAGAGAAGTGAACAGATAACCCGGGCTAGGATTTGAGTCTAATGTGTCCTGAGTCCCCAGCGATGTTCCAAACCGAGCCTGTGTGCTGAGAATAAGGCCTGTGCATCCTTAGAGAGTCATGAGTGCCCCTGGCTCAGGGTTCATGTCCTTCTTTCCCTGTCCAGGCCAAGGCCTGATCTGAGAGACACTGACAGGAAGCATCTATCCTTCTTCTTCATTCACTCTCAATGACAGTGGCTGCAGTCACACAGGCAGGAGCCAGCCAGCCAGGCTGCCTTCCACCCTGCCTCACCCCAGCTGGAGCCCTCTACCACTCCTGTGGTCTAGCACTTCCCATGACTAAAGCTTCCTGAAGGATATGAAAGGGCTCCTCTTCCAGATTCCGTGTCCCTGCTGCTCTGGGGACCAAACAGAGGCCATTTGCAGTCCCCCCTCCTTCCTCTGAACTCACACTATGGACTTTCTTCCAACAGATCTCTCTGAAGGCTACTCCAGCCCCAGGCTGTCCCACCAAGGCAAAGGAGAGCTGGGTGAGCCGTAGATACAGGTCTGCACATAGTGAGCCTGTTTGCTTTCTTATGACTGAGCCTAAGGGGCCTCAGCACCAACAGCCAGGTTGAAAGAGAGGCATTCATTAAGGACTGGGCAGGCTTTGTCAACCCTTGACCATTTTTCTGTCCCTAAGAAGGGCTGCTTTGACACCCAGTCAGAAAGAGCCCACTGTGCTTCTCTTCAGTCCCCTTGTGTTGCTTCCAGTCCTGTTCTCTGGGCTTAGAGCTTTCTGTTCTGCGCCTACTGGTCTTCATAACCTGCTTGCCTTCTAGACACTGCCATCTCGGTAAAGTGCACATCTGTGTGTTTGGGACAGTAGTGGACTGCAGCCCTGTGCCTTGTTTTTCATTCAAACGTGTCCCTTACCTCTCTGTGCAGGACAGAAGGGGTCCGTTGGGCAAGGGGCCTGGGCCGGGAGCCATTCCCAGAAAGACTGCTTGCTAAGGCTGGACAATGGGCTGGACTGGGCTCTGTTCTCCTTTGCAGCCTGTCCTCATCAGTCAGCCACCTGCAGCGCCCCTACTCCCAGGCAGTGGCACGTGGCATGTGTTGAGAACAGATGGGGAGGGGTGCATGGGCTCTTTCTCCCAGTTGCCCTCAACCAACCATTTGTTCTCCAGATGGACCTGGGCACTTTGGGGGTGGAAAGCCATCCTCAGCCAGCCCAAAGCCTTGCCCTGATGAGTTGGAACACAATTATGCTTTGGAAGTCTAGGAATCTAAGTTTCCAGCCCACCTAACCCCCATGTCCCAGGCCAGGAACTCTGGTTTATGAAGCAAACACCCTGGTCTCCAGGAGGAAATGCCTGCTGTATCTTCTCTTCCACTCGCCTACATCTACCTCTCCATCCTGGGCTCCACACTGTATCCCTCTCCAGGACCCCACTGCCCACCATGTTCCAGCCTCACCCAATTCCATCGAAGGTTGCAGCCCCCTGGACACAGCTCTTTGCTGTTTTAATGATTGTATCCAACAGGACCCTAACATCGATAACACAAACAGCATAACAAAGCCAAAAGGGAGACGATCCGTTTCACACCCTGTCCATATTCTACCCATGTCCATGTCCAAGACCCGAGGCCCAAGTAAATCAGATCTAATCTAAACTGCACCCTCAAGCTCTGACTTGGAGCACAGGGAGGGACAGACCAGAGGATGTGAATCTGTGGCCTCCAACTTCCCATCTGTTAAATGGGAGTGATGAAAACCTGCCTGCAGACTTCACAGACCCTGATGGCATCATGACTATGCAGAGGTGTGACAACCCATACAAGTGAAGGACATGTGACTCTTCATGAGACCTCACTGGGTCACCTGTGCTTCACCCATGCAATATGCCAGTCACTCTTACCACTCAGATGGAGGCCCTCCCCTCAGTATCCTTTGGAACTGTGGGTTAAATAAAGAGCCAAATTGCTCAATCCATTGCAAAGAGAATTCAAACAGGTCTGATCCAGAGACAGTTTATATTAGACTCAAACTCTGGGTGTGTTTCACACTCGAAATTGAGTGTCGGGCCAGATTTTGAGTGTGATGGATGCCAGGGGAAGGAGCAGGCATTCATCTTGTGGAATAGTAGAACCATTCATGGTACCTTTGTGTGGTGGTTTGAATAAGGGTGGCCCCATTTTGAATACTTGGTCATCAGGGAGTGGCACTACTTGACCAGAATTTGGAGGTGTGGCCTTGCTGGAGGAAGGGTGTCACTTGGGGGTAGGCTTTAGGGTTTCAAATGCTCAATAAAGGCCCGGTGTCTCTCTCTTACTGCTGCCTACATCCTGCTGGATATAGAACTAACTCCCAGTTCCTCAAACACCATGTCTACCTACATACCGCCATGCTTCTCACCATGATGATAATGGACTAAACCTCTGAACTGTAAGCCAGCTCCAGTTAAATGCTTTCTTTTATAAGAGTTGCAGTGGCCATGGTCTCTCTTCACACTAATAGAACATGAAGACACATTGGCTTTAATCTGCACTGCTTTGGGGATACCAAAAGTCAGAGCACACTTCTTCATGTTTGTATGGGACCCCAAAGAGTCTATTGCTAAATTCTTGGAAAGGCAGAAGGAACAAGGGTAAATCCACTGGATACTGAGAGGAACACCATCAATGGCTTGCCTCCTGTGAGCGCCATGCTCAGAGGGATCAAAGGACTAATGCTGTAGGAGGAGGAAAGCAGACAGTGGAAGACCTTCCTGCGAGAGGTGAGGGTTCTCCATCCCACCCAGCTAGAAGTTCCCAGACCACGGAGGAGCGATCAGCAAGCACCTGCCGAGTGTAGCTTCTATTCACAAGCATGTCTTCTTCACCGCCAGTCTGCGAGGTCTTCACTCTGACGACATGGTACTCTTGCAAAGAAAAGTGAGGATCCTGGCCCAGTTAATTAAGAGTATCCTGTGAGGCTGGAGACATGGCTCAGTGGTTAAGAACACTTACTGCTCTTTCAGAGAGCCTAGTTCAATTCCCAGCACCCAGTTGGGTAGCTCATACCTGCCTGTAACTCCAGCTCCAGAGTATCTAACTCCCTCTTCTGACCTCCCAGGGCATTTGCATATAACTATGGGTGTGTATACCATATATATGTGTGTGTGTGTGTGTGTGTGTGTGTGTGTGTGTGTGTGTGTTATATATATATATATATAATTGAAAAAATTAAAATGCATGAAAATGCACCATGCCCAATATTGTCCCCACTGGAGCAGTGTCTTTTGATTAGTTTGGGGTAGCTGGCCTCGGGCTTCAGGGCTCCCCTCTCATAGTCATTCTGTTCTCCCCACATCCCATCTTCCTTCCTGAAAGTCGTTGGATGGCTTCCTATGTAGAGGCGCAGCACCACCCACACAGCAGCATGTGACACCTTCCCCAATGGGCATTCAGAGTGAGAGACACGTTCATTCATTCAACAGACTCAGGGCTGGGAATCCCAAGATGAATAAGACAGAAGTCTTGCCAGCAAACTATTAATATCTTGGCTTCTCAGTCCATCCGTGATGAATTTGCAAAAACATTTCTGATCAATTTCCTTGAAAAGAATATCACCTGCCCCATGTTCCTTCTCCAGGCTGACTGCTTTATAGTGGGCATGTTTTCTAGTGTCCCTTTGGCTAATAGCAAAGATTCCTCGCTCTTTGTTCTGGCTTCCCCTCCTTCTCTCATTCAACAGATATCTCAGGGTGTGTGATACACTGTGTGCTTGGTTAGCAGCTGTCCAGACAGCCCCTACCCATAGAGTCCCCCACAAGACTGTTCTCTCTCCTGCTGTGGTGTGGGCCCTGGGACTCAGAGGGGCGGGGTTGTGATCAGGTGTAGTATTTTGTAGGGCTAGGTCGCCTTAAGACTAGGCAACCTGTTTTCTGGGAATCACAGGTCAAAGGATAGCACTCAAGAACCACATTTTGGCTGAACCTTCTCTTTAGAAGGCAAAGATCCTTTCCTTATTCCCTCCTGGCCATCTACCCTTCCTATGGGAGTGACTGCTAATGAAGGAATCCAGCAAGGCCCCTAAATAGAAAGCCATTCTGCTCAACACTAGAGGTGGGTATTGCTTCTCTTTTAAATTTGATAGCTGAGAAAAGTGAAACCACTAGAGAGAGTTAATAATTACACTAACACCAATCTCAGTACTACAACTGGTAAGTTCTTTGCTGTGCAACCTTGGTTGGACAGGTCATGATGTCTCTGGGCCTTGGATCCTCCGAAGTTAAGTGTGGGTCAATGATGCAACCTTGCGACAGCGCTGTGCTAGTTGAATAAGATATTGTGATATTCCCTTATCCTATAGCCAGCATGGCCCCAGCCCGTCCTGACAAGCATCACTTGGGAGCTTATTAGAAATGTACAGGTTAGCTCCTATTCCAGACCCACCCAGTGAGAAAACAGGGAAGGGACCCCTTGATGCACCCGCAAGCACTCCTGTGGATTCCGAGGTCCACAGCAGGCAGGAACCACCAGGCTGGAGACTGCAGAGCAGTTGACAGTAGGCCAAATCCTCCACAGATGTGTTTTGTTGGTTTCTGTCGTCAGCTGGAGCAGAGAAGCAGCTGCCCCAGGGGCTGCCATGTCTCCTGAAGAAGCACACAGTTAACACCCTGTCCCTGCTCTGGGTCCCACCAGCTGGCTTTGCTCACTGGTCCCCTTGTCGTTTTAGGCATCTGAGTCTGTAGCCTGGGCTCCAGGTCAAGACCTAAGGTGACCTAACCTCAGGCAAGGAACTGCTCTGTGCCCACTGGTCCAGGCACAGATCCACGGGAAATAGAAACAGGGCGGACAGCTTCCAATCCCGAAGGCAACAATCAGGTCCTGCAGTTTCCCTTCAGTATTTTGTTTGAAGTGTTGTGAAATCTCAGCCAATCACACACACCCACATTCAACTGTAAGTCCAAAAATACCCTCCGTAGCCAAACAGAGATGAATTTTTACACTCCCGCTACCTCGGATTATCTGCCTCGCTGGTCTCGGCCACCCCCGCCGCTGGCACAGCTAATGAGCAGTAACTTTCCCTGTGCTGGCAAGGTTGGGGGAACAGAAGGTGCTGATGAGTCCAGCACTCAGAGTACTGAGCCTTTCAACGGGGCCCCAGGGGCTCTGCCGGACCTGGGACTGTGATGTCTGGGAGGCCAGGCAGGATGAGAGCTGACTGTGGTCTCGCTGAAGAAGCTAGAATAGGAGGATGTGATCAAAGGCCCTGCCAGCAGCAGGAATTCCGACCAGGCGAAGAAACTGGGTTCAGATACCAGCCTAGGATAGGACATGAAGACGGGGGTCTGGACAGAAGGAGTGCAGTTTAGCTGGTCCTAACCTGGGGTCCTAGAGGGAGGAAGTTACCTGAGAAGCAGGTCTTCTCCATTCCTCCAGGGTGGAAAGAGCCCTGAGTGTCCTTGCCTTCACTCCCTGGGGTTTCTGTTGAAATGGAAAGCAGCTTAGGTAAGAGACTAGACTTGCATGTCCAACAAACCCTTGCTTCCTCACTGTCTGTATGACCCCTGAGCCTGAGTTTCTTCATCTTCCAAACCACACACACACACACACACACACACACACACACACACACACTACACACACACACACACAAAACCCCAACAACAGCAACAAAACCAAAACCAACCAACCAACCAACCAGCAAAAAACAAAACTTTTTTTTTTTTTTTTTTTTTTGGTTTTTTGTGACAGGGTTTCTTTGTGTAGCCCAGGCTGCCCTCAGGAGTCTACCTGTCTCTGCCTTCCCAGTGCTGAGATCAAAGGTGTGCGCCACCACACCCAGCTAGAAAAATCCATTATATTGCCATACAAAGAGAATAAAAGGAGATCACGTTTGTAAAACAGTTACCGCACCGACTTCCACAGAACAAAGAACACAATAAAACCAGATGTAATTATAGTTACTGGGAAGTCCAAACTATGTTTTTGTCTGAAGACCTAGTGTCTGGGATTTGACAAATCCAGGCTCACTGGTGGGGAAAAATGGAATTAAATATAAGCACTAATTAATGACCAGAAGGTCATGGGGTGATCAAAAGAGTGGTTGCCCTGGGAACCGATAATCCCAGCTACTTGGTAGACTGAGAGGCAGGAGGGTTGCAATTTCAAGGTCAGTCTGTGCAACTTTTTGAGACCCTGTCTTGAAATAGAAAGGTAAAAGCCTAGAGTTTTAGGTGTATCTGAGTCAGAGCAGTTACTTAGCATGTGTAAGGCCCTAGGCCGACCCTAGTAACAGAGAGAGAGAGAGAGAGAGAGAGAGAGAGAGAGAAAGGCCCCTTAAAGACCCACTTAGACACATAGTTAGGGTCCTTCATAAATGTTGGTTCCAGTAGCAGAGAAACATTCAGAGCTACCTACCCTGAGTGTGCTGGGCACCACACACCACTGCAGTCACCAAAATGTGGCTTCAGCGATGCGATTCTTCCCTTCCTCAGTCCAGCTACCTTGGATAGAAGGAAGAGCTGTCTTGCAAGGAGGAAGGACAGAGTGACCTCAGATCACACCCATACAGGGCTTGTTACAGTAGGAAGAGCAGAGCTGTGCTGAGGTCCCCTGCCCTTTCAGACTTGTCCAGCTGCGTCAGGGTTGGGGTGGGGGTCATTGCAGCAGACAGCCTCTCTCCTTCCACTTTCCAGTCACAGAGGCACAGCTGTCATCGTACCTCACTGCTAGGGATAGGACCACCATCCCTTTTCTGGCTCAAGTTCATCATCCCTGGGGCAACCAAATCCCTTAAAAAAATATAAAATAAAAAAATAAAAATCACAGGCCCTGGGAGAGATAAACATCCATGCCTTTCAGACTCTCTCCAGCTGTGTGACTGGTTTAGAGGAGAACTGAGCAAACCACAATGATGACAGTTAGAACTAGAAGGGAGAGGCCCAGATAAAGAAGAAGCCAAACTAAACTGTAAAGAGTGGTTACATCCCATCCCAAGGCCCTGTCTACCCTAATACTTACAAGTCTATGAACCTAATATTTTTGAGGCTGCTCTGGGTGGTCTGGTACCTCATGGTCCAATCTATTTTGCATTTTCAGCTTTCTGGGGACAAAGTTTCTATGCCCTGGGAAGGATGTGTAATTTCCTTGGAGAGAAAGGGTGCACGCAAGGTCAGGAGTGCAGGAAGGGTGCATGGTGGTGGGATGGGTGCCTGCCCCAGGGATGGGAGCTAGGCCGACTCGACACAGGCCTTTCTCCTGTAGTTCTGAGACTGGATTAGAAGGTGTTGGTCAGGCGGCAGGGAGGGAGAAATCTTAAATTTTTTCATTACCCAGCAGTCTACAGGATCATACTCAAAAGTGAATAATTGCTGAGATAAATCTTCCAAGACAAATCATGTTTAAACACTCTAGTTGTATTATCTTATTATAATAAACATCCTTAATTGAACTTTCATGCTGACTTGATTCTCATAATGGTACATGAAATACAGCTTACTATGACTCCCACATTCAAAAACGGTTGCTTCTAGTGGTTGAGTGTTTGCTTGAGGCAAGCCACCTAGTCAAAGTAATCTGTGGCTAGTAGTAAGCTTTCAGGGAGCACTCCCCACAAGAGAGCGGGGAGTCATAGCTAGGAGGGTTCTCTGTCATCAGTCTTTTAGTAGCTGTTCTAAATGTGACTCTCAAATGAAAACATTGCTCATTTGTCTTCAGTGCTGATTCTAGGAGCTTAAAATGCATGGTACCTCTGTGGTTTGGACTCCAACCAGGGAGCCAGATTTGGAGCAAGTGGGGAGGTCTGGTCAAATGCCAGTTAAAATGATGGCTGAGCACCACTGGAATGAGGTGGGGACAAGGGTAGGGGACTTCTTCAGGGAAGAGGTTCCAGGTTGGCCTTCTTGGAAGGGTGGCTCTTGAGTCAGCTGGAGTCCAGCTAGCTGCTAGAGCCTCTTCTTGCCAGCTGGTTGTGATTGAAGCAGCTGTGCCAAGAAGTGGTACATCCATCCATTCATGAATTCATTTACAGAGAAATCCATGTTGGCTCATCTCCCACTGCATGGCTCTGTACTTTCCTCTCGGGAGACAGAGCCGAGGGGATCTACAGAGTTCTCATCTAAGGCAGATGTGGACCTCACTAATGTCCACTCTTATTCCTAAACTCAAGGCTTGGACAGCCCAGGGCAGGAAATATAAAATGTCTGCTAGTGACTTCGCCTTTATTAAATGGTGCTCATTTGTCTTCTTGAAGAGAAGAGGTTGTAGGGGAGGGAGGATAATACTTAGGAATGCTTTGGGTTTCCACTAATAGAAAAACACCCACGGTAACTTTAAATACAGGGATTTAAAAATCACTTTACCAAAGGTTAGGTCTTTGCTTAGTGGCTCAACAGGATCAAAAGATTCCGTCTCCTCTCAGTTTGTCTTCTGTCTTGTCTGTCAAACCCTGGCTGCTATGCTTGAAATCCTCACACTTGTACTAGACAGGGGGTAGAGGCAGGAAAGAGGCTGGCGCCCGTTATCCTTTCTCTTTCTTTAAGAGGTTCAGCACTTCCCCCAGGATCTGCAGCAGACTTCTGCTTAGGCTTCCCTGGCCAGGTGCGTGCCCCTCACTAAAAGGAGGTAAGCATCTCACCTGGGCTAGGAACATCGTCATTCCGTGCAATAAAGGGCACAAGATGGTGGGGCTTGGGGTAAACATCAGGCCAGAGTGTTTTTTAAGTAATGAGGTTGACTTTGTGTGTGAGTGTGTGTGTGTGTGTGTGTACGTACACATGCACACATGCACGTATGAGTTACCAGGTGCACCAGGAGGCCAGAAGCATTGGATCCTGCCTGGAGCTGGAGTTTCAGGATGTTGTGAGCCACTTGATGTGGGTGGCTGGGAACCAAACTTTGGTCCTCTGCAAGAGCACTGCATGCCCTTAGCAAATGAGCCATCTCTCCGGCCTCTCTCATGTGTTCTGCAAGTAAAGGATTTACATGACTTTTCATTAGCCAGTAGAGAACCAGGGACTTCTGGTACAGCCACTACACACCAAGCTTATGTCCCCAGGTCCTGTGTGGGTATCTGGGGACTGGTGTATGGAGCTCTTCTCTGAGCCACGGTGTGTGGCTCTGGGCTAAGTGCAGTCCCTCCTGCTGGAACATAAGCCCGTATCTTCCTCCCTGTTATCACACTCTACAGAGCTCCGAGACTACCCTCTGACTTCCAACACTCAGGGACTAAACCCATGGCCCTCTGGTTCCCTCTCAAACTCAGCCAGGAGCTGGATCTCCTGTTTTCTGTTCAGCTTCGCCCACCACAGAGCCCCTCTGGGAAAGTTAAAGGGAAAGCAATTGAAAGCAGAGAGGGTGTTAATTAAACAGCAGATGTTTAACTCTGTTAATTAATGGCTCTGTCACCCTGAGTGGCACCAGCCTTCTTTCCTCTGTCTTGCTTACCCTCCTGCCTCTGATCACCTCAGAGGGCCTTGAGTCTGAATCTGAGGAGCTTGTGCTGTCCATTGAGGCCTGAGGGCAGCAGAGGACTCTCAGACCAGAAAGCTGATTTCTCTGTCCAGAATAGAAATGTCAGAGATGCTGGTATATCTGAGTGACAAAAGAGAAAAGCACCAGAAGGAGAGAGATCAAAGCCCAGAGATGACAGACATGTTTTGTTTGCAAATGTAGACATGTCAAAAAAAATTACAAATAGTTGACATCCTTTAAACATGAGGGAATTGAGCAGATATCCAGACGTGTAGATTTTCTTTAAAATGGATAGATATGGGCCAGCATTCTCAAGGCAACACAGAACTGAAAGGAAAGGGCTGGAAGGTCCCTTCCTCCCCATTCACTCTGTGATTTTGTCAAAGTTCTAGACCTAACTTGACAGTGGATTCAGTATGGTGGATCCACGAGAGAGTTATCTGGAGATGCTAGGGTAAGAGGTAAGATGCCTGAGAGAATTGCAGGGCCATTATGCAACTGAACAATTGTCTCTCTGCTGGTGACACCAGCAATGGAAGGTTAAGGAAGAAGATGGTGACGCTGGATGATAGGGAGAGGGAGATGACCCTGTAGTCTACAGCCCATGAGAGAGAGAGCCTGGAGGTTTAGGGATCCCCTTTAGGGAGGGGCTGAGTTCACCCAGGAGCAGCCACAGTGATGGAAGAGGGAATTTAGATTCCAACCTTGAGAGACATTAGCTCTGGCTCTCCCATCAGACAGAAAACTAGCCACCACGTCTTGGCGCCTTCTCTTCTTTCAGGGTAGCCTTATCAGTAATAACTTTAGAACCAAAGGGTTTGTTCACAAACAGAGGTTTTGATGCCACTGCAGAAATGACCCAGTAGGTAATCAATGACTGAGGACTCTCTGTCCAACCTCCACGAGTCTGTGAGAACGGGGCAGCTCTGGTTACTGGCAGTCTCTGAAAACTCTTCCTCTTTGTGGAGAGCTTCTGGGCCAGCACGTCCCTGGGCCAGCCCTAGAAGTGTCATCTCCAACCACCCGCAATGGTTTCACCTGTGTGAAGCAAGGGTCAGCTGGCCATGACTTTCATGGATGTGCACACACAGGGTGGAGGATTCTGAGCCTAGCTTCCCTGCTCGATGGCTCCTTCCTTCTGCTGGCGACACCAGCAGCACAGAAGGCAATCGGCAGATGTTCCTGGTCTCACTTCATTTCCATAGATTTACAAGCATCCTTGTATGTGTTATTGAGAAATTGGGTGTAAATCCTATTTTAAGAACATAGACAAGCTTGTTACTTGAAGAACGCTTAGGGAAGTCTTTTGGGGAAGTGAATAATAATCACCCTTTCTGTAACTCTTGTGCCATTGTTCATGAATTTTAGGTGACACTCTCTGACAATGCATTTCACCTATGCTGTCACTCCCTAAGCCTCCTCTTTGCATCTTGTGGACAAACTCCTTTTCACAGACAGACATTGTCACCCTGGCCTGAGCCTGTTGTTTTTGCATTTCTGATCTTTTCTCTCCTTCCTCTTTGCCACATACCCATGGTCCCTGATGGTTCCCTCCACAGTAGGGAAAGATTTTCCCTCCTGACACCATGGAGTAAGTGGAGTGTCACTGGCGACACTCACTGACAACCACTCCTCTGTCCTAGAAGTCAGAGCAGATGACTCTCTGTGTACTAGGAATGTGATGGTTGGGTGGGAATACCTGTGGTCCATTATGTCTATCAATGGCATTCCTGACTTGATCTCAGTAACTAATGAGCTATCACCTTACCCAGTAAGCAGGACTTTACAGAAGTGATTCAATTAAGGCCTAGGGGTGAGGAGGCATCTTCCAGGATTCCCTGAGTGGTCCCAGTATATAATCTTATGATCCTGGAAAGTAGAGGACTTTTCCAGGCTATGACTCAAAGGAGTAGTAACAGTGGAAGAATGGATGGGGATGCGTGAGGTCTCTTGCTCTGAAGCTGGAGAGTGGGTAGCTCCTCGGAGCTGGAAAAGGTCTGGAAGTAGATTCCTTGCCTGGACTCCAGCCTCCAGATCAGGGTTTATGGCTGGATTTCAGCCTTGTGAGATCCAAGATGGACTGTAACCCATAGAACTGAAAGGTATTACGCACCAGCTCTGTGATGGTTTGTTACAGAAGGAACAGGAAAGGAATCCATTGGGCGGTCAGCCGCAGACCATGGCCTTGTCTATCAGGCAGGGATAGATTTGCTTAGAATTCTCCCCTGCAGTGAGAGTTAGACACTTTCTGGGTCTTTACTTCTTGGCTTCACTCCATCTCCTATTGTCCTTGCCAGATGGCTAAGCTGTGTTGGGCATTGGGGACTAGCCTCATTTAACTAATGGTATGTATGCCCCAGAAGAGGAAGAGAAGTTGAGAGTGGGTGCCAGACTGAGGCGGTGCGCAGGGAAAAGAACCCAGCATCCAGAGGGAGGTGGTCTACCCACCTCCAGGAACCTCAGGCTAACATATTTTAGGAGCCACGATTGTATAATTAAAAATATTATTGTTTTATTTCACATGTCTGGGTATTTTGTCTGCATGGTGTCTGTGCATGCCTGGTGCCTATGGGGGCTAGAAAAGGGCATCAGATTCCCTTAAATTGGAATTACAGACGGTTGTGAACTAACATGTGAGTGCTGGGAATTGAACCTGGGTCCTCTGAAGGAACAACAAGTACTCTTAACCACAGAGCCATTCCCTCCAGCGTCAGGAGTTACTATTTTAAGAAATTTTTAAGTAACACATGTGGAACATAAAATTTACTATCTTAGCCATTTTTAAGCATTGGTCAATGGTATTAAGGTCACCCACATTGCTGTGGAGAGGTGTCTCCACTGTCCAGCTCTGGAACGGGTTCCTTTTTCAAAACAATCTCTGCTGATCACATAATAACTCTGAGTTTCTCTTGGGCTCTGGCAGCCACCTTCCTTTTTTCTGTCTCCATGGATTTGACTGTTCTAGGAACCTCCTGCATGTGGAGTAACGCAGTGTTTGTCTTTTCATCCCAGCTGACCTCGCTTACATCCCGTCTCAAGGCTCATTCATGTTAACAGGTTTCATTCAGTACTTCCTCTCCTTTGAAGGCTGAAGACTATCCCTACTGCTTGTATCAGTCACATTGTTTTGTTTATTCATTCATCTACTGATGGACGCTCAAGTTGCTTCTCCATTTTGGCTATTGTGAATAGTACTGCTCTGAACGTGTTGCCACAGACAGACAGACAGATAGACAGACAGACAGAAAAGGTGCACGAATATCTCTAATCCTGCTTTCAACTCTCTTGGGATGGTACCCAAAGGTGGAGTTGCTTGGTGATATGATAATCCTATACTTAGAACAGTAGGGTCACATATCAGATATCCTGCATTGATACATTATGATTCATAACAGTAGCAAAATTAGTTATGAAGTAGCTATGAAATAATTTTTTAGTTGGTGGTTCCTACAACATACATAACTGTATTAAGTGGTTGCAACATTAGGTAGGTTGAGAACCACCGACAATCCCTCTTAACCTCCCTCACCAACTCATCTCAACCACAGCTAAGGGTCCAGTTCCGAGGCATCCACACTGCTATCACGGCATCCATCCTTTGGCGTTCTTTCAATGACAGAAGCAGCTTTTTGGCCACAGAGCAGGAGCCCGAGGGGGTTCTTACCAACTAAGGACTGCATTCAACAGATGAATCTGTGCTGGAGAACCCAGAAAAGAAAGTCCAGGCTTTTTGCTGGGTTTGAATCTGTTTTTGAGCTGTGGGCATGTTTTCATATGCAGTTTCCATTTTCTTCAGCCTGGGAACATCTGATAGCAAAATGTTTTCACAGAGGGCGCTTGCCCATGGGGAGGGGACAGGCGGCTGCTCTAATGAGTAGATAAGCGGGATGTGTGTTTGGCAATGTCCTTAGCATTTAATTCCAGTAATTAAAGTAGGCGAGCCTCCTTTGTTTTCCTTTTCCTTGCAAAAACAACGAAATATTACAGGCTATCTGGGGAGCAGGAAATAAACCCTACTCTTCATTGTATTGCCATGGTGCCAGCATCCATGCCCACTTGTGATACTGACCTGGGCAAGGCACAAACCAAACATACTGTTCACCTGATTGAGCCACACTGCAGCCCAGCGAGGTGCCCAGACCCATGACCTACCTCTAACAACAGGTTCTCTTACACAGTTATTCCATCTTCATCCACCCTGTGGTTTTCCCCACAGAGCTACCTCAAAATGGTCACACTTGCAGCATGGTGGTACATACTTGCAATCCCAGAACTTGGATGGTGGAAGGAGGAGGAGGAGGAATCTGGGTTATCCTTGGCTACATAGTAAGTTAAAGGACAGCCTGGGAGATATAAGACTGTCTCAAAACAAAGAAACAAACAAGTTTTCCTCTCTTTGTTTTCATAAGTGATGTGAACACTCTGCCTGCTCCTGTGAGCAAGTCCAGGTTTCATGGTTAGAGGGTAGAGACACTTTAGACCGCGCTGAGGAGGGTAACCCCGGAGTGACCTGGGCTCCACTCCCACGGCTCCGTCATCTCCAAACTCTTGAGTGTTGTGCTGTGTGCTGATGGCCAGCTGTAAAGTCTGGCTGCCTGGGTTTGAATCCACTTTCTCCTGGTTTGACATTTTCCAAATGACTCATCTGTGCCTCAGTTTTCTTATCCATACAATGGAAATAACCATAATCTGCCTGACCCATTGAGATATGGTGTGGATTAAATGGCGTGTCATGGAGAGCATGAGTACATAACATGGTGTTGATTGATTTCTGAGTCTCAGTTCTACCACTAGCTCCTTACCCAATCCTGAGCTGCACATGTCCTCCAAAGCCTCAGTGTCCTCAGGGCCAAAGTACAGTGTGAACGCCAACAATCTCTGAGAGCTTTACTTGTCTTCCCCGTGTGTTTAATCTCAGTTGGAAGGCATGGGTAGGATGACTTCTACATTCTAATGGGACAGACAAACAACTTGGAGGTTTCTAGGACCCTGTGGGAGAAATGCAGACACTACCTTCTGGCTCCCCCAAGCTGCAGAATGCAGAGGGGAGGCTGAGCCCAGTAGCTGAGCTTGCTCTTGGGAGATTTGGGTGAGAAGGGGATGTCCCCTACACGGCCACTCCCCGGTTTCAGTGCTGTGGGGCCTCCCAGATCTCAGCAGCTGCTCTCTCCCTATCCAGAGCCAATCTTCCCTCTGGGCCCCAGTGGCCAGAGAGTCCAGTTGGGAAGAAAGGAGAGAAATCCGTATCCAATCTGTTCTATTCAGAGCAATGGATAGATTCTGCATCTCAATTTTATCTTTGTGTGAGTTTGGCTGAACTGGGCGCCCCCTAAGTGGTGAGCAGGATGTGTGGGTGGAAAGATGCCTCCGATACTTCCATAGAGAGGCACAGCTGGGCATTTAGTAGCCTGCGCAGGCTGTGGGAGTGACGGACAACCTCACACCTTTGCCTGCTGCCAAACCACAGGCCTGGATACAGTCTTCCCTGGTCTTGGCCCCTCTCCCCCGTTTCTTCTTATTCTCTGCCCCCTTTCTCCTCCTCCCTCAAGCGGGCAGCCAAGTGGAGATTTTGAATGGCAACAGAGAGGAAGGGATGGACATGGAGTTCAGGCCTGAGAGCCTTCCCTGCAGGTCCTGGTCAGTGGAGATGGGGTGGGCAAATATTCCCTTAGCTGATCCCTTACCCTGGCCCCTGGCTTTGGCATTCCCTGGGGGATGCATCCAGGTGGCCGTCAGCACTGGCCAGTGGTGCACACTCTGCCCTGTCCATCTGGAAGCCCTGGCATTGGTTTCTCCACTGCCGCTCAGGACCTGGATAAACGGACTCCTGCAGCCCAAACTCGCAGGAGGCTGATTTGTAGCAGGAATCAGCTTAATAATTTATAGCCAGAAAGTGCTCTCCTTGGAAAAAAAAAAAGCCAACTCAGGAAACCAAATTAGACTCTGCAGGCTGCTGAGAGCACAGGGAACCAGGGCTGCAGAGGGTGGCTTCAGGCTTGGGACTGTGCCTCCTTGGGGGAGGATGACCAGGACGTCCCTGTCCTATTGTTAACAGTTATGGGACCTTGAGCAGGTTCCTCAACCTCCGTAATCTCCTTTCTCCCAGTCAGCTGAACAGTGTGCATCTTGCAACTTTCTTACATACAAAGTAGCCATGAGATCTTACAAGGCAGGAGGAGCATGGTCCATGTTGGTTTTGTTCAAGGCCTTATCTTTTTGGTTGGGAATTGTTTCTTCCTCTTTGATTTTAATCCTCTCTCAAAGAAAAGATGTCCCTGCTTGCTCTAGGAAGCCCTCCTCATCAGCAGACACTTGAGAGGTGCCCTGTGTTACTGTTTGGAGGCAGCTCTGTGGCCACTGTGGCTGTCCAGGCCTCTGCTCTCAGCTTCCAGCTTCTTTGCCCCTGTGTCTGGCATCCAGTCCTGAAGCAGAGCTGATACTCCCAGCATAGAACATAGGGGCCCCCCCAGACTCAGCAGTCCTGAAGATGTGGGACTGGGCTGTGAAGGGGGAGGGTGCTGACTCCAGTTCTCATAGATGCCTTTGACAATGACCTACCCTAATACCTCTCCATGGATCCACTGGGTTCCCAAAGCAATAACAGGACCACACACATTGTGCCTCCACCACTGCATCCTACTGTGAGCAGAAGAGAGGCTTCTAGAGATTTAGGCTTGTCCTCAAAAACCATCATGAGTGGCCTCTGACACACACACGTCCTTGCAGACTTGTCTCCCACTGTCTGTATCTGCAGCCTCCATGGGTTATCTGAGGATGTCTAGAAGCAAGTCTTTGCCTGTGCTGCCCCTCTGTGTCTTCTTGGCTCCTGGTGACTGGGGAGCTCTACCCTGTATCCTTCAGGCCCTATTGATTTCACCCTTCCGTGCAGGGTACACAGCATCCCTTATTTCCAGTTTCCCATGGTGTTTTTGTACCTCATGGTCATCTTTAGACTCTGCTGCACACTCACAGTCTACCCACGCGCTGACCTCCTGTGTAAATGGTAGAAGATGGTAGGAGCCCAGTTTTCTCCTCATTCCCAGTGAGGCCAGGTATGAATTGATACTTCTCAGATCGTCTGAGTAGTTGGCAAGCTGGGAAAGGCAGAAAATGCCTACTGGGAGGACAGTCTGGGCTCTGTGGGGGCCTTAGTGGACACACACACTCTGTTCTGTTCTCCCCGCTCTGTTATCCTGTGCTAAGGGCAAAGGTCCCTCTCACTGTGCTCCCAATGGATCCATCCATGGCTCTCTGCCCTTCCCTTGCTCTCCACTGTCTCTGTGAGAGTTCATTCCTCCACTGTTACAGCTTGTCAATTGACAGTTTGTGCCGAGCACACAGACACTGCCCAAGTCCTGAAGAAGCGGATGCTTGCATGGGTGTCTTTTCTCTCTCATACCCACAGGCCTCTACTTACCCATCTCCAGGTACTATCAGAGTGACCCACCCCATAGAGAAGTATCACAGGAAACGAGGGAAACAGCATGGGCAAAGGCAAGAGAGACACCGACGGAGATCTGGGGAAATGCTTTCTTCCTGGCTCAGGGTTTCCCAAAATAGAAGGAGTCAGATGGTGCGGTACCTCTGCTCCATCACTCCTAGAGCACCCCTCTCCTAGACACTATGCAGGTAACATGAGTCTGGGAGACAGCATGGAGACCAGCTTCCAAGTTCTCTTCTCTAGCAAACTGTCAGGCCTTAGACACCGTCTCCGCCCTCTGGGACACATTTCCTCCCTCCTTGAAGATAATAGGCATTCTGTTTGTGTCATTCAACATGACTTGCATGGAAGCTTTTTCATATAGGTATTTGGTCACACTCAGCAGAGTACGAGGCATGCAAATGGCAACTAGCTAGATGCTCTGGATCAAGGGTTCTGAATCTTCCTAAAGCTGTGAGCCATTAATACAGTTCCTTAGGTTGTGGTGGCCCCCAGCCATGAAATTAACTCTTTGCTACTTCATAACTGTAATTTTGCTACTGCTGTGAATCATAATGTAAATATCTGATATGCAGGATATCTGATATGTGACCCCCATGAAAAGGTCGTTGGACCCCTACAGGTTGAGAGCCAAGGCTCTAGATCCTAACCAACCTCTATGGAAGTGTTCCGTAAGACGCCTGCCCTGGGCTGCCCTTCATTCTTGGTGCTTCAAGGCATTCTCTCTGAGACAAGGCACGTTTAGTCTTATTTACCAGTGATGAATTTGAGAGCCACACCCAGAGCTGGCAGCTATCCAAGCTCGGGTCTTTTCATAGTCCTGTGCAACCTGCAGAAAAACTGGATGGCCTCTTGCTTATGCTCTACTGGAAAAGTCCTGTGCTCTCTTAACCGTCAGATAAGATACACTCTAGAAGTGGAAACTCCTACCTGCCGTAGAAACTTTGGATTTTCAACATAGGAAGCCAAACAGTATTTGAGTGCTAATAGTGTTTATCTAATGCTAATTGAGACCTGAAAAGCACGCTCTTGAACAAGCCCCTCTCTAATAATAACCTCTAATAACAATACTAGTGAGACTTGCCACTTAAACTGCACTTGGTATAGGCAAGCGCCCATTCGTTGAAGTAATATATTTAACACTTGCAACAATTCTGAAGCTAGATTTCATCTTCCCCTTTTGACAGATAAAGAAGCAAAAGGCACAGAAACGCAAGGTCATGGTGGAGCAGGCGCAGAACATGAACGAGGCCTTGGGTTCTGTGTCCAGAACAAATAACTAAACAAACAGAAAGACTCAGAACTGGTGAAGCCTGGAGGTCAGAGGAGCAGGCTGACCCTTTGTCAGCCAGCACCAGAATAGCATGAGGCCAAAAGGTGCCGTTTGCTCCAGGTGCCTAGCAAGGTATCATGCATCCTGTCAGTGGGCCAGGTGGGAAGAAATGGTCCCTGAGCGCCCAGCAGTGACTTCCTCTTCTTTCTCTTTGGTCACTTGTCTGGAAGACTGAGCCCAGCCCCACAACCATGCGAAAGCTGTCCTAGAAAGGAAGGAGACACAACAAGCCATGCCTGTGACCAGTGCCTGATTTAACATAAATGCTGACTGGCTTAAGTGAAATACAGATTTTATTTTCCTTGAAAGGCAGGACTTGGAGAAGGAGTGTTAAGAGCGCTGATTGTTTTTCTAGAGGACCCAGCACTGATATAGAGGCTCACAACTGTTTGTAACTCCAGTTCCGGGGGATCTGATGCCTTCTTCTGACCTCCTCTAGCATCAGACATGCACATGGTACACAGACTTACATGCAGGCAAACACGCACACACACACACACCACACACACACACACACACACACACACACACTTTTAAAACTGGGATGTAGAGAGGGTGGCTTGTGAAAGCAGACTCCCACAGGTCTCAGGAAGTGGCTAGAACTGGGAGTGTGACATCTCCAGGAACTCATGGGTGAGTCTTGGCATCCTTCTCTGTCTCAGCCTTCTCTGGAGGCCAGGCCACTCCCCTTCCCTATCTCCATCATCTCCTGCACCTGAATTGCAGACGATTGGTGCTGGGGCCTGGACAGACAGAGTGACATTGATTTAGCAGTTGTTCATTCAGGAGAGACTTGAAGAATAAATTTACATAAAAATCCTATTAAGAATGGAACTTCTGCCATAGAATTGGGGGCTTCAGGGCCTGGGGACCAGGGCAAGGAAGAGTCTAGGATGTGTTTCCAACCTAGGCCCTCTGAACACCGGTTCTCACCACATAGAGGGCCAGGCCAGGGAACAGAAGGTGGTGGTCAGACCTGGGTCTGGGACAGGGACATAAGGGAGGGGAGTGGGGTTGGCAAGGTAACAAGATTATTTATGTCCCTTGTTCCTTGCTGTACTAAAATACCCAACAAAGGCAACCTACAGAAAGGATTTTCTCTGTCCACAGTTCAAGTGCTACAGCATACCATGGTGGCAGAGACACAGGACGACTCAAGCTTGAGAAGTCTGGCTCCCTGTGTTGACAGTGAGGTAGCAGAGAGCTAGACAGGAGGGAGAACCGGTCTTCAGCTTTTAAACCCTGTCCCTGTACTCTACAGCAGTCACCTAGGCCCCACGACCCAGAGGTTTCACAATCTCCCAGGAGAGTACCAGCAGCAGGGACTGAATGTTTCAAAATGTGAATAGCGGGTGAAGAGATGGAGGAACGATAGGCCTTGTCAGTGTTCTATGATCACCAACTCTTATAAAGGACAACATTTAATTGGAGGTGGCTTACAGTTTCAGAGGATCAGTCCATTATCATCATGTCTGAAAGCATGGCAGCATCCAGGCAGACACCGTGCTGGGGAAGGAGCTGAGAGTTCTACATTTTGATCCACAGGCAGGAGGAGACCCTGTCTTCTGCACTGGGTAGAGCTTGAACATAGGACCTCTCTGTGGGCCGAGCATTCAAACACAGGAGTCTATGGGGGCCAAACCTATTCAAACCACTACACCCTAGACATGCTTCCTGAGGTAGTCTTACGGGCTGATGAGAGGAAATGCATGTGAGCTGTGGCCTGAGTATCCCTAATTAGTCAGGGGCCACTAGAAAACAGCTGTCACCATCAAACTGGAGAAAGTGATGGTATCTTAGTAAAGTGGCTTTGCAGAGGTGTAGGAGGAGGCTTAGGAGCCAGGGGTGATCACTGTGCAGCACCCTGAAACCAGTAATCAAGGCGGTGGTGACACTTGGTTCTAAAGGGAGGACACAGCCGTGGTCAAGAAACCCAGAGGCAGAGGAACAGGGTGAGTGCTCTAGGCTGGGTTGTAGAACTGGGTGTGAGGGAGAGAAGGGAGGCTACAGGTACACCCAGTGTCTCTCCTCTGGCACCTTGGCCAGACCCACCCAGAGGAAGGAAAGGGAGGCCCTGGATGGAGCCCCTGCAGGCCTTGCTGGATACATGGACACAGTGTGGTAGAGAGGAGTATGAGGAGGGAGTCGATTAAGACATGCCAACCAAAGGTATCATCACAGTGTCAGAGGGAAAGGAAGCTCTCCGGTGCCCGCCTTGTTCCTCCAGACACTAGAGCATCTCATTATCCTGGCTAATGGCTCACTGTTGGCTCTGTTCCAGCAAAAGTCTGTGAAAAATACTGACTGTGACTCCTCACAATTGCTGGTAACATTGACATTGTCATTGTCACTCCCAATTTGGGGGAAACTAAGGCAGAGTGGGGTTAAGTTCTCTCTCTCTCTCTCTCTCTCTCTCTCTCTCTCTCTCTCTCTCTCTCTCAACCACAGAGCCTAATATAGTTTGCTCCAGTTTTTTGCTTCCCAAGATTGGCCCCATATCTTGATGAGCATTGCCAGCCTCTGTGGCCTGTTGGAAGGGCTGGGAACCAGTGTCAGGGAAGGAGTTTAGCAGGCATCACTGGTGGGACAACACCCAAGCTGCACGCAACAGGAAACCTGTCTAGTCTCAGGTTGGGGAGAATGCCACACGACTGCAAGAAGAAAGATGGAGAACAGCCTCCCTCCCAGGGTCTCTGCTGGGAGCTAAGCAGATGCAGCTGTGTGTGCCCGAGGGTGAGGGGATGGAGAAGGTCTAGGAGAACCGGTTCTTCCCGGGTATGGAATGAGCCATGCGAGCAGAGGTCTCTTGGGTCTGTTGGTGTGCTGTTTCCCTCCTGCCTCGCAGCTGTTCAGCCATGATGTCCTCTATTCATCTGTGCCTGCAAACAGGCAAGAAGGACATCCTGCTATGTGGGCTCAGAATAAAGCTTTCAGGGCAGAAGGAGCCCCAAGAAACTCTCTCCTCTGACTCCCACCTGCCCTGACAGAGTTACCTTTGGGATCCCACAGTTCGGAGTCCAGGCTTTGCCCAGGGGAAGTATCCTGACCCACTGCCTTCCTGGTGAGCAGTCCAGCTTAATTCAACCTTTCGTTTCATAGAAGAGATGGTCGTTCTTTTCTTTGGCTTTATAGTACTCCACGGCAGACACACCAGCTCCTGTTTCTAGCTATTTGCTTGTCCTTGTTGTTGTTTGCTTTTTTTCCTTTTTCTTTTGGTCCTCTTTTTGTTTCTCAGAATGCCACAGAGAATTATCTCGTTCACAGGACACTTTGTGCTCAGACAGATGCCTCTGTGGTCTATTTTTGCTCCTAGGCTATGTGCTGTGAAGGAGCAGGTTTGACTTCTCAATTTCCAATCTGTTGCAGATGGATGCTTACGTACAATTCAATGACAGTGAATTACTAGAGAAATGAATTGAAAAGAAACACTCAAAATAGAAGCCTAATGTCTTTATCTCTTCTCTTTGTTTTCTGGTGCTGAGGTTGGAGCTCAAGGCCTTGCACACGAGAGCAAAAACTCCACCACTGAGCCACACTTCCAGACAGACATTTGATTATTTGAGTCAATGTCCATATAAATTACTCAAATTACCATTTGGGATTTTAAACACTGACTTTCAAATGTCTGCATCTGTCTTACCACAGAGTTGTTGGTATGTGAGACTCAATGCTGGCCCATAGATCTCACTTTGTGGACCACTCCTATATTAGGTTAGTGGGTCAAGGGGTGTCTCAATTATGATTTTATTGCTATGATAATACACCATGACCAAGAAGCAAGCTGGGGAGAAAAAGATTAACTCAGTTTACACTTCCACATTCCTTTTCATCATCCAAGACGTCAGGACAGGAACTCAACTGGGTTAGGATCCTGGAGGCAGGAGCTGATGCAGAGGCCATGGAGGGATGCTGCTTACTGGCTTGCTCCTCAAGGTTTGCTCAGCCTGCTTTTTTTTCAGAATCCAAGGCCACCAGCCAAGGGGTGACCCACCCACAATGGCCTGAGCCCTCTCACAATGATCACTAATTGAGAAAATGCTTTAAAGTTGGATCTCATAGAGGCATTTTCTCAACCAAGGCTCCTTCCTCTGTGATGAGGTTAGCTATTTAGCTTGTGTCAACTTGACACAGACAACCAGCCAGTATGGAGGTACTCTTTCCAGAGTTAAAGAGGTTCCCCTCTAGAGGGGTTGTGCCATTTGACACACCCAGTGGAACAAGACGGGTGCATTGTTTCCTCATGGCCTCCTCACAAGGGAGAGCTGCCTGATTGGATCTCTGCTGACTGGGGGAGAAACAATAGGCCAGGCTAAGTATTAATCTGCGTTGTTGCTTTCAGGGCGTGAGAAATTCATTTAGATTCTAAGCCCTGTTTGGATTTATGTCCATTACCCATATTTTTTTTTTACTGGATTGTTGGTCATTTTCTTCTTGGCTCCTTGGAGGTCTTTGCACATTTAGGATATTAGCCCCTTTGTCTGTAATTAGAACCACAAATATCTTCCCTCAAGTTTGTCATTTGCCCTGTGTGTATTCATGTGTGTGTGTGTTAACTTTCATGTTCAAGAATGTGTATAGAGGGCAGAGGTGGACCTTCGTGTCCTCTCTAAGGATCTGTCCACCTTGTCTTCTCAGACAGGGTTTCATTTGACCCAGGAGCTTCCACATTGATTGTATTGGCTAAGCCAGGGATCTGCCTGCCTCTGTCCCCCCAGTGAGAGGAATACAAGCTCTCAACTTTATGTGGGCCTTGGGATCCATGGCAGGTCTTTAAGCTCCCCTTAAAAGACAAGGTCTCACTATGTAGCCCAGGCTGGCCACACATCTTCAATCCTCCTGCTGTAGCCCCTTGGGATTGCAGATGTGCACCATATTGAGTGCCTTTTGTCGACCTTTCAGCCTTTCAGTGCTGTTATTAGTGGCAAGAGGTTTACACTTTCACTCAGTGACGTCAAAATAGTCAAGACTTCCTTTGATGGAGTCTGAGTTTTGTTGTAGTTTTTCCCTCCAAGGTTTGACGGGAAAACCTTCTGCTCAAATTTTCTTCTGGTGTTTTCATGACTTTGCCCTTAACATTCAAATCTTGAATTCAATTTGAAATTTTCCTGGCTTAAAATGTGAGGTCCAAATCGGACTTGAGTCTGGGCTTCTCTTTCTACACATGACTGCCCACTGCCCCAGTTCCATTTATTAAATGGATCCCACCTTTATCATTAAAGCTAATTTTAAAGCATTTGAAATCATAGTAGAAAAGACGCTATAATTTGTCAATTTTGTCCAGAACACCATTACAAGGGAAATTAGCTTTCAAGATATGATCTATAACTTTGCATTATGAGAGCAGAATAACATAAATACATTATAAATTTACTTAAAAAAAAAAAAAAAAACATGGGGCCATTGACAACCTTGAGGACACAGAATGAAGTAGGCATTGGGGGAGCATTTGGTGAGATTAACTTTTTCATTGTAGGTCTTCCCCGAGGCCTGCCTCCAGGAGCAAGGACTGCAGAGGGGCCCATCATGGTAGTCCCAGGACCCCTGGCTCTCTCTCTGTTGCTGCCCAGCCTCACCCTGCTGGTGTCTCAACTCTCCAGTTCCCAGGACGTTGCCAGTGAGTCCAGCAGTGAGCAGCAGCTGTGCACCCGGAGGGAGCACCCCATCGTGGCCTTTGAAGGTGAGAGGTACCCCATCCCCTGTAGTCCTGAAGAACGTGGGACAGACCTTGGGAGGGCCATCTGGGTTGTCTGAAGCCCTTCCTGGAGGTCCTGAGACTCTTCCTCTGGTAGCCATTTTATGACTAGGCAGCAGTGGACTGTAGAGCTCTGACTTCTCCAGATGAAGTAGAGAACTTTACTTTAGCCCCACACCCACGCCTGTTCCAGAGCAGTTACTGTCTTTCACTGGGATCTTTGGATGGACTATGAAGTTATAGATGCCCCAGTGGGCGGGAATAACTCAGATTTGGGTGGTCTCAGCTCTGGGGGTTCTCAAACCACAGGCTCCTTCCCTTGGCTTCTCTTGGGGCAGGAGAGTGATATCTCACTCCTAAGGAAGAGCCCAAGGAGCTGGAAAGCATCCTTCTTGCTCTAAGCTGAATGCAGGGATGCCTGTCTTTGGAGTCCTGGGAACCCCCAGCAGAAGGGGCCCTGGTGACTCATGACTCTTGCTTGTCAAGGGAGAGCGTGGGAGTCTCTTGTCCAAGGATTTCCCAATCTTGAATGTGAGTATCTCTGGATGTATTCCAGGGGGTCCGTGAGTTCCTCACAATTTCTAAAATTAGGACAGTCATTTGATGATAACCAAATGAAATAAATAGAACCCAAATCCTAGATTAGGCTGAATGCTCTCCCATGACCTGTTACCCCATCAGAGTGTCCCTGATCACACCCATTCTCTGGGAGCCAACTATGTGGCAGTTCACACTGCAATTTGCAGATGAAATGCCAGGATCCCCTGGTTTTGCTCTACTTTGTTTTGGGGGTTGTTTTGTTTTGTTTAGACAAGGTTTCTCTGCCTAGTTCTTGGAACTCATGCTGGGCTCAAATTCACAGAGGTCTGCCTGCCTCGGCCTCCTGAGTTCTGGGATTAAAGGCTTGCACCACCACTACCCAGCTGGTCCCCTGGTTCTTAATACTGACCAACAGTCACTTGGTCCCTTCTTGTCCTAATCCTGTGGGGAAGGGTGGGCAGGAAAACCCAGTCGTGGGGACTGGAGAGTCTTGTCTGAGCCAGGCCTCAAGGTCAGTCTCCCGATGTGACTACCACTGAAGAGCCATCATAGGCTCAGCCTCGGAAGACCTGCCCTACCCTGTGGAGGAGACAGTATAGAGACCCCAGTGGGAAAAGCAGTCACTCAGTGTGAGGCCAGGTAGGATTTAACAGGCAGGATGGGGCTTGTGGATGGGAGGTGGAGGTTGATGGGAGGAGAGGCTGGGGGCATTCTGGATGTACAGGTTCCCAGCTGTGGGCTGCTTCCCTTCTCTGTGAGGAAAGCTTCCAGCTGTCTTCTCCATGCTCACTTGTTTGAGCTGGGATCCTGGCTTTGAAGGCTTAAGTGGATTATAGTAAATTAGTAATGTCTTCAGTGTACAAAACGTGCGCACACGCTTAGACTTCTGATGACTCCCCGTGGCTCAGAAGGGAAGAACCGAGTGAGGGTGCATGGGCTAAAGGGGCCTAGGTCTGCTGGCATACAGGAGACATGTGACAACGCTTAAGGGAACATTTCCTCTTAGGGCTTTGACCCTGTGTTAAGGGTCCAGTTGACTCAGAGGGAGCCTGCCTCCACCCCCTTGTCAGGCTGTTCTGTATGGGACACTGGGCTGAAAGGGACGCGGGGGGGGGGGGAAGATAGGAAATGTGGAGTTGGGTCCTGAGTTCCTGGGTTTCCAGAGGGCATTTTTAATCATCAGGTGTGAATTGAACACACTTGACTGTCCACTCCACCTTCTTACAGAGCGAGGGACTCCATCCCCCATCCTGACAGCTTTGGGTTATTATATCCATTCACAAAATTATTAGATGAGAGAGAGAGAAAGAGAGAGCATGTGTGTGTGTGTGTGTGTGTGTGTGTGTGGTGTGTGTGTGCATGCTTGCATGCATTTGTATGTATGTTTTCCTGGGGACTGGGGCCAGGGACTCATGCATGGAGGTTCACCATATTTTAATGGCCCTGCTTGGTGCTAGGCACAGAGCAGTAGCTATGGGGTGGCAGAAGCTTCCTTTGGACACTCAGCTATTTCCTATTATTCCTCAAAGGTTAGCGCCTCTGTTCCAGCAGCCCAGCCGATCCCATATCAACCCTGCTTCCTAGGTCTCCTCTCATCTGTAGTACGCTAAGCACATAGTAGGTCCCATGGGCGAAGAGCTGTTCCAGGGAAGTCATACTAACCCAGCTCGGCATCAACCCTTTCCAAGACCCCCAGACCTTGTGCTGCACGTCTGAGCGGTCCACAGGCCTCTTGCCTTGTCCCCCCTCCATCCCCCCCAGACACCTGACAGGTCTGTGAATAACCCCCAAGCATCCACAAACATCGGGCCGTCACAGAAACAGACTGGCAGCTTTTTGTTTTATAAGGTTCCATTTCCTCCTGTGGGTTCCTTTTAAGCAGGCCCACCTGGGTCTCTCTTTGGCCTGTGTATCACTCTGTTTGCCACAGCATGCCCTTTCTAGGTGGCAGGGAGAAGCCAGCCTGGAGTTAACACTGGCAGTGGTTAATCCACAAAGTGGGTAATTGAATTGACTATAATTAAAATCACAGACGCGTCACATAGAATGTCATTTTTCTCTTAAAGTCACCGTCCAAAGCCTTCACTGCACACCGAGCTCAGAACGTGCTTGGTGTTTTAAAGACAGCTTTCCCTCTGGTCCCCTTTGCCTGTTTAATAAGGAGGAGGCTGGCTCTTTTCCCAAGACCTCCCCAGGATCCCCAGGATGGCGGCACCGTGCCCAGCCATGTCCCCTCCACTTGACTGTGAGTTCCTTCAGGGCTGGGGGAGAAGGGCAGCAACTGAAAGAGGCCCCCACCCACCTCCACCTCCTGATGGTCATCCCAGCCCAGACTGTTTCCTCCTCTCCTCTCTCCACTGAGAATGGGCCTAGATGAGGACTGAGCTAAGTTCTCAGACAATACCTGCAGCAGAGCAGTCATACGAACTCCTTCCTATCCCGCTGCCTTTACCTGAAATGCTCCTGACCACATGGGAGTTAAAGGGCGTCCTGTTTACTTCTGTTAGGGACCGTGTGGTCTGAGGATGAGGGCCCATACACCCGATGCAGAGTGACAGTAAAATACAACAGGAATCGGACAGGGAGGGTGGAGAGGATGTGGAGACACTCTAATCAAGGAGGTCTTCCTGGAGGAGGTGAGCACTCCACTTAATCTCTACTACAATTTCCTGTGGCTCAGCTGAAAACCAGCCCACTGGCCTTCAGACTCGACTCCTTACCCTGCCCAGATGCCATTGAGGCTGTGACATTTCTTGCTAACCTATAGCCACCTGCTGGGGCCTTAGCAGTTTGCTTCACTTTGCTGCAGAATGTCTTCCTTATTTATTTAATTACTTTTTATTTATTTATTTTATCATGCATATCACAGTTTTCTGAAAAACATCCAACTTGCAAAACCTCCCATTCTCCTGGGAGTGATTAAGCATTTGCCTGTCGTGCATAAATGAAGGGAGGCTTTACTCTGTAGTGGAGGGGATAATGAGCAATGATTTATATCCTTTGGATCACACACACACACACACACACACACACACACTGATCTGAACCTTGCGTGGCAGTTGCTCTCAGTGGGTAGAAAGCACGAGGCTTCCCCGTCAGCTGAAAATCCTCAGCCTCCTGCCTCCTCACTGGTTCCAGTCCCACTCCCCCTAGCATTGGCAAGCAAGAAAGAAGCTCAGGTACTGTGGATCAACCTGGGAGAAATGGGTCTCCAGTAAAGGGACTGGGAAAAGTCAATGAGACCATCATCAGAATGTGAGGTCTGTTCTTTGCCCACCCAGTCCCCATTAAAGGCTTTGGCTTTGACTAGGAAGCACTTTCTCAAAGACAGGGGTAGACACAGCCTACGCAACCTCTGCCCCTCTCTACCCCATGGAATCTTATTAGAAAGCCTGATCTTCCTCCTAGGAGAGGAGCCGAGGGTTGTTCATTCAAACACTGCTATACAGGTGGGGCCGAGGGTTCTAGCAGCAAGGTCTTACCTAGACCCAGCACAAACCACCAGGCTGAACACACACCAGTGGAATAATGATGTCAGGCAGTGAAAACCTGTGGGGTCTCTTCAGTCCTGCTGGGTGGAGTCAGGGAAGTCTTGGAAGAGGTGTGGGGGGGATCTCAGGGTACAAAGATTTGTGGGCCCTATGGAACGGATTGGGGAGGTATGAAACATTTTAGATAAGTATGCCTGAGGTGAAGAGTTTGGACAAAGTTCAACTCGTCATTAAATGAATAAATATTGAATGTCAGGTGATTTGCTGGGGAGGTCAGTGGGGCCAGGACCCAAAGGTCACAGGAGTTGAGGCGTGCTGCGGGTTGCTGGGAAGGGATCTAAACCTGAGACTGGCATAGCTACATGTGAGTTCCAGAACTATCACTCAGGCTGCCTTGTGGGAAGTAAACCCACAGCTATGGGAGACAGGCCAGTTAGGATGGGAGACTGTCAGCTCCCGTCTAGGCAAAAAGGGACAATGGCTTGGGTCGGGGTGAGGTCTGGGGAGAGAGCAGCTAGTGGAGCCTGGGGTCTGGAGGGAGAGCAAACCAGAGGTTCACTGAAGTAGCTGCTTTGAGTCTCTGCAGGAATCAAGGGTGATCATAGACTTTCCTTTGTGCAGGCAGAGTCCTCTCCCAGAGGCAGTAACAATACTCTAATCCCTGAGGTCAGAAGACTGGCCACTCACAGAGGTGGGCAGGTGGAACCCAGGTTTCCTGGAGGCTTCAGCTCTATACTCCACCTCAGCCGGTGTGATCTTCTCTGGTGTGATGCCGCTGAACTTGGAAACACGGTGCAACGGTAACAGAAGTGTCTCTCCATGTCTCTGCCAGATCTGAAGCCGTGGGTCTCTAACTTCACCTACCCTGGTGTCTGGGATTTTTCCCAGCTTGCTCTTGATCCCTCCAGGAACCAGCTCATCGTGGGAGCCAGGTAATGGGGTCACAAGAGAGTAGGAGGAGAGGATGGGGGCACTTGGAGTTGGGCAAAAGGGATACTGTTGGGATGAGTATACACACTGATCTCCTGAGTCCCTGTCCTCCGTGCCAGGCCCTGTCTGTACTGACTGTGCGTCAAGTAGGGAACTTGTGGGAGTTGGGAGAGGGGATGACCCCAGACCACACAATCTCAGCTAGATTCATTCATCAAATCTTGTTAGGATATTAAGAGCAAAGAAGCCTGCTTCCATCTTCTGCCCTCTCTGCCCTGATGCCAGGACCAGACCAGTTAGAGGTGCCCAGGCGCCCCCTGCTGGCAAGCTGCCTGCCTGCACCAAGGGTGCTGCCATAAACCATATGCTTCTTTTATAAAGGGCCTCGTTTTCTGTAGCCTGCCCACCTTTGTCCCCTCTGTCCAAATCAGGATTCAGAAGCTAAACCTTTCTAGGAAGGGCTCATCTTCCAGGCTTCCGGGTGGAGTGGGAGGAGCTAGCTATCACAAATCAGTCATTACCTGCTTTGGAAGCAAGGAGCCTAGAGATGAGGTAGGGGGTCCCTGGGGCCAGCACCCCGCACAGCTCCTGGGAACTTGCTGAAAAGTGATACTTGATCCTCTTGGGTAAGAAACTCTAGGAATAGGTCTAACCTTGCTTCAACAAGGCCTCCCGTGCCTGGTGCCCAAGCTTGAAAACAGTCCGACCCAACACGCACAAGAAGATGCAAGCTTGGGACTAGAACTTGGGCCTCTTGCCCCCAGTGGTCTGCATTAGGACACTTAACATGTAAGAATCTGGATCAGCTTGTGTAGGTGGGGAGGACACTTCTAGGCAACGCTGTGTAGCTGGCCATTCCTGCCCTTTGGTTCTTCCCCCCCTTTGTTTGCTATATGAAAAGGAGTGGGGGGAGTTACCCACAAAGATCTGCAGGCAGCTGAGCTGAATAAACTTGGAGTCTCAGTTTTCTCTTCTATGACCACCCTCCCTGGGATGCTAGGGCAGAAAGCATTTAAAATCGTTCTGAATGAAGTGGTCATTTTATAGCAGCATTGCATGTGGTACAGTGTGACGTGCCAGTTACCAAAGAATATTCAGTGAGAGCAAAGCCCACGCCCTCACAAGCAGGTGTCTCTAGGTGCTCCTGGCATTCCCTGAGAGGCAATCTGCACACATGCAGGCAGACCCGACTATGGGCTTTCTTTCCCAGTAAAACGAACACTTGTTTTGTTTTGTATTTTGAGACAGTTCCTCACTCACACACCGCTGAGAGAAGAAATCAGAGAGATCTTACATCCCCCCTGCTCCTGGGTCCTGCCAGTGGCAACATCACGCATAACTATAGTGCAGCAATGTAATCTAGAAACTGATATTCCTGCCATCTTTCTCCTGGCTAAGGTTTTACCCGCCACATTTTGAGCTGAGTATGTGACTCACTTCTGTAATCTTAGCATTAGGGAGGCTGAGGCAGAAGGATCACCTTGAGTTCAAGACAAGCCCACGCTACATAGTGAAGCCTCATCTTTAAGAACTGAAAACAAATAGGGCTCATGAGATGGCTCAGTGAGCAAAAAAGCTTGATGCCACACTGACTGTCTGTGTTCAATGCCCAGGAGCTACATGCTTGCCACAGCATTCACATGCTCACATATGTGCGCACGCGCGCGCACACACACACACACACACACACACAGTTAAAATGTAATAAGTACTAAAAACAAACAAACCCAGAAACATACATATACACCTTTCATACCCAAATATTGGCACTCCAAGACTATGCTCTGAAATTCAAGAAACCATGACCACCACATGCATTATTTTACATGGCATCTGTGTAATAAGTTAGATAACACATGTTGTACATCACACAACAGATAATTCAGTATATCTAGTAAGTCACGCATGCAGAAAATGATCCAGGCTTCATTGTCCGCCTTGGAAGGAGGCTCTGATCACTCCCCTATAGGTGAAACAGTGACAGAGATTTGTCACCTGCCTGTGGTCACACTGCCTCACCAGATCCACTTTGGGTCTCGATACAAAAGGTGGTTATGTCTTCTTTCTGCAGCTTCTCGTGGACCTTTGAGCCTAGCTCTGCCTTCACACAGAGAAGAAAGCATTCTCTCCTGGATTGGTCCCTTCTGCTCCTAGAGGCTGTGTCCTGAATCCTGGGCCTTTTCTGACGGCCCACCCTTGTTTTTTTCTGAGTGCTTTTCTTTCTCCCCGGTCTGAGTTTTCTTCCCCCTCTCTCCCCGACACCCCTGGACCTCTGGAATTCAGTCTGGGAAATGTTTTTATCCATTTATAGCCTGCCTTATTCCCTATGGGACTGGAAGCTGGGCAGGGTGCTGAGATTTCCCACCCTCGTTTCCCAGCTCCCCTAAGAGCCAACTGAGATGTTATGATGGATGATTTTTGATGGGATAAAAATGAATCGAGTGATATGTTGTTTCCCTTAATTTGTTAAAGCTGTGAGCAGATGCCTGCGTTACCTGAGCACACAGCTGGAGCAGAGCCAGAAGCTGGAGCCCGTCTGTCCCTGGGCCAGCAGTATGGAGGCCAGAAAGCTCTGCCAAGGATCTAGAGAGGAGTCTGGGGAGGGGCAGCAGTGGCTTGCAGCCAAGGTCATGGGCAAGGCCACCCCACCCTAGGCCAGAGGAGAAGCTGTGCTCAGCTTCTCCTGGGCCAGCAGCCAAACCATGGAGAGGAATCTCCCAGCTTAAAGTGTCCTATTTCCAACCCTGGCTTCCTTCAGCAGGGCCCCTCCTTCCCTTTCTGGCCCAGTCTCTCCTCGTTTCTTCTCAGCAGAGCTGAGGTGGCCAGAACTTCCTAGATTAATTATTCCTAAAAAGTCCAGGAATCTGAAGAAGGATGGCCAAAGGCAGATAAAAGAAGCAAAGAGGATTCTTGGGAAAAGCCAAGCTACATCTGCTTGTCATTAATAAAACCTTTAAATGTGTCTCCGAGGGACCATGAAGAAGCCAGGCATGAGCTAGTTCCCCATTTCACAGACATAGACACCGAGGCCCACCAGGACCCAGCAGATGGTGGAGCTGGGAATCCTACCTCTCTCAGCTACAGTCTATTCTCTAAACCTGAACTCAGCTCTGCTACACTATGACCAAGTGGATATACTACCCCCGTGACCCCCAAGTTCTAAGTCTTGGCCATTTGGTTGCAGTTAAAGCACCATAGGTTTAGTAGTGATGCTGAATTCTTGATGAATGTCTGATGGTGTCATCATCATCACCATTAAGGCTTGTGAGCCACCAGCTGTTACATGGAAGCACTGTGCTGGTTGTGCTGGGGAGACAGTGGTCCAGGGAGAGGCTGTGGCAAAGGCAAATTCTTAGTCATTGGCTAGAGATGAGGCTGTACACAGGACCCCTGGGTCTATGTGAGAGGCTCGTCTGTACCCCTGCAAGAGGCCTTGCATTTTCAGATGGGCAGAAGCAAGCCCCATGGTTAGGAAAGGTGAGCTCACAAACTAAACAAAGCCATTTAGTTTGCAGATGTTAACTGACTTTATCTTGATTCTAGAATCCGATCGACTTAGCCAAAGAGATTGGCTTTATAGACAGAGAAGGGAAAGGGTTAATAGTGGAAACAACACAAAGCAGACCAGCCATTTCAAAATCGCCTTCCCTATAAAGTGGACACAGGGAGATAGAAAATACAAGAATAGCCGTAGAGACCTCACATGACTTTCATTGGGTAAGACTCGAGGCAGAGAGCACTTCGCTGTCATGGCAGCCGAGACATGGAATGTTTTTCTGAAGTTTTGCTTTAAGGATAAGCATTTGGTATGAGCATAGGTGACTCCATTTTGATTCTACAGTTTGGTCCGTTGGGGCCCATTATGAGAACTTAGTCCAAAACAGTGGCATCCTGTTAGTTTTATTTAACAGTGGATTCGGGTAGTTCCTTCCTGGCTTTCTGGATCAGCCAGGAGCAGATATAGTGTGTAGTCTGCAGGTTAACCCCATCTCTGGCTTACCGGCTCGTGACTTGGGCCATTACACAACTTGCCTCCTATAAAATGGATATAGTTCAAATATGAGCCTCCATGTGAGTGTGGTTTGCACCCGACTTCCACAATCCTGCCAGTGGTGGCCTTGATTGTGTCCAAATGGGACATTGCAGCAGCAAGCAGTTAGGGAAGGTGAGACCCCCTTGATAAGCTAGTTTGACCTTCTGGTCTTCTTGCATCCATCCTGGCCCACACCCTCAATGACTATTTGGTGGCTATAGAGACTGCCAGGTTGGGCTTGGCTCACCCTAAAGTTCTGCAGAGGCCTAGGCCTGTTGCCTTCCCGGGTTCTACCTACAGAATCAAAGTGACTTGTGATCTGTTCTGTTTTCACAGGAACTACCTCTTCAGACTCAGCCTTGCCAATGTTTCCCTCCTTCAGGTATGTTTGATTTTCTTCCTTTCCTGTACTTTTTCTGCATCTGGAACCTGAGCAGTATAAGTAGCAGCCATGCCCAAGAATCAACTGCAGGAGCCTCTGTTCTTTTCCTGGTTGTGGTACTAAAATCCTGCAATCAAAGCCACCTCTGGAAGGACATGTGGAAGTGGGGTGCAGACCCCTCTCACATGGAGCCTCATAGAGGTCTCTTGAATTGTGCAGAGAAGCTGACAAGGAAAGGGAGAAGAAGTCCCAGGCTGGGATGCCCCCATCCCTGTTGACTGGGACAGAGAGCTTTGCCAAGATGCAGAGTTTTCAGGGCTAAAAATGGGACTCCACATGGCAAATGGGGCCACTGAGTCGCCCTAAGCACAAAGCCAAAGTCCACAGGAGAGTTCCAGAGTTTGGGCCCTAAGGGAAATGGTGTCTCTGGCTCTTTTCTTTGCTTGGCCTGAGAGATCCTGGTCTATCTCGGCATTTTCATTGAGCTGTGATTGATTTATTATCTGCTGCCAAGAGAGGCTCCCCAAGCATAATTCCCTAAGTGCGCCGAGAGGCTTTTTAATGGGACTCCTTGATCCAGAACAGTTATCCCAGATTGAGAAACAGATGCCAAACTATCTCTGCTGAAGCCGAACATTATAGAGAAGGACAACCATTCTTCTTCAATGAGGGGAGAGCTACCATCGTCCTGTCAGGGAGCTGTCTTAACGATCCAGCATTCGTTTGGGCATTTGTTGAATACCAGCACTGTTCTGGGAGCTTCGGGGTATTAGAAAAGCAGGGTCTTTGACTCCAGGGAAAGATGATGATGGATCCAAAGAATCCAGTTAGAGCTCAAGTGCTGGTCTGTGTAGCGTGGGATTTTGCAGCAGCATGCAGTTAGGGAAGGTGGGACAGCCTTGATAAGCTAGTTTGACCTTCTGGTCTCCTTGCATCCAGTCTGGCCCACACCCTCAGTGACTATTGTACCTCTCGGCTGGATACCAGAGGAAATATCTAAGGGCATAAAGGGTGTGCCTGTTAAAAAGGAGGGGTCAGAGGAACTATGGGGAGTTGAAAGGAAATGCCGTGAACCCATAAATGTATACTTTTTCCCCAAGCCAACCTGCTCTTCCGATGCTGATAAACATGCAATGAATATCCTCTAACGGCCAGGTCTAGGCCTATGTATATATACTATGGGTTGAAGGTGAAGCATCTCACATGGGCTCATGGGTTTTAACACGTGATGCCCGATTAGCGGCACTGTCTTGGGAGGTTATGGAACCTTTAAAGTGGTGGTTCTCAGCCTTCCTAACGCTGTGTGCGACCCTTTAATACAGTTCCTCATGCAGTGATGACTCCCAACCATAAAATTATTCTCGTTGCTACCCGGTACCTGCAGTGTTGCTACTGTTATGAGTTGTAATGTAAATACCTGATATGTGGGATATTTGATAAGTGTGAAGGGGTTGTTCAATTCCAAGGGGGTCCCACAGGTTGAGAAAAAATGTCTTAGGCCATGGCGTCTACTTGATAGATATAGATCACTTGGGCCTTGAAAGATAAATCCCAAATCCTGATTCTGGTCCCATCTCTGTCTCCTGATCCATCAAGATGTGAGGAGCCTCAGACATAGCTCCAGCCTCCGAGTACTTTGTGAGCCTTCCCCACCATAGTGGGCTGTACAACTTCTGGTAATGGATCAGGAACCACATAAATCCTTCTCCCCTTAAGTTGCTTCTGCCAGGTATATGATCACAGTGATGAGCAGTTACTACAATGTGGTGCTTGGCCTTTATGCTTTAAAGGGGAGGCCCATTTCTTTGCCTGGAGCATCAGGCACATAAAAGACGGTTGTAGGATTTCTTTTCCTGTAGGGGGACCACGTGGCATGTCCCTACAGCCCAGGCTTAAGCAAGGTTCTCAGAGTCAGCAGTCCATGCTCACAAGCTGCCAGCCCCAGAGGCTTAACTTCTATTTGGCATCCACAGGAGACCAAGCCAATGTGCCAAACCTGACAGGTCAGTACATGGGGGAGCCAGCCCAGAGGTTCAAAAACAAGTGTAAGGCAGTTGATCCAGGGGGCCTACCCTGAGCCCCCAGCAGTTGCTTTTCCTTTGGTTTCCTGTGGTCTGCAAATGAAGGTCATCTGGCACTGAAGAACTGTGAGAAATGTGCAGGGGAGGTGGGTGGCAGGAAGCAGGAGTGGCCTGGAGGCAGGAGGCACCCTCCAGGGCCCAGCAGGGTCTACAAAGCCACTGAGAGGTGTTGGCCTTTCTTTGAGCTGAAGCTCAAAGGCTCTGTTTGCAAAAGGAAGAACAGAGGAATGAGATATCACTCAGCCCTGAGGGGTGGAACAAAGGGTAGGAGGTAAGAGTTGAAGCCCTTGGAGAGAGGGGGGTCTTCATTGATGATCTTGGGGGTGGGGGTGGAGTGCTCTCCACATCTTATTTGGAAGGCAATGGAGATCCATTAATGAGCTTTAAACAGAGAAGTAACGTGAATAGACTTGTCATTTAGGTCACCTGGCCCAGAGCAGGGACTGGAGTCAAGGAGGAAGCAGTCAGGGGACGATCGTGATTGTCCAGCTGAGAGATGAAGGGGATTGAAGCAGGCAAGAGAATGGAGGCCAGGAAGGGAATCCAAAGGTAGAGAGGTCGCACAGGGCTGTGACTTCACAGAACCTGAGGATCATTGGGGACACTGACTTCTAGACACAGGTGAACCCTAGAAGAGTTAGTCATGCTTGGACCACACAGGTGTGACATCTAGTTTCTGGCTTAAGCAGCCGGTTCCCATAAATCAGGATGGAAGTGGAGCTGCCTCTAGACCACTGTCTCCCTTGAGTGTGCCCTGGAACTGCTAGGGGAACTTTGACAGACACTGGTGCCTAAAAGATTCTTATTTGATTGCTCTGGGGTACAGTCTGGACACTGGCTCCCACGTGATTGCAATAGGCAGCTAAATTTAGGGATCACTGCTGTAGAATGTCAAGAAAACTTCATCTGGGGTGCTGCCCTGCCGGCTTGGCCTCCCCTGACCTCCTCACTAGCTGGTCTGAGGGGTGTAAGTCATGCATCTTTTTGGATGTTCAGACTACCTAATGACTAAGGCCTGGGTTTGGTTTACCCAGTTCAGTGTTGATGTGGTCTTAGGACAGACAGACACCTGTGGCACTCCCAGATCTCATGCTTGGAGTGTGTGTGTATGTAGGGGAAGGGGTCCAGCTTCAGCAGGGTTCTCTAAAGTACTCTCAAACCAACTCCAAGAGTACCCACAACCCATTGTCACTAGCATGCCTCCTAGGGGTTTAACCTTAAAATTCAGGCTGTGTTCTCCCTGCAGAACCAAGGAGGGAATCTTAGTACATTTTGTGTCATTGTTAATTATTGTAGTCACTGTCTGGTCACAAAGGTGAACAGGAAGTGACAGGTTGGGGCAGACCATCCAGTGCCTCTCAGTAAAGCTGGTGGCAGAGCTGGGCCTCTGCTCAGCTGTCTGGCCTGAGTAGAAACCCTTTGGCTTTGGCTAGAAGTACCCACTTCGTCATGTGACCTGCCACACTCTTGCCATAGTCCTAGGTGTTGACTATGAGAAGCTTCTCGGCAGCATCCAAAGGCTGAGGATGAGCTGTACAATTACACTGACAGGAGAGGAGACACTAAGCTGTCCACTGGGCCCCAGGGTGTGATTTAAGTCAATTTAAACCTCAGTGTTTTATTGATACTTTAAATAATTGACATCTGTTTAAAAGGAAATCTAAATGCAAACAGTTTATGCAGTGTCCATTAAAGGGACCTCTAAGAACCTAAGCCCTATTAAACAGTTAATGTAAATGACTATTCCTTAAGGAGAATTGAAATCCCCAGCTCCTTCCCTATAGTCAAGAGCTACAGAGGGGGAGCAGGTGTGTGCATGTGCACCTGGGCATGGCACACACATATGCATGTGCTCATGTGCATGTACCTGTGTGTGGGGGGGGGTAGTGGGAGCAGGGCTTGCAGAGGTGAGTGGCTGAGGGGAATCAAGATGGTTCAGCTGCTACAGTTATTATCAGCATAACTCAACCAGTGGTCGTAGGGGTCTTCAGAAAGTGGTATGCAGTCTGCCATGCTTGGGGTTAGGAGGCCAGCATGAAGCTTTGAATTTGGCAAGTGGGCACTCATAAACAACCTTCGTCAGTACAGTTCCAGGGCATAATTGCTAGAGTATTATGATCTTAGGTTTCCAGAAGGCTTGTAAGCACAGAAATGATTATGTGGCATACATGCACATCAAAAAACAATGGGGCTTTTGGAGAGGGTCTGACTAGACAGTGAGGTGATCCCCCCTTCTCTTCTAGCCTACCTCACAAACTCCATGCTTGGGTCCAGCAGCCTGGAGCTATTGGTAGTTTAGACTCTGCTCAGTGGTGAACTCAGTGCTGATTTTAAATGGTCCTCTATGGTGCTGATGCTAAGTGGTCCTCTATATGGTGCTGATGCTAAGTGATCCTCTATGGTGCTGATGCTAAGTGATCCTTTATGGTGCTGATGCTAAGTGGTCCTCTATGGTGCTGATGCTAAGTGGTCATTTATGAAAACCTCTGATGTGTTTAGGGGACCACCATATCCACACAGACGGTTCCATCCATATCCTGACAGCTTTCCTGCTTTTTCTCATAGCACAGAAACCACACAGCTATGCCATTACCTGAGTTCATCACCTAGGAATTTCTGGGGCAGTCTAAGTAGAAGTCATTCACCATGCCTCTGACAGCACAGTGCATGCCTATCTCCTTCACTGAGACCCAGCAAAGGCATGTAGGAAGTTGTAATAGGTACACATCCATACAGCAGAGAGAATGAGCAGGAACATGTCTGTGGAGATGAAATCTCATCTTTCTGGGAGATGGAAGTAGATAGAAGGATCATCCCGACTTAACAGAGATGAATAACTTACAGAGCGAGGTGTGCCAGCAAAGCAAGCAGAGAGTCTCCAGAGAAACCTCACACTTGAGGTGCTGGGTATTGTAGAATAAAGAAAGCTAAAACAGGACTCTGATTAAAATGCTCTAAATGTATGGGCTGGAATGCGGGTCTCCTCGTCTATCTCCATTACCTAATAAAAGAGGCTGAGATCTCCCAGCTTAGAGTCTGTAGGAAGCATGGACGGCACTCATGGGGTGTGAACTAAAACAAAGAACTCAAGCTTAAATCTATTCACCCTACCCCATTCCTGGGCCAGAGATTGGACGAATATTTGCAGGAGAAACTCAATGAGTTCTAGAGTGTGACAGAGATGGGTTTCTGTGGGGAAGCTTAAGAGAGACGGACCCCATAGGCACCTAAGAAGTCTACCTCCAGAGTCTTAAATACTGCTTGGTACTTAAACAGCACATAGACAACAGGATAGATGGTACAATGAAGCCAGTGCACTCGAGAGCAGCTCTTGATGTCACTCATCTGTGATCCCCAATTCCCTGTCAGGAATCACTTGAAGCAAATCTCTGACATATCATGGCAACCATGATTTCAGTACACATAGCTTGAGATGGAGCACAGTGGGAAAGCCCCTGCCTAGCATGGGTGAGGCTCTCAACTCTGTCCCCAGCATGACTTTAAAAAATGAAGTTGAAAGAAATAAAGGGGGAAGAGGTGTGAGGGAAGGGAGAGAAGGAGAAAGGAGAAAGGAGAGAGAAAGGAGAGAGAGGTCTGGGTATAATGGCTTACACTCATAATTCTAGCAAACTGAGGCAGGATAAACTCAAGTTCAAGGCTAGCCTGGGCTATAATATTGTATATCAATATAACAAAAAACAAAACAAAAGAGAAACATTCTATAAAATAAGAATTCTTTTTAAGTGATATAAATATTTTTATATCATTAAACACCTAACATTTTCCTAATTATCTCATACAATTTCAGTATAGGGGCTGGGGACATAGCTCAGTGGTAGAGCTATTCCCTGATATGTGTGAAGTTATCCCTAAGACTTTCAAAAGTAAAAAAAAAAAAAAAACTTAAAATAATTCTGTTTGAATTAGGATCCAAATACATTGCAGCTTGTTGAAATGTTTCTTAATTCTCTTTAAACATTATTCCTTGGCTTTCTTTCTTTGTATAATTTTTTTATTGAAGAAACCTGGTCATTTGTCTAATAATTTCTTAATTTTTCTGGCTATAATCTGGGTGGTATAATTTATGTCCCGTCCCTATATTATATGTACATTGATTGTTAAACTTTCAAGCTTCATCTATTTGGACTCTGGCAAGATTACTGCAGAGGTATTGGGTCTTTCCTCAGGAGGTACTTAAAGTCTTTGTTGTGGCTATTGATGACCATTCTCTAGATCCATCCGGTCTTTAGTGTTATAATATATCGACTAGATTGCTTCTACAAAAGCAAATTTAATTGCAATTTCATCACCCAATGATACCAAAGGCAAGATGAGTGTTTGCTGAGTGTTTTCCCACAGGCTCAGGTTAGAATATTTTGTCCTTCGGCAGTGACACTATTTTGGCAGATAGTGGGACCCTTAGGAGGTGGGTCCTGTTGGAAAGATGAATCACTGGGGCAGGTGTTTCAGTTTACAGCTCTGTTCTTCTGGCCTGCTCTCTGGTTCTGGACCCTTCCAGATGTGAGCGAGCTCCCACTGCTACAGCCTTGAGAGGAGCAGCACCATCCATTCTCCTTGACAGCTGGAGACAAGTTTTCCCTCCTTTCAGTTGCTTTAGCCAAGCAAGAAAAGCAATGGAATAGAATCTGCTAATAAAGAAGAGCAATCCCTCTCCACTCCCTGACCTCTGTAGGCTTTGGCTGAACGGGGAAACAAAAGAATATAAGGCTAATTAACCAGAGAGAGCCATGCGTGCTTTCATGATTAACACATACCTGAAGATTGCTACACAGCAATAAAATACAAATAAAAGCCCAAAGCAAGATGTTTTATACTTTTAAACAAAGTTAATAGAGGCATGGTAGAAGAAATGGGCCCGTGAACTAGACTCTAAACTTTTAGGGGCAGCCCTAAGATATATGGCAGTTTATCAAAGCTAGTCGGAGATAAGCATTACTCCAATGAGTTATTCATTTTAATTACTGTCCTAGTTACCACCAGTCTCGGGAAATGAAAGCTCCTGTCCTATCCTGGGTCAGAGAGGGCTCCTTTGCTATGAGATTCTTAATGATTTGCTACCTGTAGGAAAAGTAAAGCCAATGGTCCTTTCTCAAGTGTCAATTTCTCAATCGATTTCAGCTTGAATCAATATACTTGACACACTGTGGTATGGCATGTACTGAATTCTTTCAGTATCCTGCTATTATGTGCTAGTTTTCTAATAAGGATCTGATTTCCTGGTGCCTTTCAATAGTGGATCTATCTATCTATCTATCTATCTATCTATCTATCTATCTATCTATCTATCTTTTGAAACAGGGTCTCATGTTCAGCCTGGCCTTGAACTCACTATAAAGCCAAGGATAGCTCCTGCTTCCATCTCCCAAGTGCTAAGATAATAAATATGTGCCTCCATGCCTGGTTGATGCCACGGCTCATAAGGATCAAACCTAGGGCTTTGTGGGTACTAAGCAAGCCTTCTACGCAGTAAGCTCCATTCCCAGCCTCTTCCATTCACTGCTATTTCAGCGTAATGAATTTACATTTGTTGATGTGTTTCAGTCCGTGGTTGTTGTTATCTTTCATAGCTATCCCATCTGTCACAGTGGGAGGCCTCTTCAAGTTGACTTCCTCTTCCTCTCTGTCCAGTTCTATCCAGTTAGTGTGGAATAACAAGATGTTGTAGGCTCACTTTCTGCATTTACTGTCCTAGATGGAACCAGCCATTTCTTTAAGAAGTCTTGGTAGTTCACAGTGGAAAATGCTTAGTGGCTTAAAAAAAAAAAGTGTATAAATAGCCAAAATCCATCAACTCAGGAAAGCCTTAAAGTAAAAGAGAAGACCAAAATAAACACAGGATGAAGCAAGCTGCAAGCAGCAGCAAATATACATGAGACATAAAACACTTCAAATTTAACTACAAACTAATTCGTACCTCCTTACATATGAAAATATTTTTATGAAGAAATAAGTTGAAAGTATGACAACTAGATCTGTAATTAGGAAAGGAAGAATCGAGGGATTCAAAGATAAACGTTAGAGAAAAGTCTACCAAAGTTAGGGCACTAGAGTCACGGAATGAAAAATAGGAAATGCCAGGTAACGAGAGAATGTATCAAGGTTTACTGACCAACTATAGATTGGTTTAATACATGCTCCAAAATAGAGAAAGGAAAGCTTAGAAAGAAAAAATAAAATAGCATAAGAGAGTTCGCCAAGACTGAGGCCAAGTCTTCAAATCAAAAGTTAACCAAGTTCTCAAAAGTGATCCCTACTAATATCAAATTAAAATCACTGCTGTTATTTAAAAAAAAAAAAAAGCATAATCTTCCAGAGACTAAAAACAAACAAACAAACAAACAAAAAACAAAATGATGTTCTTCTGAAAGACGGGGAGGAAGTCTTACACCAGAATCTTCAAGAGTGAATGGAGAAGACAATGGATAAACGTTTATAAAACTGGGTGAAGGTCATAGTCAACCTAGAATTCTGTATGAAAACAATCAGTATTGAGAAAGAATCAATCAGACATAAAGAACTTTAAAAATCAATCCACGATGATCCTTAAAATGATGCTAGGAATGTGTGTGCACCACCAAAGGAAACAGCTGAATCAAGACAATATGGCTTCCAGAAGCAGAGAGGCAAGTCCCTGGGTTTAGCCCCAGGTGGCCCCACAAGCCACAGGGCCACTGAGAGGTTGGGGTATGACAATGAGCAAGGGAAGTAGCAGATTATCAGAGTCCCATGTGCACACAGTTAGAAAATGATCCAGAAAGAGATGTCTTTTGGGACATTTGTGAGAAACCAATGGAGAAGGTCACTTGAGAAAAGAAACAGCCTCTGGTTATGCATATTGGGTTGACTTTAGGACAATCATTTTCACAGTTTACTGCATGTGAAGTCAGTGTGTCTCACAATGGACAGCATCTTGCAGTCACTATTGGCCAGACTTTGGTCCTGATGCTGTAGCCTGAGCCCATGGTCATTATGCCATTCTTACTGGACAACAGTAGCCTGTTTGACATGCAACGGTCATTGTAAGATCATAAAAGGAAGAAAGATGAATCTGGATTGGTCAGTCGGAAGACCCATGGACACCTTCTGAGATCAAGAGAGAACTGCATCCAAACTTGTAGAACAGATCAGTGGCTTGGAAGAAAGCCACAGACCAGAACAAAGCACTCTGAGAATTCCCTCCCTGCTGACACCTGGGTAGTTCAGGGGTGATGCTCTCTATGAATGAAAAGCAACAAGATGAACACCAACAGCTCCAAAACAGAAAGGGCGAGGCAGGCGGATTTCTGAGTTCAAGGCCAGCCTGGTCTACAGAGTGAGTTCCAGGACAGCCCGGGCTACACAGAGAAACCCTGTCTCGAAAAACCAAAAAAAAAAAAATAAAAAAAAACAGAAAGGGCTTCAGAAGAGACGTACCCTGAATGTAAGAAGGTTAAAGACACTTAGATTTACTGACATTTTCTCTTCTTTTTAATGTATAAGATCGATATGGGGCAGAAATACATCTAAATAAGAGCACTTCCAATAAGTTTACATTAAAAATTCAGGTGATGAAAGTGTTGACTGGCAGTCCATTTTCTTTTTCCATGGTTTGTGTCACAAGCCAGTGACTGACAGTCAGGGGACTCTGAGGCACTAGCTGGCAAAAGGGGATAGTTTTTATGTATTTACAACAATGTGAATAACCAATATTGGATCTTAATTAAAATATGAATCAATATTTGGGTGGAAGGGAGTTGTAAGTGTTCTCTGGGCTGGGGTAAAATGGAGATAAACAAATTGGAAAGCCTCTTCCTGTCTAACGCTGAGTGTGCGTGTGCGTGTGTGTGTGCGTGCAGGTACTGAGAGAGACCAAAAGATGGTGTTAGATCCCCTGGAACTGTATTTATAGGTGATTGTGAGCCACTCAGGATGGGTGCTGGGAACCAAACAAGCAGCAAATGCTCTTAACTGCTGAGCAGTCTCTCCAGTCTTGGGGTATAGGGGAGTAAACAGCTACACCTAGGAAGTGGTTGTTGTAGGAGAGGGTTGCTAGCAGTTTTGTTTAATCATCTTTTATGTTTTTAAAATTTGGCTGGGCAGTGGTGGCGCACGCCTTGAATCCCAGCACTTGGGAGGCAGAGGCAGGTGGATTTCTGAGTTTGAGGCCAGCCTGGTCTACAGAGTGAGTTCCAGGACAGGCTTACACAGAGGAACCCTGTCTTGAAAAAAAATTTTTTTTTTAAAATTGTGTGTCATTTTGATAAAAATAGTTTTCCAATACAAATGATTCCAGAAAGCCCTTTCTCTGCTGCTATCATTATAAACATGCCTATTCTCTGATCTATATGGTGTAACATTGGGTTACATGTAATCTACTTCCTGTGAGAGGAGTCAGAAGGCTCCTTGGCACCTGGATCAGTGGTCATTGTTAACTTTGTGACCTTGATCAGAGTGTTCAGTCTCACTGGCTTTAGTTCTCTCCCTCTCAACTTGGCTGGGCACAGAGAGCATGCACATGACCCTCACAAATGTCTGTGCCATGGTGACATCCTCCCTAAGAACAGGCTGGCCCCTTCAGTGTGTGCTATACAGGAACCCCAAGGCTCTGTGTAGCTTATTATCACCTATCATTTGTGTTTCAGTGTTTGGGGGGTTAATGACCTTTCCTGATCCCAGAACCCCCCCAAGAACTCTCATATTTCCTCTTCTCTCTTCTGAAGCCCGACCTGGGACCTAATGGGTCCTGGGATTAACAATGCTTAGCCACTTCCATCCAGATGAACCCTAAAGGTCACCTGCCCTTCTTTAAAGTTGAGGAGAAGCAGATCTGAGCTCCAGAGTGGTCTGGAGGGATTGACCCAGTGTGCTTAGTGAAGGCTAGCTCCTGGATGCAAGGGTCTAGCTGTGTCAGCCTCTCTCTGCTCTAGGCAGCCATGCTTTGTTGAGGTGGGTGTGCCCGTCTGAAAAGCAAAAGACATCCCTGCGGCCCCTTCCTTGTCCCCTGCTTCCTATTATTGTCTACCAAAACAGCTGAGTGAGGAATTAAAGCAGATTGTGTATTGATGTGCAGGGGAGGAGAGGAGGGGAGGGCTCACTCAGGGCTTCTAAGACAGGTGGAGTGGTTCATGTTACACATTGGGCTGTTGACAGTTGCCTGGGTGAGAAGTGTCACCCTTCCCTTCAGTGCTTCCTCAGAGTTGGAGAGAGAATAAACAGAGGAGGAACCCTGGTGGAGTCAGCCTCTCCTACTGCCCTGGACTTGGGAAAGTTGTGTCTGCAACCTTTTAACCCCAGTGTGAATGATGTCACAAAGGAATCAAGAAGGGAAGTAGAGAAAAGCCTGGGTTTGATTCCTAGCACTCTACAAAGTGGGTATCATGGCTGTGACCCCAGAACTCAGAGGCTGGGGAATCAGAGGCTCAAGGTCCTCCTCAGCTTGTGTTTCAGAGACAGACAGAGAGACAGACAGACAGAGACAGAGAGAGTAGAAGGGAAGTAGAGACTTCATGAGAGGAGCATCTGAGGCACGAAGTCTTCATCCCTGGAGACAGTGGGATAAAGGGGCACAAACATAGCCTATGACATGGGAAATGAAGACTCCTACCCAGGGCCTACCACACACCTTAAATGGTCACCAAGAACCTCAGTGTCTACAGAGATTGAGGGATAAAAATAATTTGTTGTAGGGTTTTAGTGGGAAATTTACAACTCCTATTTCTAAGCTTTACACAGTCTAGCCTTTAGAAAGAGACACCCTGGTCAGCCTCCCGCTCCTTTGAGGAACTTCGAGAAGGCCCATTCCTGTCTCCCACCAAGACCTGGGTGGTCTGAAAACACTTCTTGGCCACATGCAGCTTCATTGCTGATCTGGGGAGAAGTTCCTTAAAAGCTGTGTGGGGCTAATGAAGTCCATGAAGTTAAAAGCAGGTCCCCTAAGTCTCCCCCATTGTAATCAGGCAGAGAAAGTGTTAGGCGGAGGGAGGGACCACCCACTAGTTAAAGGCCTCTGGGAGAGTCTTTGACTGGCTCCCCAAACACCTCAGATGATGGGAGAGAAAGTCTTAGCCTTCAGGCTTCCAAGACCATTTCCTGCTCCCAGTCCTCCCCAGATCGTGGCTGCCATATGCCCTAAAGCGCAATGTCAGGGAGTGCACCAGATGATGTGTTTGTTCCTCCCACAGGCTACAGAGTGGGCCTCCAGTGAGGACACGCGCCGCTCCTGCCAGAGCAAAGGGAAAACGGAGGTACATACTGGTGGCATCTGGGGCTCTGGTGGAGGCTTATAGTCAGGAGATCTTGGGGAATCCTTGTGAGCATGAGGTCGTTTGCCCCAGAAGCCTGGGGTGAGAGTAAAGGGAGCCCATGGAGACAGGAGCTGGACCTCAGAGCAGAACTGATCCAGTGCGGGGATCCATCTGCGATGCAGCTGTATGAGGTAAACACACTCGGAGCCACACCTGCAGAGTTGTGGTCCTCTATCATTTTCCTTCCCACCTCAGGAGGAGTGTCAGAACTATGTACGAGTCCTGATTGTTTCCGGCCGGAAGGTGTTCATGTGCGGTACCAATGCCTTTTCTCCAGTGTGCTCCAGCAGACAGGTGGGCCATTGGGAGGGGCAGGCAAAGAGAGGTGCCAAGAGATGGTGTCTTCCCCAGGCACACAGCCTCGGAGTGGGGACCGACAAATGTAGCAGGATGGGTGGAGAATGTATCTTTCTGCTATATTGGGACAAACATAAAACAATTCATTCTTCATCCGAATTTCAAATTAAAACCTCTCTTCAGTATTTTCTTCATCGGTCTTACTCGAAAATGTCCATCTGGGGTTCAGGGGACTTGATGGACCTCTTCCTTTGTAATGACCATGAGATCACAGGGTGGCAGTGCTTGGAGTACTTGAGAATAGGAGGTGGGGCACAGAAACCAGGGTCCCAGAGGAAACAACTCGAAGTTGGAAACCCCAGATGGCCCCAGAACCCCAGGGAAGCTCTCTTCTCCCACCATCTCCAGGTGGGGAACCTCAGCCGGACTATTGAGAAGATCAATGGTGTGGCCCGCTGCCCCTATGACCCACGCCACAACTCTACAGCCGTCATCTCCTCCCAGGGGGAGCTCTATGCGGCCACTGTCATTGACTTCTCCGGTCGGGACCCAGCCATCTACCGCAGCCTGGGGAGTGGGCCACCGCTTCGCACTGCTCAGTATAACTCCAAATGGCTCAATGGTAAGGCGTCCCAGGCCTGGGGCGGGCTGTCCTGCCTTCCAAAGCCCATTGGCCTTTCCAGTCTCAGTTGCTTCATCAATAAAGTAGATAGGGCAGGGAAGGTGTTCGCCCAAAGACCAAGACACACTGGAGCTGAGCCCCAGATGTCCTTAGAACCCGAACAAACACAGGGCAGGCTATTAGAGGAGAGAGTTGAAATTTCATATTGTTGTGGCTATGGAAAAGAAGAAATTAGAGGAAACTGAGGAAGACAGTATGAACGTCCTACCCCTTGAGGATGAATCCATTTCTTTACCAGCTAGTATGGCCTTCAGCATGAGCTGAGTCTCTCAGTAGCATGGTGTTCTCATCTGTAACAGACAGTAGTCATAGGGCTTGCCTTATAAAGTACAGTGAGGGTTAAATGGGTAAACCAATAAAGTTCTTATGATAGTGTATTCTAGCCAGTGAAGGAACACTGTTAGCAGTAACACTATTATAAATGTGAGAGCTTTGTTTTACAGTGGAAAGCAAGAGCAGGCTTACTTAGAGCTCAGGTCAGCAAGGAGGGTTTAAGATTCCCACCGAAGAACACTTAAACAGTTGAGTCCTTCCTAGTCAGCCATCTTCCTTCCATCCTCACAGAGCCCAATTTTGTGGCAGCCTTTGACATCGGGCTGTTTGCGTATTTCTTCCTTCGGGAGAATGCAGTGGAGCACGATTGTGGGCGCACTGTGTACTCTCGGGTGGCCCGGGTGTGCAAGAATGATGTAGGTGGTCGTTTCCTGCTGGAGGACACGTGGACCACATTCATGAAGGCCCGGCTCAACTGCTCCCGCCCAGGGAGGTCCCCTTCTACTATAACGAGCTGCAGAGTGCCTTCCATCTGCCTGAACAGGACCTCATCTATGGCGTCTTCACCACTAACGTGTGAGTGGCCCCGCCCTCGACTACCCATCTTCCCTGTCAGTCCAGGACTCACCCTGCCTAGCCTGGCAGCCTGGTGGGCTCAGCAGATCTTCTCAGAATCTGGTGTTTTCCTCCACAAAGCGCAGATCTCCTTGCTCCTGCAGCTGGTCATCTGTGACTTGGCACCTCTGGAGTAGCAAACACCTGTCCGAGTTGCTGGGATGGGCAGGCCGAGACTGTGCAGAAGGGGAGGGGACATGCCTGATATAAAGGACAGAGCATCCCTGCCTGGGATGAATGGGTGGCAGCCCCAAGCAGGGATGCTCTACGGCCCTGCCCCACCTAAGTGCAGCAGCATTATGGGATTCCTCTGCCACCTCCCTCCCTGCTACAGCAGAACCTGCAAACTGGCATTTGGCAGCCCTGTTGTTTCCTTCAATATGAGGACAAGCAACCTTCCCAGGGATGTCAGACTCTCCTCCACTGCCCTCCATGTAGAGGAACAAATCAAGGGGGTTTTTCATGTTAGAAGTGATGAATGGGCACCATTGAGACTGAGGAAGGCCTTTGCAGTGGGGAATGCTGTGCTGTGCATTGTGTAAGGACAGCAGGAGCTTGAGAGTGATTCCAGGTAGCAGGCACTGGATGATCCCAAATCATCTACAGAAAGGACAGTCTGAGAGGACAGGCAGAGATGTGGGTGAGACTGGCTAGTAGCAGCAGAGAGGTCATCCTGGCCAGGGGACAGACATTCAACACAGCTCACACAGGCCATGGGCGAAAGCCTGCTGGCCATGACTAAGGGTGGCTAGCTCTCAGTGTAGGAGGGTTGAAGTGGTTGTCTGTGAGTAGAGGGAAGTAAAGACCTGGAGAGACATCAAGGAGAAATGACAATATCAGTGTAGACTATAAACCATTTGTTTACTGTGTAACTCCTCCATGCCAGGTGCTTGTCCTGGGTGGGGGTGGACAGCAGTGAGCAAAAGCGATCTGCCTTTAAGGGGGGGTGACATTCTAGAGTGGGCAAGGCTATTTTAAGCAACCCATTTTAACTTAGTAACTCCTACAAAGGGAGAAAGCAGGGTATAGGGTGGAGATCACAGGAGCCTTCTCATAGGAAGTAGCATTCCTGGGATCTGAAACACATTCCAGCCCCCATACAATAACTTATGCAAAGCTTAGAATTAAAAAAAAAAAAAAATGCCCTGGAGCTAGAGAGATGGTTCAAGGGTTAAGAACACTAGCTGTTCTTCCAAAGGACCTGGGTTCAATTCCCAGCACCTACATAGCAGCTCACAACTGTCTGCAATTCAACTCCAAGTGATTTGATATCCTCGTATACATGCAGCAACACCGTGCACATTTAAAACATCATTTAAAGTGTCCCATGCATTTTAAGGCAGTATGTTAGGAGCATTGGAGCAAAAAAAAGGAAGACAGGACAGACACTAAGTTGTAAGCTGGGAGGGTTGTGTCCTAAGGACCTTGTACACTGCTCTCGGGGTCTTGGTCTTTACCCCTCTGGACAAGGAGACATTACTGAGGGATTTGAAGAAAGGCCAGTGAGCAGCTTGGTGTGAGTTTGGGGACTTTGACTCTGGCTGCTTTGTGCGGAGTGGATTAGGAGACTATCCATGCTGTAGGGAGACCAACAGAGAACAGGCAGCATCCAGGGGTACTGGGGAGGCGGACTGGGACCAGGTGGGGGTGGAGCTGAAACCAGGTCGAGGGAGGGATAATGGACACATTTGGAGAAGAACCAATGCAGGGACTCAGAGTGTACAGGTGGGTGTGACAATGCCGAGCCTGTGAGCTGCTCACTCGACATCCGTGGAGACCTCTGGACCTGGAAGGGTCGTAGAGATCTTCTAGTTCGGGTGTTGCAGACCACAGCATAAGCCAGTGGTTTGCTATGTATTTACTACATATATGCATACATCAGATAGATTGAAATCAAATATCCAAAGTATAACATATTTAGCTGGCGTAGTATTGTTTCATGAAACTTCAATGTAGATGTAATGTAAAATGTATTTTTTTTTCTTGTTTTTGGTTGTGAGCCTAGCCTTTAATGGCTGAATCATCTCTCCAGCCTTCTAATGTATTTCTTAATGTGGGCCATTGAGTGTGTTCCACCGCTCTGTAAACAAGGGAAGAGGGTGAGGTAGTGGCATGGGGTGTGTGTGTGGGGGGGGGTGCTCCAGTGCTTCTCGCCAGTGAGATCTTTCTGCAGTGGGCTGGGAGAGTGTAAGGATAAGTACCCTTCGTTGTGCAGAGGTTCATCTAGCCACTTCCTGACCTAGGGAATGAGGAGTGGGGGTGTGCTGGGGGCGTCAGAGGAGGGTGCCTGGGCCCAGGAAGGCCAAATCCGGAAGGAAGGACCACATTCCTCCAACTCTTGCCTTTTAGAAACAGCATTGCAGCTTCTGCTGTCTGCGCCTTCAACCTCAGTGCCATCTCCAAGGCTTTCAATGGCCCATTTCGTTACCAGGAAAACCCCAGGGCGACATGGCTCCCAATCGCCAACCCCCTCCCCGACTTCCAGGTACAGCTTCTCTTCCTTTGCCCCACACCCACTATCAACCCACAAGTGGACTCTCAGCCGCTCAGCACAGGCTAACTGTAGCCCGTTCCTGTTGTTCTAGGCTTGTCTTTTGGGGGCAGTCTATGATAGGTCCCCCAGAGGGTGGTAAATCCTCAAACTGCTATTGAGGAGATAGGGGAGAAGCAGAGCTAGAGAACCTACTTGGCTATCTCTGTAACTGAACCCACATGCCCAGAGAGACAGGACCTCAATTATACAAAGTAGGAGAGGCCAGGAGAACATTACACAGGTAAATTGTGGCCAGACTTTGGATGCTTTATCTGGATGCTATATTATTTAGACTGTGCAGTGTGGGAACTAATGCCTGTAGGAACCCTGAATGCAGGCAGTAGTTACGGGTATCACCAGTAGTACTTGTATCCCCCGATCCTGTGATAGGAAGGAAACATAAAAGGACTGATGGCAGACTTGTTTGTTTGTTTGTTTATTATTGAGGAAAGTCTCACTGTCTTTCCCTGGCTGACCTGGAACTCAGTTTGTAGACCAGGCTGGCTTTGAACTCACAGAGTCCTTTTGTGTCTACCTCCTGAATATGAAGGCCACCATGCCCAGCCTAGATGGCTGACTTTCATGTCCTTCCTTCCAACTGCCTGCTCCAGGGGTGAGGTGGCCTTGGGAAAGGCTCAGGCTGGTCAGTCCAGCAATTCTGAGCCACATCCAGCCCATCTCTGTGATGTTGGGCAACTCACCCAACTCCCTTGATCCTCTTACTCATTTTTTGGAATTAGGGACAGGACTATACTATGTCATACCATACTAGACTACATCCCTTCTGGGTTTGTGCAAAGATTGTTGTGATGCCCAATAAAAGGTGCCTGTCCTCCAGCTTTAGACTAGAAGGCACAAACTTGGAACTGGTAAGAGTGTAGAAAAAAAAACAAAACAGCTTGGCCCACTGTGGGGGTGGGTACCTATGAAACAGCCTCAAATTACTGGACCCTGGACACATTCATATGACCTGTCTGGACCAGACCCCTTTACTTTACTTTCCTCTTCCCCGGGCCCTTCTATTCTCTTCCCCAATCCTAGAAGGTCTCTCCTCCTCCATTTTCCCAGCCTCAGTTTCTCCTACTTTTAAAAAGACTCATCCTTTCCTAGAAAAGATTCAGGGGCCCAGATAGAATGCTGGGACCAGGGATGTTGGAGAATTTGTGTCTACCCAAGGTCCCCATGGCGGGAAGGAGACCATGGTAGTTCCCGCAGTGTGGGGACTGGGCACCAGTGACTCGGTTTCTTGTGGCAGTGTGGCACCCTGCTGGAGACGGGCCCCAACGAGAACCTAACGGAGCGCAGCCTGCAAGATGCACAGCGGCTCTTCCTGATGAGCGAAGCTGTGCAGCCGGTATCGCCAGAGCCCTGTGTCACCCAGGACAGCGTCCGCTTCTCACATCTCGTGGTAGACCTTGTGCAAGCTAAGGACACGCTCTACCACGTACTCTACATAGGCACGGGTGAGCCTTGCCTGAACTTGACTGCGCTGCAGATGGAAAAGTGGTTGAGGCTGGGCGGGGAAGAGGATGTAAGCAGCCATGGCTTCAAGGCTGCTTTTTCTGCCATCTTCCCCTCCCCCAGAATCAGGTACCATCCTGAAAGCGCTGTCCACGGCCAGCCGCAGCCTGCGTGGTTGCTACCTGGAGGAGCTGCATGTGCTGCCCCCTGGGCGCCTTGAACCTCTGCGGAGTCTGCGCATCCTGCACAGCGCGCGTGCGCTCTTCGTGGGCTTGAGCGACCGGGTGCTGCGGGTCCCGCTGGAGAGGTGCTCAACCTACCGTAGCCAGGGGTAAGCTGAGGCAAGAGGGCAGGAAGAGGGCCCCAGTCGGTCTGTGGGAGTGGTGGCTATCCTGTCAACCATGCTTCGGAGGTGGTATTTGAGTGGTGTGGCTTTGAAGTCAGAGCCACTTTCCCTCGTATCCCCGCCGGTCTCCAGTTGGGTGGTGCCTTTGGATAAGTCATTTAACCTCTGCAAACACTGGTTTCCTGCGCCCAAAACATCTTGGAAGGGTTTTATAATTGTTAATCAGCACTTACCACTGCCCAAGGGAGCCATGTACTTAGTGAATTGTGGCTGTTATTTTTGTGGCCTGCCAGCTATCTCTAGCTCACCTGATTGGTTCTCAGGCCCTTTAGTTTCGAGAGAGACCTTTGCCTTTGAAACCACAGCACTTCTTATCCAGATGTCGGGCAGTGGGGGTCAGCTCCCAAGTCTTTACCTTCCTTGGAGGCAAACCAACCAGATAAGGGAGCCAGGTTGAAGAACTACAGTATCTCATTGCTTTCGGTCCCATAGCCTTTAAACAGAGTCACAAATTTGGCAGCAATGACCCCAGTATTTAAGGGGAGAAGCCAAGGCCAAATGGAACTGTGTGCCAAACCCCCAGCGCTGCCCTGTCTGTATGAACATCAGAACAGCCACATGAACTCCATAGCCTTTGCAACAGAGTCCTCCTGGCTGTGCCATCTGTCCTTGGGATTTGGGAGACAAATGGGCTCCATGCTGCCAATGCTTGCTCTCTGAGAGCACCAGGGGCTTGGATGGAGGCCTGCAGACAGGGGAGGAGGAAGGATGGATAGGTGATGGAGGCTGCTAATAATGGGCGGTCACTAGAGCCCCTCTCGGCCTCCACACATGGTTTTGTCAAAGCGACACACGTTTACAAAGCCCTGCTATGCACAGGGTACCTTGCAGAGAGGAGGCTTGTGGCGTGGGTCTCCATAACTGCAGCCCTCCACACTGCAAATCTGGTTAGGGAAGAGAGAAACCCTGGCCTGGATCTGCCATGTGGGAAAGGCAGAAGGGTGTCTTGGGAGGATATAGATAGAATTAGACATGCGTGGGACCCCACCTCGGCTCTACTCTCCTGAGCTGCATAGTCTTAAGCAGACTTTGTGACCGTTTTGAGCTTCAGTTCTTTTGCCAGGGACTGGGGGATTTGGACAAGGGATGTCTAGTTTTGGCAGAAGTGTAAAGGTCAAGCCTGGTACTCCTGATGGGCCTAGGCTTACAAGTCATAAAGGGTAGATAGTATCTTTATTCCTTTTTGTCTTCACAGTTGCTTTTAGGAGGCTCCAGTCTCCTGGGCTCTCTGGCATCTGAATCTATAACACCAACTACAGACAGCTCTGTTTGGCCAGAAAGTAGTGGCTACCTGCTGATAGTGTTTTCCTTGTTCCTGCGGTCTCTTTAAACACTTGCGTTGCTATTAAACTTTTAATACATGCCTTATGCTCCAAGAGGTTATAAATCCTTAATAGAAAACCCAGTGGCCCAGTATTTTTTGTACTTCACTACTCAGTCGTGCCCAGCACAGGGTGACCTTCCACCCTGGGGATGATGCTTCAGTTAACTGTTTGGCCTAAGAGGCTGGTGCAGGAGAGGCCCGGGGCATGGGCCCGGGGAGTGGACTGAGGCCAGCTGAGAAGGCCAAAGGAGGATTTTGTCCTGAATCATGGTGGTGGTGCAAAGGGCTAGAGTCTCAGATTATCCAGACAGATGCTCTATAGGGCAGATCAGAGTGCAGCCAGCAGTAGCTTTGTCAGGAGGCAGATGGACATCTGTGGTGGGTTAGTGTGGCTCCATTCTACTGCAAACCATGGATCTGCAGTGGGATGAGAGGACAGTGAGGGGTCCTTAAAAGTGCCTTTGGTATGCTGCCATTCTGCAAGGTGGCAGAAGGTCAACTTGGAGTCTTGTTTCCTGAGTTTGGTTTATAAGCTACTGAAGTGTACAGTAAAAATGCTGTTCATAAAGCTACAGGTGGGGATCCTCCACCATGTACCAGGACAAGAGCATGCCTGCCCCCTACATTAAATAATAAATAAATAAATGCAATTTAAAATAATAGCTAGGTCTAATACCTAGAAATGATCATGTTATCATAAGGTTAATAAAATGAGAGAAGCAAGGGTGTGCAGCTAACAAGCTTGTCAGGGAGCCAAGCGGCAACCACAGCCATCAGAATTAGTGCTGTTGGGGTGGGGGAGGCTTCGTTATGGTCTAGGCATTTCATGTTTGTCCCCGTTCCTTCCGAAGTTGGCAGGAAGATCAAAGCCGGTAAGCAGAGACACCACCAGCCTCCTCCTCTACCCAGCATCCAGGAGCTTGCCTCTACCTCTTTTAATTAGAGCAATCTCAGTTCTGCAGTGTCTATCCAATACTCTGGCTTGGCCAAGAGGAGCTAAGAGCTAAGATGCTCACTGCATGAGTCTGCCCTTTCCTTCTTCGGTAGACCTTTCCCCTCAACCCTAACTCACTCACATATATCCTCTGCACCCCACTCCCATGAGTTCAGGGTTAGGCCCAGGCTCAGCAGCATCTCTTTCCAGTCAGATCCTTGTTCTGGGCAGTCTTAAGTAGTTCTCACACGCTCAAAAGCCCCATGATGCTGTTTCTACCCTGGACAGCTCCACCCACCCCTAATGGCTTCAGGGAGCTAGGATCCTCTAATTTACAATGCCCGCCATCCATCTCTGTCCTACTTATGAGCCCGTGGAATAAACCTGCTCCCTTTTGTAATAGCTGCTTGAGATGCTACAGTTTCAAAAAAAAAAAAAAAAAGGCACAGTGATGTATTATTGACCTGATGGCTCTTTTCATGAAGAACTCTAAATTTCTACCACTTTCTGTAGTGACTGGCACTCTCATTCTCTTTAGCATGGAGCTTTTATTTTCTAAAGCACAGCCCTTATTCTGTCAGTTTCAAAGTGCCTGTTAGCCCAAAGGCAGTGAGTGTGGACTCACCTGAGGAGCCCCTTTAGTTACTAGCAGCAGCAGGAGGAGGAGGCCCTGGAGAGGAGAGTCTCAAATGCCTCTCAGACCATCAGGGTAGAGAATCTGGCCTCCTCCTTCTTCCTTTCCTCCTCTTCCTTCTTCCTCCTCCTCCTCCTCCTGTTCTTCTTTTTCTTTCTAAACCTTAACTGGAAAAGCAGAGAATATGAGAGGACCTGGGCCAGTTTCAACTCTGTCTTTCTCCCTTGTGTCTCAATTCTGTCAGGACCAGAGGTGGGGGAAACAAGATCCCACTTGACTTGGGAACTTAACAAACATGGCCCTGGGACAGAAGAAGTTTTCAACCATAGTTATTCACCAGAGCTTAAAGATCTAACGCCGGGACTTCTAGTCCCAGAGGTCCAAATGCTGGGAGGCGTTTTGTTCTGTTTGCTTAAGCATTTCAAAAGATGCCCTGGGAGTTAGGATTTGCACTCAAGACGGGAAACTAGTGCTTTAAACCCAGCAAGGCTCTGGAGGAAACGGTAATGTGAGGCACACTGGGTTCCTCCAGAATCTTCTGCTTTAGTCGTCCATAAGCTGGTTCAAACTGTCCATCCTTAGCACTCTCTCTGCTAGCACACAGTTAGCTGTTTGTGTTGAGTATAATCTTAATTTTGGGGCTTTCAGGGTGTTTGTCAGCAAAGCACTTGTCTGCAAATATGAGAACATAAGCTCAACATCCGTCACCCACATAAAAATGCCTGGTGTGGTGGCTCCCACATGTACTCCTGTCATTGAGATGGAGACAGGAGGACCCTGGGGCTCAGTGGCCAGCAATGCAGCTAATTGGTGAGCTCTACAGCCCAGTGAGAGGCCATGTCATAAAGGAGGTGGATATGTGACACCCAAGATTGTCCTCCAGCCCCCACTTGCGAGTGTGCATGCCACGCACACAGAGAATCTTAATTGCCATCATCTACATCCAGGCTCTATTGAGTTCTGACTGGTTCAGTTTTCTTCTTGAGGCAACTCTGAGTTGTGGACATTGTCATAAAGTCATAGGTTGCCGGTATTCCTTGTGCACTTGGGTTATTTTGAACCCCACAATGCCCAGCTTGGTAGATTCTGCTGATGAAAAAAAAAAAATCCTCAAATCAAACTGTATGGTTGTTGCCTAGTGATAGGACCAGTGTGCCCAATGGGGCACATTCCAGGAGGCCTTGTCATGGTCCAACAGGCCTCTTCACAATCAAACCACCTGGATTATACCAGATTGTGGGCCATCCTGGAACAGGGGCTATCAATGCCTTCTTCAGTCCTTTCCTCTTCTGTCTTCTTTGCATGACTCTCACATGGCCTCCTCCCACTGATGCTTGACATGACCTACTGAACTCCTAAATGTGAAGAACTTGAAGGAGCCTGGCATGGTGTCTTAGGCAACTAATCCAAACACCTGAGAGTCTAAGAAAGGTGCACTGTGAGTTTGAGGCCAGCCTAGGCTACATAGTAAGCTCCGAGCCAGCCTGGATAGTAGAGTGAGACCTTATCTATTAATTAGCTAAATAATTAGTCAGTCAGTTAAACCATGACTAACAAATGACTGTCCACGAAGCTTCAAGAGAAAAAAAGAATTCCATTCCAGGGACACCAAAAGCTGCAAGCTCTTGGCTCCTGTGTGTATCCCTTTGGCTCTCAGCATCCTTGGCCCCTTTGGCCACTGGGAAAATCCTTTTGTAAGCATGCATGATGCTGTGAACTCACCCACCCATCCTCTTACTGCCTTTGTTCCTTCTCAAGACCTCTCCTGACTCCTCGCCTCCATTTTGGGGGGGTGTTTTCCCAACTCTCGCTAGCAGAGCAGAGCAGGGTGAAAGCTTGGGAAACAGCAAAGGGATCAAGTGTGCCCTGGAGTGGCAGTGGGTTCACTGTGGGGCTGAAGGGCCCCTTCCCTAGTCCTCCATGATCTAGTACTCTCTTTAGTTAACAGTGAACAGCAAATCCTGACTCCATAATCCCCACAGACTTTTTTTTCCCCTCCTCGAAGTCCTACTAGCAGAGATTTGTCTTTCTTATTAAAGGGTCATGTTACCTGAGTAAATCAGAAGGGAAAGGAGACCTTGCGTGTAAGCCTGGCATCTGGGGCATGCACTGGGCTGTGAAGCACTGTCTTTCTGGACATTGCAGAAGGATAGCACCGTGGCCAGGGGAGGGTGGGTGGGATAGCACCATCTACTAGCAGCTTAGCTCATTCTCCCAATGCTAAAATGCTAGCTGCCTCTTTCTGCCCCAAACAGCTCACAATCACAAAACTACACATGACACTGGACTGTTTTCAGGTACCCTGTGTTTTGAAAAATGGGTTCACATCCAGTGAATCCTTGTGTAAAGTCCAGTGGGAAGGCTGAGTGGGTGCAATGTAAGGAGAGGACCATTGGGCAGCCTAGGTCTGGCTCCAGCTCCACAAGGTTTCTGTGATCACTGGGAAACCTCCTCTCCTCTCTCCTTTGTTCCACGCAAAGACCTGGCCATCCTAGTGATTCAAACAGCATCTTCCTTTACACCTTTAGCATCATCCTGAGGCTTTAAGAACCACCCTACCACAGAGACTCATGTTGGGGAGGACTCGGGTACCACTGTTTCTCCAAGCTCCTCAGGGGATTTTCATATGAGCCAAACTTAAGAACAACTTTCTGAGGGTCTGACAGGAAAGGGTTGTCTCTTTGCACCTCCTTCAGTGGTCCCGGTGAGGAGTAATGGAGCCCTCCAGCTCTGGGAAAGAGATCTGGTCTCTTGGCTACGTCTCAGTCCTTGCTGAGCTCGCTGGGTTCTTCCTGCTTGGAACAGCAGGAGGCTTACCTCACTGGGTTTTTTATTGAACTCATTCGTGCCTCCAAAAGTGCTCTAAACGATACCAGTCACACAGCAAGCGCACAGCGAAGCTAAATTGTTTCCTCTTTGATCTTTCTGGAGCTGGGTGTGGAACCTAGGGTCTGGGCTTGCTCAGCAAGCGCTCGACCACTGAGCTAAATCCCCAACTTTGAACTTAATCCTTTTCATAGAAGAAAATCAGGATAAAAAGAGGTGCCCACAGGGGGTTGTTCAGGTACTTTCTAGGGACAAAGCTGAGCCTGGGAAGCCAGTGAGCTTGAGGCTCAGGACCTCTATCTGGCAGGGCATGCCTGGGAGCACGGGACCCGTACTGCGGCTGGGACGGGAAGCGGCAACTTTGCAGCACGCTTGAGGACAGCTCCAACATGAGTCTGTGGATCCAGAACATCACAGCCTGTCCTGTGAGAACCTTGTGCGCCCGCCCGCTCCTTCCCCTTCCCCTCAGTGCCAGCTATGACTCCCTGTCAGTGTGTGCTCTACGGGCCAGGGATTTCATCCCTCCACTGTCTCTGCCTTGTGTGACGGGAGTCTTGCCCCCTTATTTGAGTCTGCAGGTACGAAATGTGACACGGGATGGGGGCTTCGGCCCATGGTCACCATGGAAACCGTGTGAGCACTTAGATGGAGACAACTCGGGTTCTTGCCTGTGCCGGGCCAGATCCTGTGACTCCCCAAGGCCTCGCTGTGGGGGCCTCGACTGCTTGGGGCCATCCATCCATATCGCAAATTGCTCCAGGTAGGTGAGGACAGGGTTTGTTTGGTGTCTGCTTAGGACTCGTACAGAGAGAACTGGGGAAATGGGACATCTCACCCAGGTGTTTACACTTCAGTGCAGTGCCGGGGACTGGACAGGAAGCTAACGTCTGAGGCAGGAAATACAAGCATTAGGAGAGTTTTCACATCAGTGGAAGAAGAGTCTCTGCCTCGTGGCAGGAAATACAAAGAGAAAGACTGAACAGGCCCGGGAGTTGCTGCCAAAAGCTAACTGCAATAAGATTGACTGTTCCAAACTTGAGGGACAGCATGAGATGGTGATGACCCAGGCTGCACTGTCTAGAGGCATGGCCTTGGCCAGCTCTCTAGCTAGTCTCTTAAGTGACTACGATACCCCTGAGAGTTGCTGTGAAGGTTAAGAGACAATGCCTGTAAAGAAATAACTCTACTGCCTGGTTCTTGGGAACTGTGGAAAATAATTATTATCACAACTAACCCATGGTTTTAGAGACTCTTAAATAAATATTTTATCTACATTCACTAATTTAACCCTCACAGAAAACTCAAGGGATGGGATTCAGCCATTAGTCTTATTTTAAGGATAAGGGTACCAGTAAGCAGGAAAGTCTAACTTTGATCCCTTCAGTCAACTTGGGCATGAATGTCTGAGGCTGGGGAAAGAGAATGCAGGGGAGAAGGGAGGAAGGAGAGTGAGGACTAAGAGATTTGGGTATCTGAGAAGGGGAAAGGAAGGTTTCAGGTTGGAATGGTAACTGAGACCTCTAAAGAGTGTGTCCTTTTGCCTGTCTGTGTAGGGGCCCGGCCCTATCACTGTGTCCTTGGCCCTGAGCACAGCCTGATATATGGAAGAAGGCTCTCAATACATATTTGAGGCATGAATGAGCAAACGGATGAATGCACGAATCTGCCTGAGCCAGCCTGGTTAGGAGCTGATATTTTCTGTCACTGTCTCGCCAGTCCTGACAACAATACAAAATCCATCTGCCTCAGATGCAGCCCAGATCTAAGAAGCTGGGGCTCAGAGGGGCATGTGTCTCTGTCCCCTCCCACTCCACCAGGAATGGGGCGTGGACCACATGGTCATCGTGGGCTCAGTGCAGCACGTCCTGTGGGATCGGCTTCCAGGTCCGTCAGCGAAGTTGCAGCAACCCGGCGCCCCGCCACGGGGGCCGCATCTGCGTGGGCAAGAGCCGGGAAGAGCGGTGAGCTAGCTGTGCTTAGAGATGCTGGCATGGGATGCAGGATCCATCCGGGCATCCTCCAGCCCGGATTCTGGAGCTGGGATGGCAACGTCTCTCCTTAGGATGACAGCCTCCCCTTCTCCCCAGGTTCTGTAATGAAAACACGCCTTGCCCGGTGCCCATCTTCTGGGCTTCCTGGGGCTCCTGGAGCAAGTGCAGCAGCAACTGTGGAGGCGGCGTGCAGTCCCGCCGTCGTTCTTGCGAGAATGGCAACTCGTGCCCGGGTTGTGGCTTGGTGAGGGAGCAGGGCTGGGGCGCGGGGTGCGGGGAGACCTACAGGCCAAGGGAGGGTCTGAAACCACTCTCACCCCGAAGGAGTTCAAGACTTGCAACCCTGAGGCCTGCCCAGAAGTGCGCCGCAACACACCCTGGACGCCCTGGCTGCCCGTGAACGTGACCCAGGGTGGTGCGCGCCAGGAGCAGAGATTTCGCTTCACCTGCCGTGCGCCGCTGCCGGACCCGCACGGTCTGCAGTTCGGCAAGAGGAGGACGGAGACCAGGACCTGCCCAGCCGACGGCACCGGAGCCTGTGACACCGACGGTACAGCCAGGAGAGGTGGGGAGGGCGGGAGCCGAGGAGGCCTGGGGCGAAGGGGGAAGCCCAACGTCAGGGTTGCTGAGCCCGCGGCCTTCTGCAGCCCTGGTGGAGGATCTCCTGCGCAGCGGGAGCACGTCCCCGCACACTCTGAACGGAGGCTGGGCCGCCTGGGGTCCGTGGTCATCCTGCTCCCGGGACTGCGAGCTGGGCTTCCGCGTCCGCAAGAGAACTTGTACCAACCCGGAGCCCCGCAACGGGGGCTTGCCCTGCGTGGGAGACGCTGCGGAGTACCAAGACTGCAACCCGCAGGCTTGCCCAGGTAAAGTTGTGGAAGGAAACCTTAGCCTCTGGCAACCCAGTCTCCCCAGGAACTCTCAAGCCTGGGAAGATGATCTCCTCTTTCTGGAAATTAATTCTGCAAGGAGTCCCAGGATCCCTTTTTTGTTTTAAAGACAGGGTCTCAGTATCCCTGGAACTCGCCGTCTAGAATAGCTTGAACTCACTGAGATCTGGCTTCTGCTCTCACCATAGACTCAGTGACGACTGGGATGGAGCAGGAGCGAGATCTTTCTTCATTACTGCCTTGCTTTTTCTTTCCCTACCGAGCTAGCCAAATAGGGAACTTGATTTAAGATGGGGCCGATATGGGGTTTTGGAGGACACCCCTTAACACTGTGACGTGTTGAATTGGGGTGAGGTGGATGTTGAGGGCATGAAACCCAGACAGCCTCCCTCTCACACCCAACCACGCTTACAGTGCGGGGTGCCTGGTCCTGCTGGACCGCGTGGTCCCAGTGCTCAGCATCCTGTGGTGGTGGCCACTATCAACGCACCCGTTCCTGCACCAGCCCCGCCCCGTCCCCAGGTGAGGACATCTGCCTCGGCCTGCACACGGAGGAGGCACTATGTGCTACACAGCCCTGCCCAGGTACTGGGTGCATCTGACAGGGGTTGGGGAAAGCTATTACCCTGCTAAGCCTCAACAGGAAGATCCTGAGACATTCAACCTCCTCTCAACCTGCAATCTACAGAAGGCTGGTCACTGTGGTCTGAGTGGGGTGTCTGCACTGAGGATGGGGCCCAGAGCCGGAGCCGGAGCTGTGAGGAGCTTGTCCCAGGGCCAGGTGCCTGTGTTGGCAACAGCAGCCAGAGCAGGCCCTGCCCCTACAGTGAGATTCCTGGTAGGTCCTTTTGCTAGAACTGTCCCGCCATGCACCCCTTGGTCCCCAGCACACACACTCCAGAGCCGAGATTGGAGAACAGGATGAAGTATCAGAAATGATACATTTGTCTCATATTCGGGATACTCACACTACACACCTACAGAATGGACCATCCTCTAGAGAAGGGGGGCATCTACAGAGAAAGCGGAAGGAATGAAGGGCCTAAAGTCACTGACCTATAGGCTCGTTCTTAGATGATGACCAGCCCAGGTGGGAGTCCTCCCTGCTCACTCTATTCTAACCTTCTCCATCTGTCTCCCTGCAGTCATCCTACCTGCTTCCAGTGTGGAGGAGACCGCTAGCTGTGGAGGTAAAAAAGAGTCACTTGTGTCCCTACCCTCAGTCTCTCAGTCACCACTCCAGTCTGTATTCTTCCCAATTCTACAGACAGCTAAGCCTGGGGAGGTCCCGTGTAGTTTCAAGGTCGTCACAGGGAGGGCTGCCCGGTTCCCTCTTAGGCTACGATGCATCAGTCTGCATCCAAGAAAGTCCTCTATCTCCAAGCCTCCTGTTGTCCAGCTCCACCTATCCTGGGAGAGAAGGCCCTGGAGACAACCTCCCCAACCTCTCTCTTTCCTTTCCTTCTGGCTCCAAAGCTCTTTCCTTTTTCCGTGTTCTGAAACCTCTTGAAGCTGTCGCTGTCCCAGGAAGACAATCAGAAAGCCTCCCTTCTCACTGTCTGCTTCTCTTCCTCCAGGGTTCAGTCTCATCCACCTGATCGTCACTGGTGTGTCCTGCTTCCTGGGATCTGGGCTCTTGACCTTGGCAGTGTACCTGTCTTGCCAGCACTGCCAACGCCAGTCTCAGGAGTCCACGCTTGTCCATCCTGCCACACCTAACCACTTGCACTACAAGGGCGGGGGCACCCCCAAGAATGAGAAGTACACCCCATGGAATTCAAGGTGGGAACTTCTGTGTGAAGCAAAGGGCAGGGTGATGGGTACTGTGGTCATGGCTCTTGTGGTCACATGATGGAGGCTTTTCCCTTAATGGCTGGCTCCAGGACCCCTTCCTCATTGCTTTTCTCTGATTCCTTTACCTTCCCATAGACACTGAACAAGAACAACTTAATCCCTGATGACAGAGCCAACTTCTACCCACTGCAGCAGACCAATGTGTATACAACCACCTACTACCCCAGCCCGCTGAACAAGCCCAGCTTCCGGCCTGAGGCCTCACCTGGACAGCGCTGTTTCCCCAACAGCTGATCCCACCCTCCTGGGACTCGGGCTCCTTGCCTTCCCAAGGCAGAGAACAGTGGAATGGGACCGTAGAACCACTTTGGTTTTCCCTCTGCGCTGGGCTGAGAACTTGCTGCCTGGTCAGTGGGGGTCCTGTCCGGCTTCAGAAATCTCTGGCTGTCATTGACCATGGGAGAGAGGGCTGGCTTCAGGCTGGCACATGGCTGCAGATCCAGCTCAGCCCAGGCCTCATGGTCTCCTGTGACCCACCATCACTTTCCCCTGCCTTGTCTGAGCTGTGGACCTACTGGGTATGTGAGGAACTTGGAGAGTAGAGATGGCAGAGAGTGGGCTCTTAGGTTTGGGTTGGAAATGACTTCCAATGGCCATCACCAGCTAAGTCTGCCCCTTTTTACTGATCCCCCAAAAGTCCTGGGCTGTATGTATCCAGGTTATCAGTGAAAGGAATTCATCAAATATCCCATCAAATGTTCCAGAAGTTTCAAATCTCAGCCCAGAGTTGGAGCACTCTGATGCTGTTCTCTGAGTGTCACAGGGGACCAGCGCTGGCCTAGGTTGGCCACCTCTGTCAGACAGTCTGTATCAGTCTGATCAGAGGCATCCCTCTGGTGAGAGGCAGTGAGAACTGAGAACCGGAGGCTAGACTGTACTGAGAGGCCCTTCATAGTTCTCTTGGCACAGGTCTTAGCCTTTCCTTCAGAATGCTCCCAAGGTGGCCCAGAAGGAAGGAAGACTCTGCCATAGGAGGCAGAGTCTGGCCTCCATGCTATGGAGACTGTTGCTGCTCTAGATTCGTTGGCTGAGAATTACTTGAGAGTCTCTGCTGGCCCCTCATGTATTCAGGAACACACACACACACACACACACACACACACACACACACACACACTCACCATCTGCTACAGCAACAAAAAGGATGTTAAGCTGTGGCATTATTAATTAAAGATGATATCCAGTCTCCAAATGGAACTGTCTTTGTGCATATGTGTGTGGGCCCTCTTGGCATGGTGTAGTCCGTCAACGCAATGCTCTGAGGTAACAGATGCTTTCTCAAGATGGAGGAAATGACCCAAGTGGAGTTTGACTTTAATAGAGGCCATCTTTCTGTGTGTGGGTTTGTGTGCATATGTGAACTCATGCACACGCACTGCGCACACACATTCCTCTTTCAGAAAAGAAGCTGGGGTAGGGGGTAAACAGAGTTCACCGGTGAGTCCACACGGTCCAGCAAAAGCAACATCAGGTGTGGGCCTGCCCTGAGCAGCTCCTGCGTGGAGATGGGGAATCCAGCCAGTGGGCATTGATGAGGAGTCATGAGATATGCTGGAAGCCGAGTTTAAACAAAACCCAATTGAGAGATGATGCCTGTGAGCGGGCAAGGCCTAATGGAATTTGTGCTGGATTAAATAAAAATCACCTCAGAGCTTCAGCCCTCCGAATCAACATGGTCACTGTGGACGCGATTGATGGACATGTTAAATTTAGAGAACAATTTCCTGGCTTAATTGGATAGATCAATTCTCATAAGATTCTCCACAAAATGGAAGGTAGGCAGGCTAGAAAGCCTGCAGTCTATGTGGCTGAAGGGTATATAGCCTTGCGGAGCAAAGGAAGAAGTGCTTGAAGCTTGAAGGTGTCTGGAAGAAAGAGGGGCAGAGCCTTCCTGGAATTTTGCTGTTCACACTGACAGTTCAAATGGCAATTCCCCTGGGCCAAGGGGAATCTGAATGTTTGTGGCTCCCAAAACATTATGGTTGTGGTTCCCTGTATGGTTCCTGCCAGGCATATAAGCCTAGAGCTTAGGAATGGGGGGAGGGGGAGAAGGGGGAGGGAGGAGCAGAGCTGTGGGGCATCTTAGATCCTGGAGTTTCACTTGCACTGAGCCTGATAGTACTAATTAATGAAAATTCAAAGTAGTTCAAGGCCAGTACATCTGTCTGCCTCACAAGTATCAATCATGTGTGACCAAGTCAAGGGTAGTGGTCACGGAGAATGACCAGGCAAAATGTACCTCTATTGCTAGGGATGATGCCACTGTGAAGTACTCTTGGGTACAATAACACACACACACCTGAATTCTCTTATAAGGAGGCTATCCTCAGAACACAACGGGAGGCACCACACTGCAGACAGAGGAGCTAGTGTGGTTGGCAAAGGCTATTTAACAAATATACCCAGCCCAGAGCAAAGACCCCCAAAGTTACTGTCTTAGGTAGGGTTTTACTGCCATGAACAGACACCATGACCAAGGCAACTGTTAAAAGGGATAGCATTTATTTAGGGCTGGCTTACAGGTTCAAAGGTTTAGTCCATTATCATCAAGGCAGGAGCATGGCAGCATCTAGGCAGATGTGGGGCTGGAGGAGCTGAGAGTTCTACCTCTTGTTCCAAAGGTAGCTAGGAGAAGACTGGCTTTCAGGTAGGTAGGACAAGGGTCTTAAAACCTATGCCTACAAGTGACACACCTACTCCAACAAGGCCATACCTCCTAATACTGCCACTGCCTGGGCCAAGCACATACAAACCATCACAGTCACTCTCTTACATGCCCTGTCGAGGTGTTCTATGTCATATCTCAAAGAAAAGCAGGTGTTCTCTACCCGGCTGGCTCTGAGAGTGAGGAAGAGGCAGGAGCAGATGCTTCCGCCTTCTTTGGCCCTTTTATGTCTCTCTGTGTGTATAAGTAAGCCCACTGCCTTAACATCATATATATTCATCACAGACAACTTAGAGGCTCTGGGAGACCAAAAATCTTCCAATGATTATACTAAAAACCAAGACAGAGATCTAAAGATTCTAACATGTGGTATGAAGATAATTCTTCCCCTTTCTCCCCCTGACCCCCGCCAAAGCAAAGGGAATGAAAAACAAAAGCTCTGACTCTATTTTCAATAAAACTAGGATGTAGTTCTAATTCCAACTCATAATACAGTTGTCTGTCTGTATTCTTGGGGAATTGGTTCCAAGGCAATGCCCTGCCCCCACCACCACCATGGATGCCCAAACTTGTGGATGCTGATGGTCTCTTATGCAAAATGGAGTGGAATTTGCATGTAGGCAGAGCACAGCCTCTTGAACCTTCTTGGATTACTTCTGATACCTAATGTGATGTGAGAGCATTGTGAATCACTGCTCCATATTGTTGAGGGAATATCAATGAGAGGAAATGTCTGTGTGTGCAGTTTGGATGCAGTTTTCTCCCCAAACACTTTCCACCTGTGCTTGGTTGAATGTGCAAATGGGAAGGTTAGCTGTCTATGACAGAAAGCAGGGGAAGCAACAGGGTCCCCTGGGGAATGGGGATAGGATTTCAGAAAGGATCAGAAATTATGGGGAGGGTGAGAAAGAAACTAAAAAGAGGGAGGTGGTGTGTGAAAATCAACGTGTGGGCTCAGCTAGACCCTGGAGTCCTAGAGTTTTTATTTATGTTGCATGATTTAAAAAATAATAATTTTTTTGGTAAAATAAAAGACAGGTACAGAAAAGTCAAGCAGAGCAGCAGGGTAACATGGGGCAAGACCTTTGCAACAAGGGCTCAGGTCAGTAGAATAGGACAACTGTCCCAGGACGCCTTTCCTTTCACCCCCCTCCCTCAAATTGTTATGGACACCAGGAGAAAGGTGAGGGTTCATGTAAGGAAACACAACTGCTGCTCACCACATGGCGAGACCAGAGCCCTTTTCTATAATGGTGGCAATGGAGACACTGTGTGGTCTTACTCATAACATAATGATGCATCCGTGACAACTTTAGTCTTAGGAGAGATGACCCCAGAGGGACACGTCTCAGCTACTGATGCTAATTGAATGTTAAGGTGAGCATTAGGACAGAAAGAAATGAAGACCCCTTTTATTTTCCCCACCATCGCCATGGTGTATGTTCATTTAAGAAAACTTGAGGCCAGGAACACCCACCTGCACCTTGCCACAAAGTGCATTTAAGATGGGCCTTCGCTCTAATTGTACTGTGCTCTTTGAACCATGTACATCCAAAGCCGTGAGCTAAATAAATGTGTGTGTGTGTGTGTGTAAGAAGAAAGATAATTTTTGGAATGGGCGGCGATGTAGCTCATTTGATAGAGTACATATCTTGTATCCATGAGGCTGAGTTTGATTCCCCAGCACAGAAAAAAAAAAGTAATTCATTAGGATTGGAGATAGGTCTCAGTTATCAGAGTGTTTGCTGAGCACACACAAAGCCCTGGGTTCAGTACAGAATAAACTTGACCTGGTGGCACATGCTTATAATCCCAACCTTTGGAAGGTGGAAGCAGGGGGGTCCTATATAGTGAATTTGAAGCCAGCCTGAGATAAAATGGACTCTGTCCCCAAAAAGAAACATAATTTTGGAATATGAAAAAAGCCTAATAAAATATTAATATCCTAAAGAGATAATTATTAATATCTTAATATGTCTTTTCCAAACATTTCTCTATGATTATATATGAGTTTGGTGTTGGAGTTTTATAAAAGTAAGGCATACTAATTATTCTGATTTTTAACACATAACATTGTATCCTAATTTTCTTATATTGTCAGAAATCCTTCCAAGCCTCAGGGTCTTTTGCAGGCCTGTCCTGGCAGTGAGTAGGAAGAACAGAGAGGACCTTGTTTGCAGAGTCCCATGAGCGATAAGGTTTACCAACTCTGTCTCTTCAATTAGAGAAAACACAATCTTTACACATTTCATTACCTCACAGTATACTTTGAAAAGTCTGAAATATTCTATCACTTGAATTTCATTTTCATTACCTAAATTTGTTCTCCCCTACTATATAAATACATCATCTGACTACATGAATTTATCATAATTTACATTACCCACTCTTATTGTTTCATATTTTCTTTTACAAAAGATTACTATTCTGGGTTTTTCTTGTGCATTTTTCTCACATGCCCTTAGGCAGGTAGGTAATGAGCTTGTCATGTGGCTTTCTGGGTTAGTCATGGTACAGTGGGAATACACTGCTGGCCAGAGTGTGACTTGTGGTCACATCCCTTGGAAGAGAACATTGGCCATAGATATTTCTCAGGGATTTCACCTGGACGATCAGGTGCCTTGAGCCCATGTCCTCACATTGGAACCTACAAAGCCAATTTCAGGCTGATCAGGGATATGCAGTGAGATGCTGTGGGGACCAGATGGAGCTCAGTGGGTGTCAAGCTTGGCTTCTTGAGTTCACTCCCCAGAACCCACATGATGGAAGGAGAGAAATGATTCCCATAGGTCATCCCCTGACCTCTATGTGAGTAGCATAGCAAATTCACAAGTGCAGGGGCACATTGTACACACAGATAGTGTAAAGTTTTAATTGAAAGAATATGCAGCGGGACATAGTGGTGTATAGCTACGACCTCAGCACTCAGGGGGCAACCTCAAGATGCTCATTGCAAGGTGGGATCAGCATGGTCTATGTAGTTAGTTCTAGGCAGCCAGGGCTATATAATGAGACTCTGTTTCCCTTAAACAACAAATAAACCACACACACACACACACACACACACACACACACACACGAGCACGAGCATACAGTGAAAGTAAGTCTTCTTTTAAAACTAATTTTAACTGGTAACATAAAATGGTATAGATTTATAGATACTGTGTGATGTTTTGATGCACACATGTGTAATGTTCAAACCAGGATAAACATATCAACAACCTTCCTATAATGGTCAGTGTTAATTATCAGTTTGACATAATTTAGAACCTCCTGGGAAGTGGATGAGTCTCTGGGCATAACTGTGAGGAATTGTCTTGATTAGTTTGATTGAAGTAGGAAGACCTGCTGCCCACTGTGGGTGGCACCATTCCCTGGCTGGGATTCTGGACTGTGTAAATGAAGAAATGGAACTAAGTGGCAGCAAGCTCTCATCCCTCTCTGCTGCTTTGTTGTGGGCAAGATGTGACCAGTTGCTCTGAGCTGCTGTTTTGACTTCCCTGTCATGATGGACTACACCCTCTGTGAGTTAAACTCTTTCTCTCTTGAGTTGCTTTTGTCAGAGTGTTTATCACAGAAACAGAAAAAGAAAACAAGACGCTTTTTAAACATGCCATTTCTTTACAGTAAAAGCATTTAAAATCTTTTTAATTTGTATTATATAACATTTACCATTATACATGTCTCCCAGTCTTAATTCTTAGGCTCCAGGCTTCTCCTCCTTGAGGAAGCTGGGATGATAAGAGATACATGCATGCACAGGTTCATGCACAAATATGCTTCCCCACTTATAATGGATATGGTACCTATAAGCCTAAGGTTATCCCAAAATAGAAGCCAAAATACATTTACTATGTCTAACATAGCCAACACCACAGCTTCCTTGAGCCTACCACAAACATGCTTGGAACACATACACTAGCCTGTATTTGGGCAAAATCAATTAAAACAAAACACGTTTTCCAATTAAGCACTGAGTAGCTCACGTATCTTGCTGTCATAGTAGCTCACGGACACTGTCCAGGATTCTGAGAGTCTGATACCACATACTGTTAGCAAGGGAAAAGAATAAAATTAAAAATTGTAAAGTATGGTTTTAACTGCATTCTTATTGCTTCCATACAGTCAGAAACCCAGAAAGCAGATCACCACACGTGGGAGACTCTGCATTTGCTCATGAGACACACTGGGAGTTCAGCTCCAAATCTGCAAATCGCCCCTTTGCCCTCAGCATTTGGAGCTGAGCTTGATGGACAGTTGTGGTTACATGAGGTCATCACTGAATCTAACCAGCACATCCCCAGTAGCAGCATGCACAAGGCTTGCCTTTAGGTTTATTAATAGAAAATACTGTAAATGTCTAGGTAAATCTCCACAGAGGATCTCCCTCATACTTCCTACTACGTGAACACTCTATTAGTCAGTCAAGCTACATGTGTGTACTTGGGATTGCAAGATGAGAATGCCATCATAATTAATGCTGATTACAAAAGCAATTAATTTATGTTAAAAGAAAATAATCGAGCACTTGGAAATAGCAAGTGAACTGCAGAAATTATTTAGAGTTTAAAAGAATATTAGTCGGATAAATTCAGAAAGAACATTATTATAATCTTTGGAGCCAATATTTGTTAAGCAGTTTTCAATGATCTAAGGCAGAATAATAGAGATTTGATGAAATCATGGGTCTAATATTTGTCAGCGGGCTTGATGACTGTCTCACATTCATTACATCAAATGAAATTACTTTTAAGAATTATGTTAATTTGGGGCAGTTTAATTCTATTTAGGTTATGAGTCTTTCAAAAATAAATTGTATTTGGGAATTCATTTTATGAAAAATTAATTTAAAAATAATGTCAGTTTTTCGACTGCAATACTCCATGAGCAGAAAAAAAAAATTACTAACATGTATAATAGTTGTGAGTAAATCACCTTGGATCCAGATGAAGGGATACGCAGAGAAACGCAGGAATACGCAGGAAAAGGAAGTAGACTTGCACAGTGTAATGATGCTCAGAGAGCGTGAGGCTTTGGGGCTGCTGCCCACCTCAGTCGGTACAGTGCTTACCCAGCTTGCACTCAGTCCTGAGGTCAAGCCCCAGCACTGAAAAAACCAGGATGTGATGATACATGTCTGTCACCCTAGTACTCAGGAGGCAGAGGCAGGAGAATAAGAACTTCAAGGTCATCTTCAGCGACAGAGCAAGGTTAAGACCAGCTTGGGCTATGTGAGACTCTGTAATTTTCACTACTGTTTTGAGAGACAGCAGTCTCTGAAGACGCAGCTGTAGTCAAGTGACCACTGGGGCCACCCCACAGCTGACAGCCCTGAACCTTTGCTTTTGTGACACAGTAACAACCAGCTTAAAGTCTGACCCTTGTAGATCTTCTTAAAAAATAATTGATTTATTTGCATTTTATGTACATTGGTATTCTGCCTGCATGTATGTCTGTGTGAGGGTGCCAGATCCCTTGGAACTGGAATTACAGACAGTTGTGAACTGCCATGTGGGTGCTAGGAATTGAACCCAGGTCCTTTAACCACTGAGCCATGTCTCCAGCCCCAACCCTTGTAGATCTTAATCACAAAGTTGTAAGAAGAATTTCATTCTTCAGAGGGAAATTTCAGATTCATTCTTGTATCCCAGAAGCTTCGTTCTGAAATGCCACTGCTTGGCTTTCATCCCGACTTGGACCCAAGGATGGTTTTTAACATTTGCCCAGGTGTGTGTTCTGAGCCATGTGCATCCATCTGTCTATAATGATGCTCAGAGGCTTTCCAATTCCCAGCCATCCTCAGGGTTTTTGTCTCTTCCCTAACCACTGGCCCACCATTTATTTAACTGGACCCCTAGTAGAAGACACACAATATCTTTGAACTTGTGTTTCAGGCAGACCATGAAGCAGGTGTGTGAATACACACACACACACACACACACACACACACACACATTGTAGAGGACAATTTGTAGGAGCTGGTTCTCTCCTTCTACCATATGGGTTCCAGGGATCAAACTCAGGTCATCAGGCTTGGTGGCAGGTGCATCTCCCTGCTGAGCCATCTTGTCAGGCCCTTTCTCTTCTCAGAGGATGTTCCATAGCTTTAATGGAATGACGATTGAGTGTATGGGAACAAGAATCAACACAGCCACAGGCCTACACTCTCAGGTACTCAGGAGGCTGAGGCAGGAGGATTGCAAATGTCAAGAGTGGTCTGGCCAGCTCAGGTGAGTGAGAGGCACTGCCTTAAAATCTTTAAAAAGGATGGGTGCGCTATCTCAGCAGACAGAAGTGCTCCACATGTAAACTTGCTGACCCAAGTGGTGAAGGAAGAGATGATTCTTGACAATTGTCCTCTGACTCCTAAACACACACTGTGGTACAGACATAGGTCAGGGCACACACACACTTAATAATCTTTATGTTAGTAATAATGATTAAAAATAATAATTTAAGGTAAAACTTTCACATACACAGGGTCCCGCCCCTTGGAGAACAGAAAAGGAAGGAAAATCAGTTCAGGTTACTTAGCTCTTCCTTTAATAGCTGATTTGCCAGGTACCTCTTTAGTCAGATGCCCCTAGAGGACCTCACCTCTGCTCCCAATCAAATTGTGTTTTGATGGCCTGTTTTCCTTGGGAGTCTGCTTTTCTGGCTGAGGCATGACTGGTTGGCAAGGTTTTAATAAAGGCCTTAAGAGCCTGACCTGAAAGGGCTGAGTGGGGCTGGGTCTTTCAGAATATAATTTGGCAAGGGAGCAAACATTCTGGACAGAATTCCTAGATCCCTGCCATGAAGCTGCCTGAGTTAGTACAACCCTCCACCCTCTCAGGCTGTGGCTCTCCCCATTCCTGCCTACTTCCCTCTGACTCGTACTGCCAGCATCACTGGCCTGGGTAAGGAGTTAGGTCCCTCCCAGCTTAACCATTACTTTGTATGTAGAAAAATCTCTAATTCCTAGAGCTTCATTTTAACATCCATCTGGGAACATGGTCGTGAAATGGCGATGGAAATCTGTCCTTCCACTAGATCTAAGGGTGGAGGGTGAGACAAGGAGCAGAGGGAAGACCAGACTAGACTGTTTAGCCATGAGTCTTACACATCCACCCTGACCACCATCCTGCCATGCTGTCACTGGCTCCTGTTCTGTTTCAGCACTGCTGCCCATCAGGCCCTCTACTGTTTTAGTCACTTTTCTATTGCTATGATAAAACACCACACCCAAGGCAACTTATACACAAAAGCATTTAATCCGGCTCACTAGTTCAGAGAGTTGGAGTCATGAATTAATGAGAGCTCACATTTCTATCAACAACCACTAGGTAGAAAGAATATTGGGAATAGCAGTTTCTTTTGAGACCTCAGAGCCTAGGACACACCTCCTTCAACAAGGCCACACCTCCTAATCCTTCCCAAGCAGTTCCTTCACCCCTGGACTGACTTCAAATATATGAGTCTATAGGAGCCATTCTATTTAAACCATCAGATTAAAAAATTCACAAAGGAAGAAATCTGCCCAGATATAATGAAAAACTCCACTCTACAACTCAGGCTAAAGAATGGAGAGAAAACAGGGCAAAAGGAGAAGCTGAACCGTCACATTCCAGCCTGTGTTCACCTCAGTAAAGATGGCTGACATGGTTCTGAGTCCAGCAGCCCTCAGGAGCATACTGTTTTAAGAATACCCACCAAATGGCTCAGAATTCACTCTTTGGTTTCTTCTTCCTCTACCCAAATAGCTGCCCAGGAAAATTGTTAACCAGAACAGAAAAACATTGGTTATGCTTAGGATTCGTACCTTCAAACTTCCTTTCAGAGAACAGAGGAACCTGGTCCTCCTTCCTGCCTACCCTATGCAGAAGGAAACAGTTCCTGGTGCTGAGGCAAAGCCATTCTCTGAGCAACTCAGCTCCCTGCCCTGACGATGCTGTCAGCTTCCAGCCAGCATCATGCCAACTCCTGCTCAGTCCTCTGTGGGATGCAGTGAGGTAGAGCAGTGACTATTTCTTTATTAGCACTATTTTACCCACACATTTTCTAAAATGACTGGAAAAAAAATCAGTCATACCGGCTATGGCTTTTCAGTTGACATGTAGAATTTTTCATCATAGTTTAAACATAATTTCCAGGATATTGTAAATACTGACATTTTAAAAAGTAAAGCTATTCTTTTAAATGTAGCCAATAGAATCTAAAAGGCACAGCATTTTAAAAATATACTGGAAGAATCCATCAATTTCTGAACTTACACTGCTCCCTCTACTCTTCGGGCTAACGCATCATGCTACTTCTCTTGCACAACTTCACCCAAAATAATATGTTTTAAGCTTGAATAACTTGTGTCATATTTTTCTGCACCTAGAATATGTATATGAGCTATAACTTAAAATTTAAACATTTTCCGTGACTATAAGATTTAAATAAAAAATTTATGATTACTGATAACAGACTTTATAGGGTATTTGAGCTTGTTAAATAAAAAGACAAATTTTAGAGAGTAGGCATTTAAGATAATGAGGTGGAGAGAGAGAGAGAGAGAGAGAGAGAGAGTCATTCAAGCACTCAGACACCTTTAGGCTCAGAATACGGTGATGACTGTAGCTAACTGAACAACCCACACAAGGATTTGCAGTTCTCTCTGGAAGGAACAGTGGTGCTGAAATTCCAGACAGAGGTTTTTCGATTTTGTTTGTTGTTTCAAGACAGGGTTTCTCTGACTGGTTTGGAACTCTGTAGACCAGACTGGCCTTGAACTCACAGAGATCCACCCACCTCTGCCTCCTGAGTGCTGAGGGATTAAAGGCATGTGCCAACTACATGGTTTTTTAATGGAGATTTGTTTTTTTTAAATAGAGATTTGGTTTTTTTAATGGAGATTTGTTTTATTTTTAATGGAGATTTGGTTTTTTTTAATGGTGAGGCTGGCAATACAAATGAGCCTTCAGTCAGGGACTCAGCTCCATGGTGAGATGCTTGCCTCACACATGTGAGGACCTGGGTTCACCCCTCAGCACCCAAAAAACAGACAAACCAAAGAAAGGAAAAGAGAAAGACTTGAGTCCAAGTAAAATGCATAGATAGTGTCCAACCACTTGGCAAAAGTTCATTAAGATGATAAAACTAGCAGGAAAAAAAAAAAAGAAGAAGAAAGAAGGAGGAGGAGGAGAAGGTGGTAAAATCTTTAGGACCTTTGTGGGGCAATCGGAACCATGTCACCAGACAGAGAAACTGATAAGGTGGAGCAGACTAAGAATCCCAGTAATTCTCATAATTGAGAACAGTAGGCATTTGAATCTGCTCCCCGCCTGGTTCCTGTCATGGAGCATGTGATCACGAGACCCCACTAAAAGGACCATGACTACTGGTCAGGTAATAGAGAACCCAGAGTTTGCTAGGCTAATGAGGTATCTAGCTAGGCCCTGAATGTCTAACCAATGAGCTTCCCTTCCCGGGCTTAGACTCCGGTCCACGTTGAGTAAGTCATATGCATTCATTTTCCACCATGAATAAACAGTTGGGACAAGCAAGGACTGTCTCCTTCATCAAAGACCTGGGGGGAGGGGGAAATGGGAGGGTGCTTCCTCATACCAAGCTATGTCTAAGTCTCCTGCAGAAGGCCACTCTCCACTCCTGGCACTCACCCTGAGCTAAGCCGGATCCCCCCTGCCCCAGCTCATCTCAGCCCTCCCCTCTCCCTGTTCTCAACCCAAGGGCACCTAGGAGTATGGGAACCGTTTCTCACTCAGAGAAACACAGGCTGGGACTCCTATCTTAGGCTATGTTCCGCCTCCCCTGAGGAGTGTGTCCCATGAACCCAGCACCCTCATGGTGTCGAGGAAGGAACATAGCCTAGCACCTCTGTGTTTCATCTCCCTGAGCTGTGTTCGGACACCCCAGGGGTGAGGCAGAACATACAGTCCTTGGGTTAGGCAAAGAGCTAACATGGTACCAAAAGCATAAATTCAATATTACCAAACAGATATAAACAAACACACTTGGATGAGTACAATGGTCAGCTGGTAAAGGTACTTGCTACATAAGCCTGGTGACCCCAAACCCAGCTAAGGGTAAATGGGGAGAATCTGCTACACGCATGCACAAGTGCCTACACACATCCAATACACTTCAAAAAAAAAAAAAATCCTCCCCAAAATAATAATAAAGATAATACACAGTCTAGGAGAAAATACTTGCAAATCCAGAATACATAACTATTAAGATCCAAATATAAAACAAAGAACATAATAAAACATGAGGAAAAGATTCGAAGACACTTTTTTAAATTAAATAATGTTTTACAATATATTTGGACCATATTCTTTCCCATACCCCACCCCAGCTTCTTCCACACAAAACTTTGTTCTCTCTCTCTCTCTCTCTCTCTCTTCTCTCTCTCTCTCTCTCTCAAGCACCCCAAAATGAAAATCAAAACAAATATATAAAAACAGTATGGCAAAAAAAACCAAAAAACCAAGAAATAAAATTCTACAAAAAAACAAAACCCAAAACAATAAAAGCAAATGTCTTACTTAGTTAGGGTTTTACTGCTGTGAACAGACACCATGACCAAGGCAACTCTTACAAGGACAACATTTAATTGGGCTGGCTTACAGGTTCAGAAGTTCAGTCCATTATCATCAAGGCAGGAACATGGCAGCATCCAGGCAGGCATGTTGCAGGAGGAGTTGAGAGTTCTACATCTTCATCTGAAGGCTGCTAGCAGGATACTGACGCCCAGGCAGTTAGGATGAGGGTTTTCTTCTTCTTCTTCTTCTTCTTCTTCTTCTTCTTCTTCTTCTTCTTCTTCTTCTTCTTCTTCTTCTTCTTCTTCTTCTTTTTAAAGATTTATCTATTTATTTTATGTATATGACCACACCGTCCTTGACACACCAGAAGGGGGCATCGGATGTCATTACAGATGATTGTGAGCGGATGTCATTACAGATGATTGTGAGCCACTACATGGTTGCTGGGAATTGAACTCACGACCTTCGGAAGAGCAGCCAGTGCTCTTAACTGCTGAGTCATCTCTCCAGCCCCTGTAGAATGAGAGTCTTATAGCTCACACCCACAGTTACACAACTACTCCAACAAGGCCACACTTCCTAATAGTGCCACTCCCTGGGTCAAGAATATACAATCTATCACAGCAAACAAACTAAACCCAGAGACCCTTCACCACGGAGATGGGGGTCTGATAATAAGTGCATGGAGGGGTGATGCTGGCCATGAGAAATGCAAGCTAAACTACAAGGAGTCACAGCTTCCTGTCAAAACTGCTAAAGGAGAAAAGGCCTGGGCTGAGTGTGGACTGGCTCCCCAGCACTGCAAAAACAAAGCATAAACTCCCCGTGGCGAGCACAGTGAGGATGCTGATGTGAGGCTCACACACTGCAGGTGAAAATGACATTGTTACAGGGTCATAGGGCAAAGGCCTCAGCTTCAGGTGTCCAAAGGTCTAGATTCTTCCAACTATTCTAAGATACTAATCCAAAGAGGCCCAAACAACCAGAGCAACAAGCATTGTAGAAGATAGGAAGAGAGCTTCCAGCTGTGTGGGAAGACTAGGGCACCAGTACCCAGCACCCGCAAGCCTGCCTGAAGGGACTTAGGGCTCAAAGATTAAGAAGCATAATAATGAGCCAAAGTGTGCACAGGCAAGCAGTCTTGGTCAAACTGTGTTCTGGATTGTCATTATCTTTAGTTCAGTTTGGTGAGATGGCTCCTTAGTCGTCACTGCTTGTATCAGATAATCAGATAATCTTGTACCTTTGGGAGGTAGGCTCCTCATGGGTCAGTCACGGTTTTCAAAGGCTCAGGACAATGACTGGCAACTTCTAGCAATGCCCCTATGGTCTGGAACAGGCTGTTGCAAAATTTGACAGTAGATAGTGTTGATTATTACATTCCTGTAAATCTCAGACCATCTTAGCTCTTTCCTTGGCATCCTCAACACTTGAGAGAGAGAGGAGAGGAGAGAGAGGAGAGAAGAGAGGTTGAGTAGATTTAGGACTGATCAACCTTGCATCGTCCATTTTCAGAGAGACACTTCTTAAGACCAACAGGTCTACTGTGCAGCAAGCAGGAATTCCACCCAAGTGTAGGGTAATTAAGAGGACAGACACACAGTGAAGACAAAATGCCAAGTTTTATCCGGGTTTTGTTGTTGTTGTTGTTGTTGTTTTGTTTTGTTTTGTTTTTTTGTTTTTTTGTCCCCCATCAGTAATCTCTGAGCCCTGTGAAGAATCCTGGCTTTCAGGAAAGCAGCCTCTAAGTCCCCATTACAAAATGAAGCAACCACCCTGGGAAGCACTATGGCAGTTGCTGACAGGGGCCATTCCACAGGGAGGCATTATGGTGAAGTGTTAAATTTGCTCCTTTCACTTCGAAGCTTCAATTACCTTCAGTGTATGAACTAATTAAACTGTCAATAGACAGATTAACAGGAGAAAAGCAACAAATATTAATTTGCAGAAACACAAAGCCAGATGTAAAGTACAAGACTCAAAGAAGAAATGAGCTAAATAAAGGAGAGGGCATGGTTTCTGGAGGGAAGGGAGTGGCTTCTGGAGGGAAGGGGAGTGGCTTCTAGAGGGAAGGTTGAGTTCAGCAGGCACTCAAGGAGCAAGGCATATATATCTGTCATTTAGATGGAGTAACCACCACTTGAGGTGACATCTGCCTGTGGTAGCTCTCAGACCACCTCTCCTTCAATGTCCTTTTTCAGTAAAGTGAACTCTGCTCCTCATAGTAAGGGGGTGAGGCACTCCTTAATCCCAGCACTTGGGAAGCAGAAGCAGGTGGATCTCTGTGAGAATTTGGCCAGCCTGGTCTACCGAGTGAGTTCCATGATAGCCAGAGCTATGCAGAGAAACCCTGTCTCAAAAAACAAAACAAACAAACAAACCAACAAAAAGAAAGAGGTCTATCAGGTTTACAAGCATCAATTTCCTTTTTAGATATAAATTTCTCTAAAAACAGTCATCTTTTCAGAGATAATGGTGTCTGCAGTTTTGCAGAATGGCTATTTTGATATATGACAGAGAAATGTATTTGGGGGGTGTTATATTTTGGGGTCTTATAGTGTCTATCCAAGAGAGGATAAAAGCATAAAAGTTCAAAACAGTTTTATTTGTTAGAGTGAAAAACTATGCATGGGGTAAGCATCCGTCAATAGGTGAATGGGAAAAAGTTGTGATACATCCATAGAATGGAATAATATGGAATTCATCAATGAAAAGGAACAAACCGCCAATACAGGTATTATGGATATGAAAACACTTATGCTGAGTAAAAGAAAATTAAATATTAATAGTATATACAGTGGGATTCCACTTCTATATGATTCCAGAAAAAGTGGAACTAAGCTATAGTGTTAGAACCCAACCCGTGACTGCCTGGGTGGGAAGATGGGGATCCAGGGAGATGGGAAGAAAGGAGGATGATGGGTATTTCCTTATCTTGATGGTGATGATGATTTCATGGGTATGCATGTATCACACCTTAAAGATACAAAGTCGTTGCCGGGCAGTGGTGGCGCACGCCTTTAATCCCAGCACATGGGAGGCAGAGGGAGGCGGATTTCTGAGTTTGAGGCCAGCCTGGTCTACACAGTGAGTTCCAGGATAGCCCGGGCTACACAGAGAAATCCTGTCTCGAAAAACAAAACACAAAACAAAAAACAAAAAAACAAAACAAAAACCAAAGTTGTAGCTTAGTATGGTGTCACAAATCTATAATTCCAGCACTGGATAGGTTGAGGCAGGTGAACCAGAATTTCACGACCACTTCAGACACATAACACTTAAGGCAAACTTGAGTTACATGAGACTCTATCTCAATAGAGAAAATATACCTCAATAAAGCTGTTAAACTGTGTGGGCTAGCGTATAAGAGAATGCTGGCCACTAACTTAACTCCTAGAACAGTAGTTCTCAACCTGTGGGTCGCGACCCCTTGGTATCAAGTGACTCCTTTCACTGGGGTCACATATCAGATATCCTGTATGTTAGATATTTACATTATGATTCATAAAGGTATAAAATTAATTATAAAATAGCAATGAAAATAATTTTCTGGTTGGGGGTTATCACAACATAAAGAACTGTATTAAAGGATCACAGCATTAGGAAGGTCCTAGACTCTCCTGTAACTATTGGCCTGTCAGAAGTGAATAAGCAGCTTGCTGTCTCCCCTTCTTGGCCAGGTATGATACAGTACAAGGTAGAGGTAAAGGAGACGACTCTGGAAAGTCTTCTCTGAGCATGTGGAAGAAGCAGAGAGCAGGAGTGTGAACCTGGCATCCTTATTCCAGCCAGGACCGTGGTAGATGATGCATGCAGTCTTGACATTCCTGTGTCCTGGAGAATTGAGGACCCAGGCTTCTGCTGTTTCTCTAAAGCAGTCTTGCAAATCTCCCCAGGAGTCTGTGGATTTTTCCAGTAGCTGCAGAAAGAAGAATCAAGCCACCCTTCCCTATTCTAGAGTATATCTGAATTCTGGACATTTGCACTGGAATCAAAATGCTTGATTGATTGCCCGGAAACATGGGAGGAAGGGACAGGTGTCATGGGGAAGGGACAGGTGTCCTGAGGAAGGGACAGGTGTCATGGGGAAGGGACAGGTGTCCTGGGGAAGGGACAGGTGTCCATGGGGAAGGCACAGGTGTCATGAGAAAGGGACAGGCGTCTTGAGGAAGGGACAGGTGTTCGGCCCTCTCCTGGCTCTAGAATAGCTTGTTCTTAGAGTCACCATGGGCATGTGTTTTATTCATTTTTGTAACTTAACATTCTCCATTTATTCCTTGGCAATCTTATCCATGTAGATAATGTGGTTTGATCATATCCATTGTTGTGCTCTCCTATCCCTGGCCCTGCCTCTGGACCACTCTTCCCAACATCTCTCTCTTTCTCTTTCTTTCTTTCTTTCTTTCTTTCTTTCTTCTTCTTTTTCTTTCTTTCTTTCTAAGTGAGCTACTGAGTTTAATTAAGGTTGCTTGTAGGGCAAGGGTGTGGAGTATTTATGGAGATGGGCAATTTGCCAGTGGTACACCATGAGAAAGTTGAATTCCCATTCCCTAATAGCTATTAATGGCCCATGGCTCCTTAGCCAGGGGTGGGGGACACATGTGCTCTACCCATTTATTCTGGAATGTTGGCAGGTTCAATCTTATTTTAAAAACTACATTGATTGATTGATTGATTGAGTGAATGACTGAGTGAGCGTTCATTCGTGTGTGTGTGTGTGTGTGTGTGTGTGTGTGTATGCACACATGCATGCATATGTATGTGTGTAGGTCAGAGGACAATTTATAGGAGTTGATGCTTTCCGTCTACCGTGCTACCATGCAGGTCCCAGGGATCCCTCTCAGGTCGTTAGTCTTGGCAAGCACTTTCACCATCTGAGTCATCGCACAGGCCTGACAGACTCCGTCAGTGAGGAGGATTTACATTGCAGGGAGCTATGGGAGTACGGCTGAATGCGAGCAATGTTCTGGTTTGTAGAGGAAGGGAATTAATGAAAATTGGAAGTGGCAAGCAGAACACAGCCGTAGCCTCTTGTCTGTGGGAGAGAGTCAAGTCAGAATTAGGAAAGGAAATTCTCAGTGTCCTAAAATCTCCCACATCTGTGAACCATATGCACTCCCGTGCTCGGCTCCAGGGCTCTGAGGCAGACCCATGACCCCGGGCTCGGGGATTTCAGGCCCATCATCTATTCCATGGCTGTGGGATATGTGGGGTGGGGTTGTGACATCTGCCTCACTGGAGCTTGGTGAAGCCTAAGTGATTATGGAACATGACACAGCACAAAGTCTGCCCAACACACATCCCCGGTGCTTGGGAAAGCCCATGTGGGTTTGTTTGACCTGCAGCTACACAGCCTGGGCTCCAACGCAGCTTCAGGCTCACCTGCTATTTAACCTTGGGCGTATGCTCCTCTTATGCAAAATGGAGCTAATAATAGATCCTGCTCTGGTTTGCGGCCAGGCTGAAGCACAGGAAGTGCTTAGAACAGTATGGAGGCCAGCGCAGGCGCCCTAAATGAGGAGGTCAGAGCAGGCGCCCTGGCCCCTAAATGAAGACAGCTCAACACTGGGCTAAGGCTTGCTCCTGCAGTCCGGCTCACAGGTCCATCCAAGTAACCAGGACAAAGGGAATCTGCAGCTTCCAGAAAATGTGGTGCGGTCAAAATTATCAGACACCTTAGCTTCTTTTAGAGGATGAGCGAAGTCAACCCAGTAACTGAGTGAAACAGCTCTCTAGACTCCAGGGCTGGGAAATGAGTCCCTGCACTTTCCCATTTCCACACATCCAAATTGAGTTCCCTCCCTGCCTCATCTCCTTACAGTGCCCCTTCCTGCCTTTTACTTATTAGAATTCAGAATATATAGGATTTTATTTATTTATTTTTAATCATTTTTATACATTTTGATCATGTTTTCCCTGCGCCAGTTCCTCCAGGTGCTTTCTACCTCTCTACCTATATAACTGTTAAGTTCTTTTCCCTGCCCCTGTTCCCAAAATCTCAAAAAACAAGGGTAGCACATAGCTTTAATCTCAGCACTAAAGGTTCAAAGACAGGAGGATTTCTGTGAGTTCAAGGCCAGCCTGGTCTTTATATTGAGTGTTAGGATAGCCAGTATTTCACAGAGAGACCCTGTCAATAAATAAATACATAAATAAATTAAAAAGCTGTCAAACAAGCAAAAAAATCAATAAGACAACAAAAAGTACACACACACATACACATACCACCACCACCACCACCTCACCCCTCCACCACCTACAACCACAACATTAATTTTGTGTTGACTGATTACTCCTTGGTATGGAGTGTGGTTGATATACCTGGTTACATTTCGTTAGAGAAAATTGATTTTCTTCTTGGTTAGTTGTTAGTGTTTTGTCTAAACTCCACCCCCACAGTTATGTGGCAATAGCCAGGTAGGCCTGGCCCACTATAAAAGGGACTGCTTGCCCCCTCCTCTTTCTCTCTTGCTCTCTTGATCTCTTTGTCCCTTTGTCCCTTCCCCCTTCTCTTCCCCCTCTCCAGCCTCTACTTCTCTACTCTCTCCTTCTCCCTCCCCCACTTTCTCTCCCTGTCTCTCTCTCTGCCTCTACTGCCCTCTTAACTCCTCTCCCCATGCTCTGACCTGAATAAACTCTATTATATATATTATAGGTGTGTGGCTGGTCCCTCAGGGGGAAAGGATGCCTTGGCATGTGCCCACTGAGACATCCCCTTCCCCCATACCTCACCACATACCTATAGAACAAATTCCACATCTCTTTATCTTTTTATAAACACATCAGTTAGGGGTGGGTCTCTGTGCCCATTTCCCCGTCTCCACTCTGGGATTTTGTCTGATGTGAGTTTGAGCAGGTCTTGTGCACACTGTTGTGGTCTCTGTGAGTCTGTATACGTATCAGTCCAGTTGTGTCTGGAAGTTTCCTTGGAGTCAGCCATCATCTCTGGCTCTTACAACCTCTTCTGCATAGCTCCCTAAGCCTTGAGAGGTGGGCTTTGGTCAAACTATCACAGCTAGTGCTCCACAGTACAGATGGGGTTTTAAAGAGCGGCAGGCCCAGTGTTTTCACGGTAAAATGAGACAAAGGGATGAACCAGGACCAATCCTTCAGGTCATGTGACTGTGAGAAGTACAGAAAACCGCAGCAGGGAGAGCCAAGTGTGTCATGCCCCCACCCTCCCACAGGAGCAGATCTCTCAGGGCTGACTCCCAGAGCCTAACAGGGCTGGAGAATCAATGTGAGGATACAGGGATTCTCAAAGCCATTATAGCTGAGCTAAGCAATTCTCCTGGGTATCTTTTCAAAGGAAACCATTAGTAACTAGGCTAAGGATAAATACATGACCATATTCCTCAGAATGCCGCTCCTCTGGGATGAAGTTATGCCCAGAAATAGACTGTAATATTTTAAATCACACGTTTCTCTTGTCATTGGAAAATGCTCAGGAACCAATATAAAGACATGAGTATGGTGTGTGCTGTATTAAAACTGTGTGGCAAGAAGGGAAGAAAAACGCACACCTGTGGTTTTAAAAAGCTCTCAATACTTGAGTAATGTTTTATAATGGGGGGAGGGGAGAGAGTCAAAAAATTGGGACAAGAATTCTCCTTCCTGTGTGACCTTGGAGAGATATGTCTTGTGCTCATCCATCCAGGAGCAGATGCCGATGACTGGGAGAGACCTGAGGGTGGTGGGAAGGTGAGAGCAAACCTCATCTGTGGGAGAAGCACTCTTTCCAGATGCTTTATGGTCACTAGTCCGCCATCTCAAAGCCCACGGGGCAGGAGCCTAAGTGAAGAAGTCTTCAGAGCTCACTCAGGAACGAACACTGAGGGGTTAATACATGTGTCTTATGAGCAGACTCAAGATCCAGAATGAGCACTGTGATGGGAGCATACATGCTCTACGGGCAGACTCCAGGAGGTAAAGAACGAGAAGCAAGTGAGGAAGACTGCACTAATTCTTTTGGGGAAAAACATGCTCGGCTGTGGAGATCAATAGTAAGGGTGGACACTATCCAAGGCTGAACAGTTATGTATTGGACGGATGTTCTAGAGGAGTATTAGTGCACGCGTGTCCATACACATGTAATGTATGTATGTATATGCATCTGTAATGTATATGTGTAGGGTGTGTTTATGTGAATGTTTGTGTTTGTATGCATGTGTATATGTACATGTATGCATGTGTGTATGTGTTTGTGTGAATATGTATGTTTTTGTGTGTATGTATGTGTGTATATGTGTATATGCATATATATGTTTGCGTGTGTATATGTGCATCTGTGTGTGTGTGTGTGTGTGTGTGTGTGCATCTGTGTGTGTGTGTTTGAGAATCCAGCCTAGGGCCTTGCTGGTTTGCACTTGCTAGCCATCTTTCAGGCCCCTGGGCAGCCTTCTGATAGTTCTTGTTACAGAATGTTTGTGCCTGAGGACTTTCCTTGTTGTCTGTCAAGATTTGACATACACAGTGACATTTTGATTTTGACACTTTGCACACATCCGAAGTCAACATGATTGTCTTCCTCCTTGATTTTAATTATACTTTTTGGTGATGAGGGCCGATGAGCTCCAAAGATAGAAAGGAAGGGAGTCTCCAGTCTCGGGGCTCACGGTGGAGGAGCTGGAGTCACTCGGTTTCCTCCGCTCCCACCTTGTGTTTTCTCTCACCACATCTCGCTGCTCAGGGAGCTTTGACTCCCCTTCCCCTGCCATTTGGAGTTTGATTAAAAACAACATTCGTGGACCACGTTATCACAAGTGCTTTCAGGACACATTTATTGCAGATCCACACAGCAGACAGCCATAATGTCAACATGACCATATTTCCTAAGCGAACGGTAAGTTGCCGTCCCGAAGTGCATTTCCCAAAGTTGCGGGGGCCTGTTTGTAAGCTTGGCTCGGTGAGCGATGACTAGAACCCCTATTCTGAACTGAGCGTTCGAAACCATTAAACATTTAATTACCACTTTGGCAAAGCAATACACATCACCATCTCCACAATGTAACAGTGCAGGGGTTTTAAATGTACCCTTATTTTTCAGAATCTTTAGTATTCACAAGGTGTAAAATGAAGCAGCATTTTAAAGAAAGCACTCTGCCAAGGCACAGCTCCTTACAAAATCCAATTTGAAAGGAAGAAAAATTGCGTGTGAACAATATTTATCAGTACCTACAATTGACATTAACTATAGTTTTCTATAAAAACACTCAAGCCATCAACATTCCCTTTTAAAAGTATACTTGGCCAGAGAACAAAAATCTAGAAACCTCCAAATATTACAAAAGCAAAGTGCAAAAAAAAAAGATGTTTTTATTAAAATGTCATACAATCTTTTCATGGTAGGAATATTTAAAACACACGAACATTTCAAAGTTGTGTGCACCATCATGGAAACTCATCACAAACATCCCTCACTACACAGCCCATTAGGTGGCAGAGCTGGGGAACTTGGTCCCTGGGCACCAAGTCTCCCCCATTCATTTCCTACTGCACCATCTCTCACCCTGCACCAGTGACGTTTTCCCAGGCACATGGAATGGGGTGTTGCAATTTTAAACCAAGTCTTAGGGCTGGAACCAATCTAGAGTGATGATTCCCAAACCTCTGGGACAGTACTGACCCTTCTTTTTGCTTGCGTCCTATACGTAGGGAGTCTAGCATGGATGCTACATACCGTGCTACAATCTCTGCCAAAACCCACACACAGAATGAACCAGGTCCCCAATGGGAAGAGACTGTCCTTTCCATACAGTCAGGGCTTCAGGGTAGCCAGGAGCAGACAGAGAACGGATGAATGACTTGGAAAAGTAGGGAGGGGGAACCCAACTACATTTTGGCTCTGCTTTCCAGAGCCTGCTCTCACAATACATGCCTTCAAAACTCCTCTTGGGCTGGGCAGACATCCTAACAAATACATCTACAAGACCGGTTTATGGTTTATTTTTTAACTTGTGAAGCTACTGGGAATTGAACCCATAGCCTTACAAATGCTAAGCATATACTCTACCTCTGAGCTCTTCTCAAACCCTTAGGGCCCAGCTTCTGGCTCAATGACTTCCCCTGGGGTCTCAGCTCATGGACCTCCTCCCATGGTCTCTGCTTCTTCTTGCTAGAAGACTCTGCTGGCCATGATCCAATGCCTGACTGCACGTTGGCAGCTCTAAGCTTTCTGGAAGCTTGTTAGAGTTCCCCCCAAACCTTCCACCCCCTTTCAAGCCATGGAAACAGATTTCTCTGCTTTTCCTTTCCAAGGCCACCTGGGAGCAGTTTTTACTCCATGAAGGTCACATATATTGATTAGTTACAAGCATGGATTTTTAACAACTTAAGAAAATAGGATTTAGAATACACTTTTCCCAAGAGAGAAGCATCTCCTATAGAAACTAGAACAGGGATGGAGATGAGTCACAAAGCTTCCAACAGTCCTTTTGGGTGGCTGTTGGTTTTCAGTTACAGGGTTTGTTTGTTTGTTTGTTTGTTTTTATGAATAGGCTTATTGGAATACTAATCTCTGCCAAGGACCAAGACGCCAGAGGCATCTCTGTGTACTCTCCGCGTTTAGCCCAGTGGCCACCATACAGCAGGAGCCAAAAATATGCTGAATTCCTGGATGTAGAGTCTGCCATCCTGATGCTTTCCTTTCTTCTTCTAAAAACCTTTATGTGATCTGCTTCCTCCAGCATTTAACATCAGCTGTGATGAAACCCACGCTTGACTTTACAGTGTTCTGTTCTGTCTACATTGTGTTATAAAGTGGATGGAAAGATCACAGTTCTGCTTTAAGATGAAGTAGCTTATGGGAGACACATTCAAGTTTGAACCACCATGCATTTCAGGACTCAGATAACAAAGAACTTACTGGTGCAGGAATATTGATGAGCACATAACCGAGAGAGCCAGCATCAGCTTCATTAGTGTAACCTTTCCCCAATTACACAGAAGGACAATTCCAGGTGACTGAATGCAGCCCAATTTCCTGAGGTTTGTGGAGAGAGTCATCTACGTTAAACCAGAGTAAGCAGGGCAAAAAGTACATCTCTATTCTGAGTCAGAAGATGATGTAGGACTGAGACAACAATTGATTTTTTTTCCCCTCTTGAGAAAGGCAAGTGAAGTTACAAAGACTCTTGGGTTTGGAGTTGGAAGCTGGGGACACAGAGCAAGGATTCAGGGGCGTATAGCCAAAGACAGTAGGATATGCGGACGAGGACGGCATCCACTGGGGACTCTGCATAGCTTTTTTCTCAGTACCAACTCAGGAGGACAGTGTGAATACTGAATTGTGGGAAATGCTGACCCTCGCGGCACACCAGCATGTGCCAGCTAGACTCCCTGAGCTGCCCCGTCCTGGTCAAGGCAGGGGTCCTGAAGGGCCTCACAAGGCTTCTCCTAGGCACTTTTTTTCTGAGTCACAGATGGAGACAGATGCACTCCATTGTGTGTAGACCAACCGAGTGACTTTGTTGGGAACCTGTGGATGTGTTTTAGGTAGGTGGTGATAGGATTTCTTTCCCTACTGCATAATTTTCATCAGTTTCTAAAAGGGTGCACTTCTGGTGGGAGCGAAGTAAGCATGGAACTGGGGACATCTGTGGTAAATAATTCTCTGTAGGGACTAAGGTCTTTTATTTCCTTATTTTTTAAACTTTCTTTATGTTCTGGCAGAGCCTTGGGAGACAGGGACTAGCTAGCTGTGCATCCTGGGTGGAAGGTTCTCTGAAAGGAGGCGATCTGAAGCATGCTGTGGTCCCAGTCCTGAATGGAACCCCTTCCTATCCAGAGACTGACATCCTGAGCTGTATGCTTGAACATACTTCCTTTCAGTGCTAGCCTTTGTTAAAATTTGAATTCCATTAGAAAAGAGACTGCAGACTTCAGAGTACCCGTTCTTAGTATGACTACAGTTACATTCTGCAGGAACTTATGGTTAGTGCTAACAGAAACTACCAGTTTCCCCAGCCCTGGAAACTCAGGGCCTTGTTGATTCTATGCCTTCCACCCCCAACCAGTGTCTTACTCACAATAGAACAGCCTTTTCTTAAAATTAGAAAATAGAATAGCCTTTTCTTGAAATTGACTGACATTCCAGCAAAAAAGTAGCACCTTCACTGAACATCCATGAGAACCTCAAATGGCTGAAGGGTTGGGATGCTACAGATCTAGGGCCAAATTCCCTTGGCCTATCTCAGCCACTATAGCCATTCACTAGCTACCTCTGTGCTTGACCAAACATCTGTCACTATCAGGTAAATCCCTTTGGAATGTACTAGCAAACACTTCATTAACCTAAAGGCTAGGAATGTTATCAGATAGTGACTGAGGCCTACAGCAGTAATGTCCCCATTTTACTTTATTATAATCTGTCTATTCAATGTTTCCCTCAATGTATTTAAGAAGTGTCTCAGAGGCTGGGTGGATGGCTCAACAGTTAAGAGCACTTGCTGTTCTTGCAGAGGACCTGAGTTTGGTTATCGCAAGAAACATTAGACGGCTCACAACTACTTGTGATTCCAGTTGTAGGAGATACAACACATTTTCTGGCCTCCACGAACACTTGAACACGACACACACACACACACACACACACACACACACACACAGAGGATGTATTTTTTTTAATAAAAAATATTTTGAAGTGTCTTGATATATGACTATTACTATAGAGTTACCAAAAACACTATCTGAAACTGTCACCATATTTTACAGTATTTGTGGTAACCCAAATCTGTGCTACCAGGCCAATAGTTCTCAACCTATGGGTCGTGATCCCCCACCCTCTACTTGGGGGACTCATATCAGACATCCTGCATATCAGATATTTACATTATTGTTCTTAACAGTATCAAAATTACAGTTATGAAGTAGCAACAAAATTATTTTGTGGTTGGGGGCCACCACAACATGAGGAACTGTACTAATGGGTCGCAGCGTTAAGAAGGCTGAGAGCCAGTTATGCATGGTCACTTAAATACAAAAAAGAGCTCCAAAATCAACTATCCCTTATTTCTTTTGAAGTGAGACCTGTAGGTTTTTGTGTCCCCAAAATTGACAAATTCAACTATGGTTGATATGAGAAAATATTTGGGCTTTGCTATGCATGATTATGTATTTGGGAAATACACTGTTTCTTTGTAATTGTTAGTTTAGGAGAGATTTTTTTTTCTTTTTCCTTCCCTTTTTTAAAAAAAAAAAATGTATTTTTTATTTATTTAAGCTTGTGTGTGTTAGCATGAGTGCTTGTGTATGGGTGCCTACAGAGCCAGATGTCCTGGAGGTGGAGTTATGGGCAGTTGTGAACTGTTAGGCATGGGTGCTGGGAATTCAACATGGTTTCTCTGCAAGAACAATACAAGGTTCTGAGTGATGATCTCTCCGGCTCTCTTTCTCCTCTTTTAAAACAACCTTTTGTAAAGGTTCTGGGGTGGAAGCATTTTCCCTCTTTCCCACTGTCTTTCTAGCTGTATACTGTATCCACAAACACACTCTGTAGACAGAGTGAATCAGAGAACCAAAGGACCATAGGGACATGGTAACATTCCGGCATCTCCAAGAGGCCACAAACAGGGCCTCATGGAAGTGTCTGTTTTGTCTGAAAATGCAAAGTGTAAACTGGGAGTAATGAAGCAAAGGTAGAGCACCCCACCTAGCCCTAACTGGGGCATCTGTGTCACATGGCTCCTTCGAAGCTCAGGGACACTTCAACCCTCTGTCTGGTTAGAGGATTTCAGCCTTACAGAGAGGTCATCACAGCCAATCATCTTACAGTGACTTGCTGCCAGAACCTAGAGACACGCATCAATGATCAGCCTTACTGTCTGGCCTGGTGGTTTGGCTTCTGCAGCTACAAGCTCAGGCCACCTCACCATGAATCAAACCACAGGATAGGAACCTGCCCAGGAAGACTCCAGGGAGCAAATGCAATACTTCTACCTGTCTGCCGGATGCTATCTCAACATCAGGTGGCAGATTTTCTCTTATTGCATTTGATAAATTTAATAAATCCTGCAATCATATAGAAAGTCCTTTGGGAAGATAAACAGCACCCGAAGCTTATCTCCTACCACAGACACCACAGAGCCTCCTCTTCTTGCTGCTAGTGAGTGTGCAGCACAGTATTTCATGTGTTCAGGGCCGGGGTACGTGAGGAGAGAGTGCCAGTAAATTCTTCAGGCTATAGACGATGCCTCAGTCATCTCCAACACTGACTATGCATGGATTGAGATTTCTGACAAAACCCCTGGGAACATCACTCCCTACCCCAAATTTTAGAGATGTGTATAAGTGAGAAATGGATGGTTCAAGGTCAGACAGCTTACGTCACTAGGCCTGGCATGAGAGCCAGAAGCCGGAGGGCATGTTCCCCGTGTCCTCTCTAGTCTAGGTCATAAGGAAACAGTGAGGCCAGCTCTCTACTGCCAGTTGTGTAACTTCACACAGCTTGCTTCTAAGCAGGGTTAGAAATAGTTAAAACCTATCAGAAAGGAGTAAGCTGCATGAAAGAGAAGGTTACCCAAGCTGTGATATGAATGACTTCTCAGGTACTCAGAGGGCTGAGGCAGTAGATTTCAAGTTTAAGGCTAGCTTGAGAATCCTACTAAGACATGGTCTAGACAAATGGACTGGGTATAGCTCAATGGCATGGCTGTTGCCTGGCATGTATGAAGCTCTCCACTTGGCCTGTAATAACACACACAGAGAAAGAGTCAAGCTCTTATTCTGCTTAAGGATCCAGGTAGCTAAGGAATGTAACAAGCAAAGAGTGAGGATTACCAGAACTGCGTGTGCTATTATTTTTAAAACACAAGGCCCTGCAAGCTTCCTCCCTCAGAGTTCTGTTCTCAACTGTACTGAATGCCTCTGCAGAGACAAAGGGGCCAGGAAAGCCCTATGAGGACGAACAGTTTGGATTTGGGGAGCTGGTCATTCATTCTTTCAGTGTCAGATCTCAATTGAGGGAGTAGTAATAGGAACTGTCTTCTCAGTAAGAAAACAGGAGCCTGCATACCAGAATTTACATTACAATCTCAGAATATGTAGAATAGACAAGGTTTTACTATGTAGCCCTGGATGGCCTTCAACTTGCTTTGTAGACCAGGCTGGCCTTAAACTCATAGAGAGCCATCTGCCTCTGCCACTGTAGTGTTGGGGTTAAAGATGTGTGCCACCGTGCCCGGCTTACTGACTCAGACAAACAGAACTGCAAACAGACGTTGTCTACATTCATGTTCTTGCAACATTGATGGCAGATATTTGTTTTAAGGTTGCTCCCAATCTGTTGGCTGTTTTCAGCAAATGATTACAACACACACATACACACATATGTTACTCTGGGCCAGAGGCATGGAAGAGAACATAACCTAAGCTTTAAGCTATGCATTAGCTGATATTGTAGAAGCTGATTTCGTGGAAAATCCAAGGTGGAATAAAGTTGGTTACAGTGTTCTCTTTGAGGTTGATTAACTTAAAACAGGCTGTGCACACAGTAGGACAGCAGACTGGGTACATAGCCTCAAATGATCTCAAGGCATACTTATTAATTTGGTGGCAAGGTCTGCTAAAAGTTTAGTTTTTTGGAGGTCAGGATATACATTTCAGAAAAATGCATCTTTTCAACTCTTTCCCTGGGTTTTTTGTTTTTTTAATGGTCAGACATCAGTGTGTTTCTTTAAAACTTTTTTAAAAACCGAAGGAAAATTTATTTAAAAGAATTACTGCCGGGCGGTGGTGGCGCACGCCTTTAATCCCAGCACTTGGGAGGCAGAGGCAGGCGGATTTCTGAGTTCGAGGCCAGCCTGGTCTACAGAGTGAGTTCCAGGACAGCCTGGGCTACACAGAGAAACCCTGTCTCAAAAAAAAAAAAAAATTAAATTAAAAAGAATTACTAAGACTCTGACCACTTGTGAAGAGAATGCAGGTTGCAGAGCCCAGGGATCTGTTAGAATTCAGCCAGACCACTTTCTTTCATGAGACTCTCTGCTTGCTTATTTGTAAACAGAGAAGGTTGAATGAGATCATGTTTTATCCCATAGTCCTCTGAGTAAGGCAAGCCAAGGCAGACAGACCTCAGTTAAAAAATTATAGTTGTTTAAAAGGAGTATTGCTTTCTAATACTAAGGTACACCAAGGAGGTCTAAGTTCAAGGATGGCTGAGATGCCTCTACATGTCTGGTTACTCTGACACATGCTCTTGATGGTACTACAAAATCCCACTGTAAACTCTGTTCTAGAATATTCCATCATTCTCCTGTACTGTCTTTCCTAACAGACTAGCAAACTGTTGGCACAGATAAGATATCTCATCCCCTGATATATGGTTATAACAAACTGTATCTTTTCTGTATTTCTAAGTCTTCTCAAGTGTTTTTTTATAGCTTTGTATTTAATGTGACAGGGATTTTTCCTGGGTTTGGTGCTGAGAGCTGAACCCAGGGCCTTGTGCACCCTGGGCAAGTGCTCTACCATAGAGCCGTACCTGTGTTCTCATGTGCTTTTACATGGTCATAGTGATCTCCACACTTAGTGTTTCAAGAACAAATGTGAAATCGATGTGATTTTTAACATTAACTGAAAGTAAATTTGGTATGTGGTTTCATTTGATCTTGACTTAAAAATAAAGTGGATATTCAGGCAGAATGCAAGATGAGTACTTCAATTTTAGTAAAAAATAAGAGTTTAAAAAAACCAATTAAAAGATAAGTAGATGGGGATTTAATCTCCTCAACCTTAACTCCCTTAGCTGGGATCCCTCGTTAGACAGGCTTCATTAAAAACAAGCTGTAAACATTGTCAATAATTAAACATGAATATATGATCCAGGATAAGACCTGGCCCTTAGGCCATACACATTTAAATATGCAAAATTACATGTGTACTTGATCCCCTCTTGTGAGTTTCTTCTTCCAGGAAACCCATCTGTGTAATTATCTTGTTCCTACATCTCTACCATGGATCATATTAAAAACACTTCTTCCCATGAACTGTAAAGTATTAATTGACAAGCCACAGGGAGTTTATACGGTAACATGTCCTCACCAATTAATAATGCCGCGTGCTCATTTATAAGGACTGAATTATTCATCAGAACCTTTGCATAAGATCCTGGTGAGGTAACACTGGAGAGGCGATAAGGCACCTGTGACACCACGCACTTTAAACTTGACACAAGAACTAATTGATGCAGGTCAGACTCTGTCGTTCCCACACTCGGTGGCGGTCTGTGTACTCAGCAGCCCCTCCCTTCTGGACTTCATGAATCTTCATGAATCCCCTAAGCATTTTAAAGTAAGCTTCAATGCTGTGAAGCTGGGGAAAAGGCATGAGTTTGAGACTCAGAAAAAACACATCCTTGTCACTACAGTGCCCCTCTCCACTTTTGCATCTGTGGACTTAATCCACTGCAGATCTGAGATGTTTGGAAAAATACAACAACTGAAGTGAGCATATACAGACATTTTTTTTCTTAATTCCTAACAATACAGCATAACTATTTACACATTGTACTGGGTAATTCAAGGATCCTGAAACATGGTTTAAAAATACCTTAGAGGTGTGTGGGAGTGATAAGCGAATACTAACTGGTTTCCTACAGAGGACTTGAAGATCCAAAGGCATCCTGTAATTGATCCCCACAGCCTCTGGATGACAAGGAAATTTACTTCTTTTGGGCCATTTCTATACATTCCACATACAGAGCTTGGATTGGCGGAGGGCTAAGGCTTCCTCTAGAATGAGACAAAGGCAAACCCAGGATGTATTGACTAGAAATAATAGGATTTGCAGCATTCGGGTACTGTGCTGGTGTCTCGTTAATCAACGCTGACTCTGCTGCCCCAGCTGACCAGACATCAGAATCTTAATTCAAATAGCAAACAGCCTCACAGAGTCTTTAATCTTCCCTCTGGAACTGGTGAGGTAAGTTTCACAGTCCAGGCCTCCATCTTCTCACTGCTCTCAACATTCTTATCTCCAAGCTCCTACAGAACACCTCACTGAGCTCTCAACACGCAACGGCTCTTCTAGTACAACGTTCCTCAAGTGCTTCCACAGTCCTTCCTAAAGCGTGATCACGGACACACCCCACTATGCTAACACAAACTCAGTTAGCGTTATTGTTGCTGTGATGAAACACTATGACCAAAAGACAAGCTGAGGAGGAAACGGTTTATTTGGCTTACACTTCCATATCACTGTTGATCATCAAAGGAAGTCAGGGTATGAACTCAAACTAGGCAGAAACCTGGAGGCAGGAGCTGATGCAGAGGCCATGGAGGAGTGCCTCTTACTGGCTTGCTCCCTCTGGTTTGCTCATGCCTGCTTTCTTATAGAACCCAGGACCCACAATGGGCTGGGCCCTCTCCCATCAATCACTAAGAAAATACCCTACAGCTGGATCTTACAGAGGCGTTTTCTCAGTTGAGGTTCCTTCCTTTCAGATGACTCTAGCTTGTGTCAGGTTGGCACAGGATTTCACAGACACATAAAGCCCTGTCCTTCCCTTTCCTCCAGGCCCACTGGCTGGCCCCCGGTGAAGTTTTCATCACTAAGAAAAGCTGCAATGCATGAGTAGAGCAGTTATTTGCTGGAGGGGAAGCCACACAGTTGACACGGGTGACTGATACAATGCACTGGAATGGCTTCAAGTGATTAGCTAGTTGTTAGGTCCTGTTTTTAAAGTGTTCGTCTGTACTTTGTGTTAAAAGTAGAATTAACCATTCATTAAAAGTGTTCCTCATCAGAAGCTGTACAGCAATTTCATGTAACACCACCCAATACTCCACGCTCCTTCTGTCTGCTTCCTCTTCTCCTTAAATTACACTTTTCACACAACAGTTGATGGAACCCTATCAGGCAGTTAGTTACCCTGCTGGCGTGACTGGCGCCATACTCAAAGAAACAAAGGTGGGTGGTAAGGAACCAGAGCCTGTGCCTAAGGACAGCAAAAGGGGGTGGTGGCTATTTTGCATGTCCTTAGTGACTAGCTTCCTGTCACCTTCAGAATTCTGCCTTCTATTTCACTTTAAGGATGAGGACAAAGTAAGCAGAGCTAATCCTTCCTTCATTTCTTCCTTTCCTCCTTTCCTCCCTTCCTCCATCTCTCCCCTCTTTCTTGCTAAGGGAGCAGATTGGTTAGAACGGGAAGCCATGCAGAGGTGACTGAAGGCTGGTGTTAAATCTGAGGACTTACCATTTCTCACTTCACAATTTAGGGCCTCAGAAGACACTAGGCAATCCCAAAACCCTCCTCCGAGACCCAGGTTATGTTGGTACATAGCTTTCAACGTGAATTTCTGGTGAGAGTGCGTCTGGATGTGCGCAATGGTGCACACGGGTGAGCAGAAGTCAGTACTGCCCAGCCCCCCACCCGGGGCTACCGGGAGCTGGCTTACACCCGCACAGAGACTGTGCTGTAAGAAGAGCTGGCTGGCAATGGAGTTGCTACTTCATGTGAGGAATGGGGCATGAGGAGGTGGGCAGTGAAGGTTGCTGTTGCTCTGGAATCTTGGGGAAGGTTTGGTTCTGTGTAAGAGGAGCTATGGAACATGAGCAGTCAGTGTCACAGGTCCACCACAGTGAATTTTATGGCTTAGTGAAAGACAGGTCCAAGAGCCATGCAATGTGTATGTTTTTTAAAAATCCATTATTTATAGAAAGAAATAGGTATTGGCAAAAATCTGTCCAATCAAATACAATGACTTCATTTAGAATCGAGTATATTACAATCTAAATTAAAATACACGGGTGCAATTCAGAAATCACACACAGATTTTCAAACCTTCAAAGTTATACATTGTTCTTCTCAAATGGGGGGTCATTTGGCTACAATCTACCCTGGTAAGTTACAGTGGGCACTGGACTTTACACTTGGGCCACCACATGTGTTGAAGACGCACATGCTTCATGTGGCTCTCAATTCATTTTTAACAAAGTGCTAAATCATAAGTTACACTTTTCACACAACAGTTAAGGGAACCCTATCAGGCAGTTAGTTACCTTGCTGGCGTGATAACGCCATACTCACAGAAACGAGGGTGGGTGGGAAGGAGCCAGGGCCTGTGCCCAAGGACAGCGAAAGGCTTCCAATTAAATTTTTCCTGATTAAAAATAAGGAGTCATATAAGAAATGGCTTTATTAGAAAAACATGTAGTGTACACGTGGCTAACTTCTATCACTGGTATACAGCTTGGCTATTTTGTAATCAAAATCTGACACAGGGTTCCAATGTCTTCAGAAGTTAGTGGCGTGAATCCTATTCCTCGTGTGTGCCTGGGAGGAGTCATCTTCAGAGGACAATACCCGTGCTTCTTGCCATGCATACTTTCAGCTCACCAGTAGGTTAGCACAGGTACAATGCACGTGGGGGTGACTTACGCGGTCAGTGCATCCTGTGTGAGATGTCACACCTCCACTCCAGAGTCCAGTACAAGTGTGCCACCACCAGAGCCATGCCACTAGCACGTGTGTCCACAGAGTTTTCAAGTCCTCATGACACTCACGTCCTGCATAATTATTACCTAGTAGTCATTAAATTAATGTGAGACTCTGTAACTTAACAGAACCTCTGAAAGAAACTTCTTTCTTCGCCTTTTCTTCCATTGCATGTGCAATTCCAAGCAAAAGTGCAGTACTAAGGTACGGTCCCTTTAACATCCTACAAGTCTGCAGTCTTAAACCGAGACAACCACGTCAAGGTAGAGTCTGTCATAGGATTCCCTGAAGCACAGAATGAGAAGAAGACTGAGCAGACACGACCCAGGAAGGCACCAGTTGAACCAAGACAACTCTGTAAGACAAAAAATGAAGTGAACAGCAGTTTTAAGCATTTTTGCGGCCTCAGCAAAGTATCACCTGCAACGTGCCTACTCTGCATTCCTAAGCACACCTAACAACGGCACCCTGGAAGCAACTGCACTGCACCCTGACAGTCTGGAGTGATGTATTACCAGACTTTCATGTAGAATATTTAATTGATGTTGTTAATAAATTCTCATCAATTTGATATACCTTTAGTTGAAAAAAAATCAGTTTATTAACTCATAGGGAAAAACTTGATCACCTTCATGTTAGCTTGTTAGATTGATAATTGTTTAAATGTCCTCTATCACTGGCACTCTTGTCTTGGTTTAGAAATATCTAGTGGATTTAGATAAAGAGAAAAGTCCTATTTTATTTTATTTACATGGGTGTGTGTGCGCATGTGCTGCAGGCATGATGAGTATAGGTTTGCACACAGAGGTCAGTGTGCTTTCCACACTCCGCCTTATTCTCTTGAGACGAGGCCTCTCACTGAACCTACGCTCGTGGTTTTTATCTTACCAGCTAGATTGGTGGTCAGCGAACCTCAGCCATCCTCCTGTCTCTGCCCCTAACAGTGCTGGGGTTATGGGTGCGTGTGAGCATGCCCGGCTCCTCACATGGGGTTACGGGTGCATGTGAGCATGCCCGGCTCCTCACATGGGGTTATGGGTGGTGTGAGCATGCCCGGCTCCTCACATGGGGTTACGGGTGCGTGTGAGCATGCCCGGCTCCTCACATGGGGTTATGGGTGTGTGTGAGCATGCCCGGCTCCTCACATGGGGTTACGAGTGTGTGTGAGCATGCCCGGCTCCTCACATGGGGTTACGAGTGTGTGTGAGCATGCCCGGCTCCTCACATGGGGTTACGAGTGTGTGTGAGCATGCCCGGCTCCTCACATGGGGTTATGAGTGCGTGTGAGCATGCCCGGCTCCTCACATGGGTTACGGGTGCGTGTGAGCATGCCCGGCTCCTCACATGGGGTTACGAGTGCGTGTGAGCATGCCCGGCTCCTCACATGGGTTACGGGTGCGTGTGAGCATGCCCGGCTCCTCACATGGGGTTATGGGTGCGTGTGAGCATGCCCGGCTCCTCACATGGGGTTACGGGTGCGTGTGAGCATGCCCGGCTCCTCACATGGGGTTACGAGTGCGTGTGAGCATGCCCGGCTCCTCACATGGGGTTACGGGTGCGTGTGAGCATGCCCGGCTCCTCACATGGGGTTACGGGTGCGTGTGAGCATGCCCGGCTCCTCACATGGGGTTATGGGTGCGTGTGAGCATGCCCGGCTCCTCACATGGGGTTATGGGTGCGTGTGAGCATGCCCGGCTCCTCACATGGGGTTACGAGTGTGTGTGAGCATGCCCGGCTCCTCACATGGGGTTACGAGTGTGTGTGAGCATGCCCGGCTCCTCACATGGGGTTACGAGTGTGTGTGAGCATGCCCGGCTCCTCACATGGGGTTATGAGTGCGTGTGAGCATGCCCGGCTCCTCACATGGGGTTACGGGTGCGTGTGAGCATGCCCGGCTCCTCACATGGGGTTACGAGTGCGTGTGAGCATGCCCGGCTCCTCACATGGGGTTACGGGTGCGTGTGAGCATGCCCGGCTCCTCACATGGGGTTACGAGTGCGTGTGAGCATGCCCGGCTCCTCACATGGGGTTACGGGTGCGTGTGAGCATGCCCGGCTCCTCACATGGGGTTACGGGTGCGTGTGAGCATGCCCGGCTCCTCACATGGGGTTATGGGTGCGTGTGAGCATGCCCGGCTCCTCACATGGGGTTATGGGTGCGTGTGAGCATGCCCGGCTCCTCACATGGGGTTATGGGTGTGTGTGAGCATGCCCGGCTCCTCACATGGGGTTATGGGTGTGTGTGAGCATGCCCGGCTCCTCACATGGGGTTATGGGTGCGTGTGAGCATGCCCAGCTCCTCACATGGTTGCAGAGGATCAAAATCAGCTTCCTGTTGGTACAGCAACCCACTGAGCAGTCTCCTCTCCTTCTCAGTTGACTTTTAAGATAACATTTTCATATGTTTGGATGGAACTATGATCTCAACAAAAATATTTAATATTAACCATTGCAACATGAATTAGAATATATGGAAAAGTAAGGTAAAACATTAAAGAGGTAATCATTTCTATTCCTAGAGACACCAGTGTTACCTCCTCCAGGTTTTTTCCCTTCTACCATGAATAGTCATTGATTATGCCAATCATTAGGAAACCTGCAAACATTATCCAAGCAGGTGATGTGGCTGTTATCTGATTTAATGCCATCAAGAGTAAGTTTCAAAAGTGCTCTCATGTCCAGGAGTAACAGGACACTCCTGGGCCACTTGCTGGGTCAGTCAACTGTGACTGCCTCTGGCAGCTGCTCAGAGCTCCAGGGACCATGGTTTGGGATCTGCATCTGGTCAGCCTCCCTCTGCCCCCACCCCACCTACCCGTCCATCTCCAGCTTGGGAGCAAGTAGCTCCTAGGCATGAAGATCTTGGCAATGGTGGTTGGGGATGACTTCTCTAGTCTAATATCATCAGTTCCAAAGGGAGGAAAAAAAGAAGGAGTATGTCTTCCCTCCTTTCCACAGGTTTACATTTTCCCTTTGTCTTCCTATGAAATGCTAAAACACTTTCAATCTCCAACAGTCAACCCTGGACCCCACGCCACTGCTTCAGTTAACCCCAGCTCACAGAGCCTAAGAGCAAGCTGTGCTGACACGGAGCAGGACCCTGAGCAGGAAAGCAGGTGCTGCTGTGACTCCTTCTAGACTGTGCTGAGCAGCAGCTTCCTCACCTCCCAACGACGACAGCAGCTGAAGATGGAATCGGTATTAAAGATGGACTAGGCATCCCACAGTGTAAACAGCTGTGGACTCCACTTTCTGCCAAGCTTTCTGCGTTCTACCTGGATTTCATGAACCCGAATCCCAAGAGAAGCTCTGGTCCCTGTCATCATGGTTCCTCAAAGGACAATTTCTCCTTTTATATTAAACACACAGCCTGGATTTCTGATGATAACTCTCCTAGGTAGGAGGAAGCAGTCAGAGGAAGGGGTGAAACAGCAACTGCTGGAACAGTGAGCTCTCTGGTTTGACCGCCACAGTATACGCGCTGGATCAAAGGAAGCAGATACCCGACAGTGTGGTTCACAACTGCACCTACTACATCACAGTACTTTAATTTACAGGAAGCTATCGCAATGCACGACGTGCCACGACTGACTGATGTATCCCTGGCCCTTCTTCAAGCAGGGCCTTTGTCCAATATGCCAAAGCTGAACATTTATTTCATTAAAGGGTGAAATTCCTTTCTGCCTAGGTTCAGATGTTTGTTCATTACAGTGTTTGAAAAGTCAAATCTACTTTTAGAAACTTACAAGCAGCAGGTGCTCTTTAAAACCACTTCTCTTCTCAGAAAGCAAATGGTCTGAGGCAGGGGAGTACCTACATCTCCATGCTGAAAACCATTCATAGAAACTATAGCTGAGGCACGGGGAACTGATATGGGGTGGGGGCAGGCGTGACAGGGGTGGTTACTTAAACACTGAAATCTGTCTAAGTTGTAAAGCCAACAAGCCTCCGACTTTCTGAGCTCGGTGTCATAGAATATAACTGAATGATGTCCAATGCACTGAAAAGTTTGCATTCTTAACTTTTATCTGTTTGGCTGAGCAGTTTCCTGAAAACCTTCATATTGATTCTCACTGGAGGAGGCAGAAATCCATGCCAGAAGGCAGGACTACATAACACACCCCTGTATGAGCTGCTTGCCAAAGTCTACCACACAGCAGTCTCATCCTCAGTGCCAGTCTGAAGCTCACATGCCACATCTCACTCTGCTGGGGCTCTGCACAGCACTTCCACACAGGCCCTGTGCACCACGCTGGCTCTGCACAGCACCTCTGCACTGTTGGTTCATCTGGTGTCCTCCCAGAAGCTGCTAAGCTCTTCCCTTCTTCTCTCTCAATGTCACCATGCTTACAGTTTGATCATCTACAAATACCATCTCCACTACCTCCAGAGCCAACTGGTGTTCAAAAAAACTGTCTCCATTCTCCCTGTGAGCATCCAGTGGGCACCCCAGATCCTGTCACCACCACCCTCCCCGCCCCCACCTTAGACCACAGCACTCTCATCCTTAGGTGTAACATCCCTGGTCCACGGCTGCTGATCATCCCCATTAGCGATGCTTCCCACCTCAGCCAGGTCCCTGATCTTCTGAATGACACTACAGCCTCAAATTCTGACAGTCATTTCAAAATCTTTATGCATTTAGACAAAACTCACTGCTGTGCTTAGAACCAAATACAGCACTAAGACAAATTTCAGAATATAAATCGGATTGCATTTGAGAGCACACGGAGGACAGCAGCATCCCCATACTGTTTTTTTCTGGTGTTATTAGAATAAGGCATTACTGCACTGTCACAGTTCATTAAGGGTCTCAGAGGAACATTCCCCTTACAGTAGGGAACAAGCAACATTCTCTTTAGAAACTGACCTTGAAAACTCCATGTCAGAAAATACTAAAGCATCTGATACAGGTACTAAGGCACAACTCAGGCTCCGTGGCCCAGAGCGCCATGTACGCCAGCGGCCTTACGCTGGAGGCGGTTCCGAGTGCGCATGCTCGTGTGGGACAGAGTTGCACAGCTTTGAAAAGTTATCCAACGCAGGCACCAGACAGCTTGGTGTGGGCGGGAAAGAACCTTGTCAAGGAAGCGGAGTACGTCTGAGGGGAGAGCTAAACTCACAGCTCTTAGAGGATCAAAACAGGTTGTAGCCACACATGGGGACACATGCCTGTCTGTCATTATTGTTACTTAGGAGAGTAAGGAGGGAGGGTGGCTAGGGCCCTGGCGTCTGAGACAAATCTGGCAAATACAGTGAGACTCTATCTCTTTAAAACCAAACCAAACAAACAAACAAACCAGTTCCAGGCTTTCTTAAAAAAAAAAAACCAATAAACTCAGAACTTTCAAGAGAGCAATAATAGTCGAACCTTCACATCTACTTAAAGTTACTGAATTATGTCACTTCCACACTGGCTTTATGAAAGACTATCAAGTTCATTATATAAAATATTTGGACTCTGGGTGCAGCACTAGGAGTGATTTGAGGAAATAGTTTTACAAAATTTTTAGATTTTCAGTTTATCCTGAAGTCGTATAGTATGTGGCGCTTTGCTGCAGGATTTGTAGGGCAGTGACAGTTAACCATGTATGAAGGGATTTCAACTCGGGTCACACCGCTAAGTACCCTGTGCCCGTGGTCGTGACATATTCACAGACTCACTTCTCTAGAACAGAAGCCTGCTCATTTACACTGTAGCATCAATGAGTTATTTACCAAGAAGGGACAAAACAGCCTCCGGAGTGTGTGCACTGTGCTCTCTCACACACCTACCGGCACATCCACTGCCCACTCACGTGCTCAAAGTTCTCTGTCTGGAAATCATCTCGGTGGATTAAATTAATCATTACTGCAAGTTTCAGTTGCTCACAGCAGCCAAGGGGTTAGGCAGGAACCCTACACCAGCCGTTCAGATATGAGTAAGAACACATGATCAGAACTCAGCTAATGAGAGGACCGTGTTCTCCTCCCGGTCAGAATAAGTCTTATTGTAACCAGGGCAGGCAAGGGTTATCGGAAAAGGTGCTTGGTACTTTTCTGGCCACTATGCATGGAGTTCCAGCTATGTCACAACAGGTGTCAATCTCTGATGGATCTATCAAAGGCTACTGCTGGGAGCTGGGTAGAGGCAGCACACACCTTTGATCTCAGCACTCAGGAGGCAGCGCAGGTTGATCTCTGAGTTTGAGGCCAGGCTGGTCTATAGAGTGAGTTCCAGGACAGCCAGGGCTACACAGATAAACTCTGTCTCAAAAATGACCCCTTCCCTACAAAAAAAACAAAACCAAACCTGCTGCTGGACCTAGAAGAGCAGTGGATACCAAACACCCAGAGTTCTTCTGCAGTAAGAAGTGTTAAAGTATGGAAACATGGACCTAGTCTTCCATGGCCGTGTGTTGTGCTGGACCTTTGAGAAGTGGGCTCCAGTGGGAAGTTCTGACTGCCCCTCCCTTGTCTTCATCATCTTGCCCTGAGATCTCTCTCACCACGCCCCATAAGATCTTCATCAGAGCTGGTATATCATCATGCAAGCAACGTCTAAATTAAGCCTTCCTTAACAAAATATCCAACCAGAAGGAATGGGAAACTGAGTAAGACACAGTTTTAGAGTGCTTTCAGTTATTGGTGTCTTCCCTGCTTTACACTGATCAATAATGTTGTACGATAGAGACCAAGGAAAGAGAGTCATTGGGAAATAACACTATCCAACATCAGCTGCTCCCTTTAAATACAGTGAGCAAAGAAAGTCTTTCTACTTTCACAGGAAAAACCATGGTCTGCATGGCTGCACAGACACTTAGTAAACCTGAGCCTGTCAGCTGAAAACTGGTTCCTATCGTGTTAGGGACACACACTAGTTCTGAGGCTTGGCCAGGCAAAGGCAAGAGACCCTTCATTTCCACTTTGACACAACTGAAGTGAATTAAAGCTATAACACAACAGACCAAGGCTCTGTGTAGAAGGCAGATGTCCTTTCCCTAACAGGTGGTGTTTTCTGCACTGGAAACAGAAGAGAAGAGGCAGTGACATCAGTGCTCCTGCCTTGAAGGCACACCAAGCCCACACCAGGTGTAGTGGAGCCAAAGCCTTTACCTGCAGCCCTGACTGACAGGGGCCATCTTGTTGGTGTTAACCATGTTATGAGCCGGGCGGTGGTGGCGCACGCCTTTAATCCCAGCACTTGGGAGGCAGAGGCAGGCGGATTTCTGAGTTCGAGGCCAGCCTGGTCTACAGAGTGAGTTCCAGGACAGCCCGGGCTACACAGAGAAACTCTGTCTCGAAAAACCAAAAAAAAAAAAAAAAAAAACCATGTTATGAAATTATCAGTTGGATACATTGTTCAAGTTGCCATGATTTTGCTCTGTTGCTTTTCATGTTTTGAAAATGTATCTTCTGGCCAAGGAGGTTAACACAGTTATTACTTCAATTACAGGCTTGTCAGAAGTTCCCTACAAACAGAGTGGCCTCTTGGAGTAGCCTGTTTCAGAGAACAGCTCAGCCTGTTGACTTACTCTTATTCATCCCCACGGCTTTAAACCACATAAACCCCTGACACTAATTCACTGTATTCTCAGAAACCACAGTCTACATGTATTTTAAAAGTAATATTACCAGTGACTGTCAATGCAGACTCAAGTGTGGTAATCGCCTGGCCAGGGCTGGGCTGAAAACGACACTCTGCCCCACCCTGGCTAGTTTAAGCCCTCTAGAGGTGGGAGCACCCATGGACACGCACACTTCAAGAAACACAACTGTGGTCATTGTTTTTACTGGCATGTGAATGCTTTCATAAAGTAATATGCATTAGTGACAGAATTCTCCACACAGGCCCCCTATCTATCAGTTCCACAAACCTGTCTCAAAGCGCAATTAGATAGTGAATAATAAAAATAAAAAATAAAATTCTTACCTGTATGATAAAACGTGACAAAAAATAAAAGCACTCCCATGAACATATTACTTAAAAAAGTGACGACTCCACAGGTAATCCCTTCTGGAACGGGGTAGACAGTTTCCACAAAAAGCTCAAAGAATATCGGAACGCTGCTGTTCAAGAATACTCCCAGGAGGATGCAGGAGGCGTACAGTGTCACTGAAATAAGAGCACAAATGCTTCAGTTCACGGACGGCAGACGGACACAGGGCTTCCCTGAGCAGCAGCTCTGGAGCTGAGTGTCCTTCCACAGTGCCTGATGAGGTCTGACAACATCACATGGCTGTCACTGCCTTGCTCCGGTTTTCTGCAGTCAGAAAGGTTTTGTTGTTGAATGATTACCAGTTTATTTGCTTTCTCTTTCTGGTGGATTATCCCAAAGCACAAAAGCAATTTAGCATTAGAGTCAAATTAAAAACATTCTGGGCCAGCATGACGGCTCTGTGGGTGCACCCACCACCCAGCCTGGTGACCCGAGTCCAATCCCCGGGACCCACATGGTGGGAGGAGAGAAAAGACTGTCACACGCTGTCCTCTGACCCCCATCTGTGTGGCGTGGCACGTGTATCACACAATAAATAAATATAATAAAAAATAGAGCTTCTGATGAAAAGATTCATAAAAATAAAGATATACTTTTCTCTGAGTCACAGGCAAATGAGGTAAGGGAATGAAATGCAGTAAGTAACAAATCTTGTCTCACTTTACAATGTTAAAGAGAACTTAAGATGCAAGGATAAATGTAAGGCACATGAAATGTGACTGAAAGTTACACTTGCAGAGACGGTTCACAGTGGCTTCCACGTGCCGCACGAGGCACTCAGCATCCTTCCAGAGAACACAGGAGGGGTAGTCCTCAGTCGGGAAGCAGTTCTGTGTCAGAGGCTTTTAAAATAAGGTCTCTTTCCTCCACAAGAACATACACTAATACTGGGCTGAGCCAGCCCTGGGGATGCTGAGGCAGGAGGACTGTGAGTTAGAGGCCATTCTGAGCTACTTAGACACTCTCTCCAAAAATCAATCAATAAATAAAAATTAAAAGGAGAGGAGGGTGGGAGGATCAGATTAGCAGGCTAGCCTACTAATGTTTGTGTAGTGCATTCTGTTGGGAGAGGATGCACTGTGGTTCTTGTAAGCACACTGGGCAGAGAGCACACCACTCCAGCGTTAGTTAGCATAGCTCCTATCTGGTGATATGCCGCCAGTAACTTAAGTTTGAAGGTGGAACAGAGCCTGAGGAGGAGAGCTATACGTACCTATATTTTCATAAGGATATCTGCTGACAATAATGTATAGAATGTATTATAAAGTTACAAGAAAAATACTTTTACTGTAAATATCTATTAAGAAAACACTGCTGTGCAGAGCTGCAGAAAGCGAGGGCATTAAACCAAATCTCTTACGTATCAGTCACAGATTCTAGCATTTCAAACACCAGAGTTAACCACAGCTGGCGCCAATCATTAAGCATCTACCTCGGGTAGGAAGACAGCAGTGCCACCAGTTTCTAACAGACTTCTCTGGTTGACCTCATCGCTGCAGCCCCCACTCCTACTTCTGCTCATGTTCCAGGATCATAAAGTCTAAAATGTCCTCTAAAAATGTAAATGGCTGGCTATTACTCTGGGACATCGATAAGACATGAAACTAGAGAACAACAATGACATAGCACCTAGCCCTACCGCTGGGTGACACATGGACCCCTTACGGTCACAGGAGTAGCCAAGTCACCCCATTAAAACATGACATAGTTTTCAAGAGTTTTTTTTCTGTTAGGCATCGTATTGCTGTGCTTGTGTGTGCGATGTGTCTGTGTGGTGTGAGTGCCACAGAGCTCGTGTAGAGGGGAGATAACTACATTTGGGAGTTGGTTCTCTTCTTCCACCTTTAAGAGGGCTCTTGGTTGTCAGGCTTGCCTGGCAAGCTCGGTCCTTCTGCTGTCCATGAGTTTTATTTTCCCCCAATGAGAGAGAAGAGAGGGAGGGGGCAGACACAGAGAGACAGACACAGAGAGAGACAGAGACACTGAGACTGTCTGCATGAAGACATGTATGTGCATGAGAGTTCACATGCCCAGGATGCCAGAGGCACTGGATTGCCCTGGGCCTGGAGTTACAGGAGCTGCAAACTCAACTCAAGTCCTCTTCAGGAGAACATGCACTCTTAACCAGTGAGCCACCTCTCCAACCCCACACTCAGGAGATTTGTAAAAATAAAGCACAACATAGCACCCCATGTTCACTATCTATTGGGTGGATGTGAATCACACAAACTTTCAGCATTCTTTATTCACACAGGACTCATGTGGTGCCCTGGGGATGGAATACTGCTGGTAGCTTTTATAGTGTATTCTACTTCCAATGTACAATCATTTATTGATTGGTCAGATTACCACTGGGTAATCAGGGCAGAAAGAACTACTGACCCAAAAACATATCAGTTAGGAGTTTAGAACAAAAAAGTAATGAAATAAATGACAAGAAAAAATTCTAGCACTTAGGGACCAGCAAGTGCTACTACTTAATCTAGGATCACAAACTGATGGAATTAGATGTTTTTAGGAAACAAGGCTAGAAATATTTCTTCTTTAACCTTTTGGCTCATACTGTAAACCTGGCACGCGGGAGGTGGAGCAGGGAGATTTGAGATATGCCGGAAGGGGCTGGGTACAGGCCTTGGTAGGAGACATTAGAGTCTACTGATCTTTACCAAGCTTGGCAAAGGCAGACGTGGGTTCACCTGGAGATCATCATTTGGAGAAGGCAAACCCTGCTAGATAACCCTTAAGCCAAGCAGCTCTCTTGCCCATGCTCACAAGGAGTCTCTGAAGAGCTGTCACTGGAAAGGTAAAAGTTCTACTGTGGTCAAACACTGTTGAGGATGCTCCGGTAGAAGACCTTCATCTTCTGGTGGGTGATTTGGAAACACCTAATACAAATCACTGTGCTGACTCTTTGATTCAGAGTCTACTTCTGGGATGTTATGTTCTATCTGTGTGGGTACAGATACACTCAGGACAGTCAGAGATGCTGTTTGTATATGTGCAAAGACTGAAGACAAGTTAAATGGGGCCGGAGAAATACTTGGAGAATAAGAGCCAATACAGTCCTTGCAGAGGACCCAAACGACAACTAAGATCGCTTAGAAAACAAACACTACTAGGTGAATATGCTAAAATCACTTTCTACTGCAGAAACTAAAGAATCAAATAAATTACACAGGGAAGAGTTAACTGCATGTCTTCCTAATCAGAACGAGGGAAAGGCAGCTGTGCGCACTGATTTGACACACACATTCCTCAGTGTTCTGGAGCGTGCAGATTGTAGAAGCTGACTATAAAAAGTCTGAATTTGATTTCTACTTGAATTTCAGTTCAGCCTTGATGTAGTCAGTGGATGAGTGTCATCTATTCAAAGTCAAGCAGACAGGGTAATTTCCTGCTCATCACCGAAGGTTCAAACAACACAATCATTAAATATTTCCATGACTTTTTATAATAGTGAGACTAAAATTATAATAAACTGCCTTTCAATTAAAACGTCAAGGTAATTTAGCAGAATAAACACAAATGAATTGCTGATGCAGATTTTTTTTTTTTTCCTTCAAAAAAGCTAATAAGATTTCACGGGTCTGCAGTTTAAGCTGCAAAAAAAAAAAAAAAAAAAAAAAAAAAAAAAAAAAAAAGAGTCGGGTGTAACACTAAGCACAGTTAAAAATGGATGTATGTTAGGCACATAAAATGGCTAATAGCCCTGAAAGTCATTCCCATGACAAACCGAACAGCTAAACTTTAGAGGGAGAAGACTGCATACAAGTACATTTTCATTCACTAAAGCACCCAGCTCCCTAGGTCAGTGGTTCTCAACCTCCCTAACGCTGCAACCCTTTAGTACAGTTCTTCATGTACTAAACAGACCCCCAACTATAAAATTATTCCTGCCACTACCACATAAGTGTAATCTTGCTAGTTATGAATCATAATGGAAATGTCTGTGTTTTCTGATGGTCTCAGGTGATCCCTGTGAAAGGGGTGGTGACCCACAGGTTGAGAACCGCTGCCCTGGGTGAGCAGCAGTTACAAAAGAAACCCCAGCAAAGAGCTAGGTGTAGCTCAGTTGGTGGGGTGCTTGCCTGGCAAAGTCCTGGGCTTGATCCTCAGCACTGCATAAACTAAGTACAGCCATGCACACTGTAACCCCAAGTCTGGAGATAGAGCCTGAAGAATCAGAAGTTCAAGGCTACCCTTGACTATCTAGTGAGTTTAAGGCAGGCCTGAGCTAATTGGGACCTTGTCTATAAAAGATAAATTCCAAAATTCAGATAAGAAAAAGAACTACTGCAGTGAACATCTAATGAGACTCAAGATATGCTCTACCCACCAGGTGTGGTGGTGCACACCTTTAATTCCAGTACTCAAGAGGCAGAAGCAGGTGAATCTCTGAGTTCAAGGCTAACCTCATCTGTAGAAGTATGAGTTCAGGATAGCCTGAGCTACATAGAGAACCCCTATCTTGAAAAACAAAAAAAAAAAAGAAGAAAAGCCATAGAGGGACTTTCTCGGACGGTCAGCAGGGGTGGGTATAAAGAATGACAGACTTTTAACATAGGATTAAAGTGCAGGCCTTTTGTTTGGACAATCTCCCAGCTAGCTCATCTACCTTAACCCAACTATCTTGCCCACAACTCACACTGCTAGCTCCATACCTTTCTTTGCTCTGCTCTGGTCTGTCTGTCCCCTCTTTGTCGGCTCTCTGAATCTCCTGCATCTGCTTTCTTCTCCTGCACCATTCTCTCTGCCTGCAAGTTCCGCCCTCTCTTCCTGCCCAGCTATTTATTGGCTCTTTGTTACAACCAACTGGTAGTGAGATAATCTCTGATACAATTCTAGATTACCTCTAGGTATAGAGGGCTGTCTTACCTTTTAGGTATCTGTGCAGGAGTGGAAGGACAAATATTTGAAAATATAAGGCTAGCGATGGGCCAAAAAATATGACAATACCAACATCCTGCCTGCATTTAGCTTCCTGCCAGTACATAATTAACAACTGGAAATACAGAGACACACCTTCACAAAATGTAAACAAGATTACCCCGAGAAAAAGCAAAGAAGGTGTGTCAACAGCAACTTTGTGATTTTGGACTTGGAAGCTTTTGTGGTACTTTATATCAGTACTCACACTACACCAAACTTGATCATCTCATCGCTCTTCGGGGAAGGTAAATTAAGTGTCTTAAACTGAAGTGACTAAAGTCCTGAAAGCCAAATTAAAAAAAAATAAAACCAAACAACAACAACAAAAAATCAAAACAAGCCACCTTGTTTAGATACAGGTTAAATTAGCAGTGAAAGGTTAAGGACGTAAGAGCCTCAGGTTGGAGGTCAATCCCTCCCTTGGCATTTAGCACTTCGAGAGCGAAGTGGAACCAACCTGCAGATGGAATCTTCATCCTCAAAGCTCCCTCCTCTGCCCTACACCCCACAGCCCCTGTGCACAGTCCCACTCTCCTGAAGAGACAGTCGACCGTCACTGTTCTGAGGAAAGAACAATTAGGCCTCTGTAGACAATGGCTCCTTCTTTTATTTCGATGTCACCTCCACAAATGCCCACCTGACACTGTTAATAATACTGTCCAGCCCTACTGACTCTAGCTTTTCTACCAAGCAACTGTGTCAGACTGAAGGACCCCAAACATCGGTATTTTTTTAATTTAATAGTACTGATACACAACAATGTGCCTCAAATCTGTATTCTACACCAAAGCTGGAAGTGACTGCACAGAGACATACTGACAGAGCCAAAGGCAGAAGAACATCCACAGGTCACAAAGAGAATTATAATCATCTGCAGAGTAGGCCAACAATTGTTGTTTAAGTATCTTCAAGGAAAAACTTAGCTTGTGCCTTTCTTCAAATCCACTCGTCAGTGGCTGATGGCAAGCTGGCTGCGAGGCTCCGGCAGTAAAGAGACTCTGTTTGTGATCACTCCTCTGCTCTCTCCTGGCTTGGCAGCCATTTCCAGCACAGTGAGGAAGGTAATTACATGCCACTCTCCAAACATGTGTCTGATCATAAGCAGCCATGCGCCCTGGTCTCTGGTTGGGAGAGCAGCAGGAAGGTGAGTGCACCAGCTCTCGGATTGTTTTGCTTTTAATTAAAAAATGTAGATGCTTCAGTGCTTAAGTAAGAATGCTCTAGAGTTCTGTTGTGTCTCCCCCGCTTTTTATGTGGGTTCAAGCCCCACCCCAAGACAAGTGTCTTTCACTGCTGGACCGTCTCACAGGCCCCATCCTAGCAATGCTTTAAGGATAACCCTGATATGCGAGGAGGCTGAGACCAGAGGAACCAGGTTGGTCAGTGGTGTGCACACATGGCTGTTGAGTTGTGGAGAGGGAGTGTGATAAATTTAAGACTTAGACCAGACATGGTAAGTGTCTCTAGATGCTGAGGGCCACTAAGGAGAGATGACTTGCTCTCCAGAGCTTGTTGCTCCAGATATATAACTTGCTGGACGAAAAGGACTTAGGACCCAGAATTGACAATCAAGATAGGAAAGACCTTCCCTGTGAGAGATATGCACGTTGCTCTCAGATATATGTATATCTGAGATGCTACAAAAAAGGTGTCATTTAATGTTTATATTATTACTTTCCTTTTTAGGTGGGGTGTTAAGTTGCTCACAGTGGCCCTGACTGGCTATGTAGCTGAGGAAATCCTTGAACTTCTGATCCTCCTGTCTGAGCGTGAACCACCATAACCCTGTGTGTGGGGCTGGAACGGACCTAGGACTATGTGCACACTAGGCAGTCACTCTACTGACCGATACCTCCTGCACGAGGTCCATTTGTCCATTATTTTATTTTATTTTATTTTTATTATTTTCTACTGTGCATAAGCATGCAAGGAGGCTATGGACCCCTGGAGCTGGAGTTGCAGACAATTGTGCGATGCCCTAGGGATGCTATGAACCCAACTTCACTCCCCTGCAAGAGCACAGTACATTCTTAACTACTGAGACAACTTTATAGACCAAAGGTTCATTTATTGAATGATAAATTATATCAAATGGGTAAAGTTCATTTAAGCAGATCAGAGACAAATTTTAACTCACATAGCAAGATCTTTCCCAGAATGTAAAAAACAAAACTCTCACAGTGTTTGTAGATGAACAAAGAGTAGCTAAGAATTATTTATGTTTTTATTAAGAAATGAGATATAACATATAAAACAAAAAAATGACTATTTATTATCTTAAGAAAGTTAAGAAATCTCTCTGATTTAGGTTTAGGACCAGAATACACTTTATAGACAAGTTTTCTTACATGCATGTTGATGGAACTTTTATTTCAGGATAAAGCTGGGAAAGACAGCCAGCAATTATTAGATTAGACCTTTACTAGAACTGTTTCCTGTTTCCTCACTGAAAGTAACTTTGTAAATGAAAACAAACAAACCTCCTTTGGAAATTAAGACAGAGGTAAATAATTTGGCTTCCAAGATCCATAGGGTGGCCAGCAACCACCTATAATTCCAGAACCCTCTGGTGTCTGTGGGCACTGGTACTCACATGCACACATAAAAATAAACACAAAATACCAAACCACATCCATATAGACAGGCAGGCATATTTCACAGTCTAGACAAGCAATGGACTAAAGATATCTGCTTGAGTCTCCCAATAGCTGGGTGACAGGTGTGTCCAACAGGCCCGGCTCTCTGGTTCTGTCACCAAGCTGCACCTCTCTTTCACATCATCACCCTTCTCCCTAAAAGATAACTGCTGTATCCCTCATAACCTGCTGAAAGTTAAGCACAGGGCACACGGGACTCGCCCAGGTGAGGACGCCAGGACTGTGGCGATGTCATTAGTGACTATGATTTCCTTCTGTGCTGTTAATTTGCAGGCACCCTTGTTTGGCCTCTTTGCTGGCATACTTTAGTCCCATAAAAATTGACTGTTTGCTATGTTTACAGTTCCTTATGGCTGAAAGGCAAAGTAATTATCTTGCAGAAATGAAGCACAACAAATAATCCTTGAAAGAGTGGGCCTGGAGACTGGTTGTGAAATGATACCAGCATGTAGGTTTATCAGACACTTTCCAGACCCCCAAATTATTTATGGCTCGGAAGAAGGCAGTGTACTATTAAATCATGTGTGCTGACTGACTGCCTTCTGAAACACAGTTCTACCCAAGACTTATTTCTCTTGAACATCTCCACAAATAAATATTACATGATCTTCTTCGCTAGATCCTTTGAGCATTTTATTACTTCAAGAAGTCATTTTTAAAGCCTCCTTTGTGTGTGCACGCAGCACATGCTCATGTGTATTTATGCCACAGAGCACATGTGAGGATAGCCTTGGGTGTTACCCTATCCCTTCCACCATGCTGGAGACAGACATAGGCCCCGACAGCTGGCCCACGGAGTCCAGGGTTTTCCTGTTTCTGCCTCCCATCCGCTGTGCAGCACTGGATTCAGGCGGGCAGCTGCACCTGATCTTTGACATGGGTTCTGTGGGTTCAACTTTGGGTCTCCACACTCGTGTGCCAAGTTTTATGCACTGAGTCCCCTTCCCAGCTCTTATGACCGTTACACCCAGAAGTCTCACACATCCGTTCTCTTCTTGGTTCATTTTCTATTTTCCTTTTCTGAGTCGTTACTAATGACCATGAGTGAGAGTCCCTTTTAAGTTACTCTTTGTCATATTTCCTGAAAGCTTCAAGTCACCTATTTCTTTAAAAATGTTTTAAAATGTTTAAAAACCACATGCCACTGTGCAAGTGGCCCCACAAAACCTTCAGATTCTTTCTTACTTCTACTTATCAAATGCTGGTATCATATTCAGTGCTCTGAGAGACCATGAGTACGCTTTTAATTTTTGCATGCTATTAAAATGGGGCATAATTGGAGGGAGTATGTGTATGCTTTAACTTTTTATATGCTATTAAAATGGGAATAATTACTGCAATAAAGTTAAAACACATGAAAACAAAGCAGTTTACTTTCTGGCCTGTGCACACCATGCAACTTTCAAACAGTTAAAAAGGATTCCTTTCTCGAGGTGACACAGACACTGCCTGTGGTCAGCTATTGCTCTAAGGGGTGTCTGTCCAGCAGGACACCTCTCTTCTGTCTCACTCTGTAGTTGCTGGGTAGCTTCATTGCACATTCTAGTAAGTAGAGATGAAATTAGATGAATAGCTCCCAAGGCAACTTCTGTCAAACAGTCAAATTGTATTGTTTCAGCAAACTCAACACCAAAGCGCTAGCATTTTTCAAAATGCCACTTTACAAGCATTCATCCATACAGTAAAAAATGACTGCGTGAGTTGTGGCTAACAGGGCTAGACATTTCATTCTCAGATCAGGTGAGTAATGTGCTCACAACAGTTGTTTATAGCAAAAGCCTCTAGATTTTGAAGCTCTTACGTTATCTAGTCATGAGGTTATTTATTTGTCCTGTTGTAAACATTCAGTTAATTAATAATGAAATTTTAAACACTAAGTTTTCCTAAGGGGAAAGAACTGCATAGTGCTGACAGCTTCCAAGAGGATATGTGTGAGCAAGTGCATCTATCAACCCCCCTTGCGCCTTCAGAGACAATGCCATGACCCAGTTTTCCTTCTGCAGAGGTGGCAACTCTAATAGCAAGATCCGTGGACTACACAAAGACTAACGACGGTTGTCGTGAGACAGTGCTGCAAGCAAACTTAACTAGCTTTTAGCTTATTGTGTCTACAGTTGTGTGTATACACTCGCCACTGTTTAGTGATAAAGATACTCTGGGTAACATGCTATCTGATAGTTTGGGTCTTACTGCGACACTGGAGTGCTCAGACACAAAGGCAGGTGAGATGTTGGGGTGACAGTCTTAGGGGTTCCTGCTATAGACACGGCACTGCTTTGTAGTTAAGACTGTCTCACATGTCTTTCAGAGACTCTCCTGACATATATTATAAAAGCCCATCAGAGCAACACTAAGCATTCTAGGAAAAAAAGATTACACATTTCCTGACTAAGAATGGCCACTACAAAGAGACACAAATTTGCCATTACTGACTTTAAATATCAACCTCAAAGTCTAGATCTGTCCATAATTAGATTCTGTAGTAAATTCCCTTTCATGGAACCTCTTGCACTTAAAAAGAATTAGGTCAGATTTTTACAAAGGCAGAGGGAGTACCTGTGATAGATTTATTAAAATTCCCCATTGTTCCATTAAAATGTGCCCCTTTGCCTTCCCTGCAGCTTGTGTTGAATGACAGAGTGACAGTTCTATCTACTGAGCCTTGGGATGAGATAATGTACTTCCCTCCCTCTCCCCGGTGCAGAACTGGGGACAGAATTTATGAGATACACATCTATGCTCCAGATCTTCAGCCTGGAAAGGAGGGCAAGCTACGCTTAGAGACCTGCCTGCTAAGTGCTACTTGGTATGAAGCAAGAAAGGCTATGAGGCTGTAGAGGGGAGCTGACACAAGCTAGTTCTTAACCCAGGCTTTTAGTAAGTTAAAGACTATCTTTCAGGAATATCTAAGGGACATTAAAAAAACGAACCTGCAAGCGAACAACAGTAGAATGTACATAAATATCATGACGTGACTACAGTGAGCATGTTCCTGGTTAGGATGGGTTCATCAAACTCAACCTTCCATCTAGCCCTGATTTATGTCTGAAGGCTGCCTCGGCTCTTCCTGTCTGGTGCACTTCTTGTCAAACAGAGGCTGGAAAATGTGGTCTTAATCAGATCAATCAAACCAGTGGGAGATTAAGATGATGTACAATTTTCAAATATACCCTGCCCCCTGACTATGAAAAGTATTCTCACTATACATATCCAGGTAAAAGTGGACGTAAAAAGTTAAGCTCCTCCTAGTGCCTCTGCTGAGATGACACTGCATCTGACCTCTATAGTCGCGTGCCTTATAATCAACAGCCAACCGTTGTCATCAAGCATTCACGACTGTTGTGTTAAAGTCTCACACATGCGGACTTCTAGATGTGATCCTGAAAACACTGTGCATGTGATTCCAAGGATGAGAGAAGCTATAAACTAAAATGAATCCACACAAGTGTGGCCCAAGTGCTAGACTATACCAGAATGGAGTGAAAGATCTGGCTCAGCAGAAAACACGGCCACTTCCAGGTCCTGAGTTTGATTCCCAGTAACCACATGGCAGCTCACAACTGTCTGTAACTCTACTTCCAGGGGTTCTGTCGCCCTCTTTTGGCCTCCATGGGCACTGCATGCATGTGGTACACAGACATACAGTAGGCAAAACACTCATACACATACAATTAAATAAATTTAAAAAGAAATCTGACTCAGAACACTTGGCTAATTGTTTGAAATCCCATGTAGGAATACTGGTATATAAACAGTCACAGGGTTTCAGTCACGGACTAATTATTACATTGGATGCCTAGGCGTCAGAGCTTGAGGGGCTGACAGAAGCATTCTCCTTTTCCAGCATTAGGAGGGAATTTAACTTGTTAAACTTTAACAAAACCACCCCCCCCAAAAAAAACTCTTTGTTTTTTTTAATCTAAAAATTAGATCTATCAACTATTGATTGATTGGTTGTGGGTATATATGTGGGGGTCCTGGAGACTAAACCTTCCTGAGTGACAGGAATACTCTGTCATTCAGCTCAGGCTGTGGGGCTGAGCAGCAAGCATGTTTACCCTTGGAGACATCATGCAAGACTACTATCTCTGATCTTAACACTTACTTAGTATGGCATCCATTTTTAACAGTGCTTTCAAGGCAAAGAGAAATAGCTAACATTGTGCTGATCACACACTCAGGTGGAAGCAGTTCAGTAGGTGTGTATGTCCTGACAACTCAGCAGCCATTTAAAGAGTAGTATCCATAGACTGCGATAACGACCCCAATACGACCGGGTGTGTGCATCTGATGGGCAACTGTAGAGTTCCATTTCCCAATCACCCTGATTACTGCCACCCTCATTTCCTGCTCTAGATCAGCTCTGTGGAGATCTGCTCATTACTACATCAACTGCTAATAAACTAGCTTCTCAAAGCTATGATGCCATCAGAATGAACCCCCATCTACTGACCCTGGGAACTTCCTTGACTAGAGTTCAGTAGATGTCAGTGCCCAGTAGAGCCCCTATGAGTTTCCCGGGCACTCTGTCTGCAAACCTTACATGACTGTTTATCATCTCTGTGAAAGTGGCTGCACATCAGAGATGCTGATGTACAGATGCTCGTTCTAATACCAGATGCAGAGATCCAAAGTAGGATGTGCAGAAATTCTAAACTACACTGGGCGGGGGAACCACATGCCACTGCGCAAGTGGCCCCACAAAACCTTCAGATTCTTACTTACTTCTACTTATCAAATGCTGGTATGACATTAATCCCTCAATGTACTTCACAATAAATAATCCTGTAATTGAGTATGTAATCCACGGTGGCTAAAAATTACTTGCAAGATGAGTAAGATACCTGTATCTTAAGCAGTCTTTTTATTAGAAGAGAGGAAGAAACAGTCATGGAGTCCTGGCCTTCCTTAGTAAGCCATCACAGGAATCTAGACAAGACCCTGGCGGGGCAGAAATATGCATCTCTCCCTTAAAGACTGATGTTTCAGTCTCTGGAATTATTCATGTGCTACCTTACAGGGCAAAGAGGATTAAGCCTGAGATAGAATTAAGGTTGCTAATAACTGAAGTCTGAAATTGGGAGATTATCCTGGATTATCTGAGTGGGCCCAATGTAAGCCAAGAATCCCTGAAAGCAGGGAGGTGGGACAGACGGTGCAGATGTAACTGTGTACGAAGTCACAGGGCTGACGTCACTGGAGGTGAGGAAAGAGATTCTTCTTCCCTACAGTTCCCATGATGCTTTTAGCCCAGACACTGTAGCAGATCTCTTCCCACTCTACAGGGATACACGGTAATAATTTGTGCTGCTGTTAAGCCAGTGCATTTCTGTAACTTACTACAGTAATAACAGGAAAACCTCAGAAGTTACATCAGTAATAATAGTAGAAATAATAGCAACTATAAGTATTTCTGGTCATTTACACAAACTAAGTAAGGTGGTTACAGCTTCCAAAACCTAGAAATCAATGCTTTATGCAGAAGATGTGATGACTCCACATGAAATAAGGCACCAGGCTGGGTCAGAGACTGTGTGCAGGCATGCTTTAGATACAACCATGCTTTTCCTCTACCGTAGTGCTTAGTAACAATTATAAACAGGAGAAAAATGTTACGCTCTGCTGTGAATTTTACACAAAAGTAAGCATTTTCACACTATATGAGATACTGTAAAGAGGACACTTCCTTGTGCAAAATAGTCAATTATTTCTTGGGCTTTTCTCATCTGGATGTAACACACACACACACACCACACACACAAATGCATGTGGCATGTACACATATGTGTGCAATTGCACATGTACACAAGCTTATATACACGTGGAGTTGATTTTGATTTTCAATCCCTCTTCACTTTATTTTTGACACAGGGTTTTCCACTGAGCCTTAAGTCCTTGTTTGGGACAGGCTGTCTAGCCCATAAGGTTCATGGATCTACCTGCATCTGAGCTCCAAGCCTTTAACAACAACAACAAAACGATTCTAAAACTTTGTGTATGGGCATGGTATATACACATGAATCGATCTGTCCTTGGAGGCTGGAGGTGTTGGATCCTCGGGAGCTGGAGCTCCATGAGTCACCTGACATGCATGTTAGGAACTGACCCTGAGTCCTCTGCAAGAGCTGAGCCTCCAGCCTCTCGGCCTCATCATTTACATAGGTTATAGGAATCTGATCTCAGATCTCTGTGCTTACCCACAGGCCTTTACCAACTGAGATGTCTCCATAGCCTGCCTCTTGTATACGGAACAACTGCAGACAGCAGGACGAGGCCCTACTGTCAGAGGATGTATGTTTCTGTGAACTGAAAATATTTACCCCAAGCTCAAAAGCAACTTGTGCTCACCTGTTGTCAAAGGCAAGTGGGTAATGCTGTTTAGACAGGTCAGGGTGAACCATGTGGAGGACAGTGTAGCCCCAGAAAACAGGAGGAGAAGAATTAGTTTCAGCATGCCCCGGATAAAATCTGCAAACCTGAAAAGAAACAATGTTAAATTAATCCTAGCTAGACTTCTCAGTATTGTTTACATTAGCAACATACTTTCTTTAAGCAACCATTTCTTGAATTTTCACTGCATAATTTTAAAAGCCAGTTATAAATATATATTTCCTTCTTTTCTTGAGTTACTTATGTTACTTTTATAATAATTTTCCCTCTTATATAAACTGTTTGGAGTCTACTGCTCACAGAATAGAATTATAAGTTGACTTTTATTCTATTTTTATACTTTTAAAACATTTTATAATGAACACATATTAGCTCAGTTTTAGAGTTGACATTGAAGTACAAAGTTGGCTCTTACAAAACTCACACCCCTGTCATGCACACAAGCACCTCTAGAGCATCCCTCCTCCAGCAGGACCTGGCCCTGTTCTGTATGCAAGTGCCTCTGAGCATCCTCCTCCAGCAGGACCTGGCCCTGTTCTGCCCTCCTGCTCCCTTTTCCAGTCGGGCAACTGTGTTCTGTTCTCATCCATGTGAAGGCTGGTTCCCACGGCAGGGTTTAACTTAGGCACTTCCTTGCAGAGGACTTTCTGCTGGTAACACTAATACTGCAGACCCTCTTGTGGCCCACTCCTGCTCTGCTCATCCAGGTCTTGTTTAACATGGCCCTTCATGCTCACTCAAGTCCTCCCCTGCATTCTGCTTTGGATTCCCACAAGGACTTTTCTCTGTTGGAAATCATTTGTTTATTTCATGTCTTTTTACTAAACTGTAAACTTTCTAAGAGCAAGAATACAGTGAAGCTGTGGCAACATATGGCTATAATCCTAGTACCTGGGAAGCCAAGGTAGGAGGATAGAGTTCAAAGCCAACCTGGGCCAGACAATGAGACCTGAAAAGCAGTCTGGGGCAGGGGTAGGGTTGGGGAGGATGCTGGATGTTATCTCATCAAGCTGAGAACTTTACAGCATTTTAGATTTTCAAAACTCACTACCCTTTTCCTGAATCTTCATCTACTAAAAATCATGCCCTTCACCCCTCTTCCCATTTCCGTTTGTTGTTTTCTTCTTGCCGCAGCTCTGGCTGTGACTAAATACAGCTACTCTATTCTTCGGAATTACTTCTATTATAGAAATGTCCACAATATGACATTAACCATGTCCTCTCCATTCTGCCTTAAAACTGACTGTAATGTCTCCTTTATGCACCTGTCCTTTGCAATCCTTCAATACTAGCCGCTTCCTCTTCCCCCTCCCCCTCCCATTCCTGCATTTATTTGATATGTGATTGATCATGTTGGTTAGTATGGAATATGTGACTCTGTGATATGAGAGCTGCCACCACCTGTGGGTGGGAAGAACGGACTACTTGCTTACTGAAAGGTTTGCTATCATTTAGCGGACACTTCTACACGCTGTGGAGGATCCCACAACCTAATAAAAATGTCTGGCCCCCAAGATGTGTCCCCAAGGAGACACAAATGCTTAGTCTAAATTCTGAGTTTACGAAGGATTATTATTTATTACAGAAAGATTGTAAATGATTCTTGTCAGAATTGTCAGGACAACGTGTTTCAAATCAGTCAAAGGGATTTCCTAGCTCAAACCTTTAGGTTTTGGATTTTATTCTAACAAAAACAAAACAAAGCAAAACAACAACAAAACTCCAAATAAAGCGAGCTGGATTTGACTTCATTCCTGCCTCAACCCAGGAATATAGAAACCTCAAGGTCTACATTGCTGTCCAGTGCAAAGAACATTGTGTTGGACACTGAGAAGTTTATGTATCCTCTTGATCTCCTCAAATATGTAATTAGATTTGTTTCTTCCTAGCAGACTGATTGGCAGGTCTCGGTGTGATATACTGGCTTGGAGGGCTAATGACATACTTTAGAAACATCAGGAGTAGTTTCTATTTCTAAGATTTCTGGTTTTACAATAAAAAAAGAATCCTCTTGCTTTTTCTAACCCATTTAAGAATTTGTTGTCATAATGGGTTAAGATGAAAAAGAGTTTAAGGAAACTGGAGACCTTAGCAGATACTTTCATTACAGAGGGATAATCACAGGAACATACCTATACCCTATACCTGTTAATCAGGTCTGCCTTCCCACAGGCGCCCAGAGACACTTAGACGAAAAGCTCTTTGACACGTCTTCTTGCTAACTACTACTTTACCTTTTATTATTATTTTTTTTTAAATTATATCACTTTTTTGGGATGGTCCCACGTGAGGATGCTGCTCTCAAATAAAATGAAGAGAAGGAGTTTAATTATACTGAAGATACACTTCCTGCCTTCAGAAACCACTTTGGGAGGGACTGCTCCCAAGCAGGCTTCTTGTAGCTGGAATCCTTTCTGCCGCGTGCACCCACACAAGTAGCAACTTCTGGCCTTTTCTTCTGCTTTTTCCTAAACAGTGTTCATACTGGAAAGCCTACTTCTTATCCACCCCCCCCCATTCACTTATGAGCTTGATATGAAATATTCTCACCTTGCCATAGCTATCCCAACCACACAGCCTCCAACTATGGACCAAAATCCAATCCAGCCAGCATCTACCTGTTAACAAAGTAGAAGACTTGTTATTAACACATTAATTAGTGTATTAATACAATAACATTAATACAAGACTGGCATGTTGCAACCAAGAAGAAATTAAATTAAATCCTCTTCAGTCAATATTAACAGCTAGCTAAATGGCAACAAATCTAGAAAATATTTAAGAAAATGGATAAAAGGATTCATGTGTAACTAATGAATACAAATTTATCTATGTAATTTTATCCTCTATTAATTTTATTGGAATGTTTAAATCAACAAAACAATACCATTAAATATTTTCAGAAATGTGCTATACACTAGCTTTGTCTAGTACTGCCTAATGCTAAGAATTCTAGTAAGAAAGGATACAAAACGGTCCATGACCTTAAGTAGTTTAAATCTAACTGTCATACATAAAAACTCTTATAATTGGTTGCTAAAACATCTGGCCATCCCTAAGACTGTATGGAGTGATGAGAGACATGGGGCTGAGGAAGAGGGTGGTAGTATAGCCTGGATACAACACACACCCCAGGCCTCACGTGACTCAGCTTGGTCGCCAGATGCTGGTACTACCTTAGAAGTTCTGGAAGCCTTAGGAGGTAGGGCCTACCTGGAGGAAGGAGGTTACTGGGGTCATGGCCTTAGGGAATGTATCTTGTCCTGGGCGCCTCTCTATGGGAACTGAACTGTGGTGCTGCCCGCCATGATGTTTGGCCTCTCTCAGCCCCACAGCAATGTGCCACGCCGACACAGAATGGAATCTATAGAACCATAGCCAAAGCAGTGCTTGCTTCCTATTAAGTTGTTCTATCAAATGTTGTCACTTACAAGTCTGATGAGCACAAGTAGATAGAAAAAAAGAGCTGATCTGAGAAACTGTTTCTATTCCCTACTGGTGAGCTCAGGGACCCTGGCCAATTATGCCTCCTACCTACAAAACAGTGAGGGAGGCTGTGTGCCCAGGACTTAGCTCCTGAACAGCACGCAGCAAGTGCTCACTAAGCATTAGCAGCAGGTCCCATCTCAAGATGCTTCTCCCATTTTAGCTCTTCCCCGGCTTCAATCACACATACTTGGGGCACATTGCTGCCTGCATCTCTACAGTACTTGTGCAGGCGTGTTCATGTCCTGGTGCAAATGTGGAGGACACCTCTGGTGCTGGGCCCACCCTGCCTTTTACTTTGTTTGAGCCAGGGTCTCGTTTGTGGCTGCTAAGACGGCCTTCAAGCTTCAGGAGATGCTCCTGCTTCTCTCCCCTCTCACTGCAGCAGCACCTAGTCTGCAGCCTCTGCTCGGCCACCGGTTTTACCAGGTTCTGATGACCTACACTCAGGTCCTCTTGCTGGTGTGACGAGCCCTTTACCTGCTGAGCCTTGCCGGCGTGTGGCACAGCCTTTAATCCCAGCCTTGGAGGTGAGGGCGGATTTCTGAGTTCGAGGCCAGCCTGTCTACAGAGTGAGTCCAGGACATGCTGGGCTACACAGAGATACTGATCGATATCCAAAAAATAATAATAAATAAAAAAAAATAAAAAAAAAAACTGCTGAGCTTGTCTCTCTGCCAGCCTCCATTTCATCCGCCTCTGGTGAGTGCACTGTGTGTACACAAGAAGTGACCTAGCTGTACGATGCGGCTTTTCAGCGTTATGTCTTTCTTGTTAAATTAAAATTAAGTATAATTAATTATGCTATATCTGTGTGATCAGGACTCTGATCTCTCCTAGTTAAACTAGAAAGATACCAGGAAGGCTTTTGTTCAAACACAAGGTGCAGATATGAAAATCGGCAATTTATAGCTTGCTGTCTTAGAACTGACACAGTTGGAATGATTGCCACCAAAACACGGTCAAGAACTGAGAAAGGGTGACTTGTGGCAAAGCTCAGCTATGGTGTAGCGCCCAAATCCCTGGTGAGTCAGTACAGAGAAGAGGGGCCTTTTATAGACGAAGGGCTGACTTGTCCTCTGCCGTGTGATGGTGCAGAGAAAAGGGACGTCTAGAGGTAGAAAGGGAATCTGGCAGTTACAAAACCTGCTAGTGTTTTGATTTTGGACTGCCTAGCCTCCAGGATTATTAGAAATAAATTTCTGTCACCATCAATTTCCTAGTCTAAGGTATTTTGTTAAAGTGCGGGGTGTGAACTGAGACAGGTGCACGTGGTAATCTGAATTAATATTGTGGTTGAAAATACAAACTCTGGGAGGAAATCTATCTGAAGCCCAGAAGAGCCTGGTGGATGGCAGAGTTATGGGAGTATGACCTAGGCTGGGAAGAGAACCCAGAGTGACAGTCTGTATATAACTTTCTTTACAGGTATCTGCTTATTTCAGAACATGCATTTAAGGGACAGACATATGGTTCATTTCATTCACCTAGGGAAAAAAGATATGAGTTTGGAGCTCACTGTAGGATGAGGACCTTGTGAAAACAGACTTGACTTGGGGACCCTGGCAGGCACACTGCAAGAAGAGGGCACTGGAAGTGCAATGTTCTCTCATGAGACTAAAGTTTAGATTTAAAAGCAATCCCAGGTTCTCTCCAGAAAACAAACCAACCAACCCCCACAATTCTCTTTGGAGGAAAAATAACAGCCTCTTGCCATCCAGGTGATCTCTTTACATAGTCTGTGCCTAACACTCAGCCAGACGTCTCTGTACACAATAAAGCAGCAAGAAGTTATGAATGCACTCCTGACATAACAGGACAGAGAGCGGGGCCTGAGGTGCAGACTGTGAATGAATACTACTAGGAGATGAAAAATGTAAGCGTGTCTACTGTATTAGAAATCTGTACTAGAACAGAACAAATCAAAATTATCACTCAAAACACAATCAATAAAGTTAAAACTCAGATGAATGTAATAGTATATTACAGCTACAGACTAAAGTGTTGAGCTGGAAAAATGATAGATAAAATATCCAGTCAGAAGCATTGAAGGAAAAAAGGACAGGATGCAGTACAAAGGTGTAAGATGTCTACGTGATTGGAAATGCAGTGCAAAAGTATAACCTCCATGGTGCCACCCGAGAAAGTGGAGAACATAAAACTTAAGGAGATGCTGGCTAAACATTTCTAGAAACTGAAGAGACAAGTTCTAGATCCAGAGTCCTACAAACCTCAAGAAGAAGGTTGTGGGGCTGGGGTGTAGTTCAGTGGGGAGGGTGCCTGCCAAGCATGTGCAAAACTCCAAGTTAGAGCTCCTAGCACTTCATAAAATGGGGCATAGTGACAGGTGGCTGTGACCCAGCACTCCACAGGTGAAGACAGGGGATCAAGGTCATCCTTAGTCACACGGTGAGCCTGAGGTCACCCTGGGTTACACTGAGTTCCTGCTGCCAACCTTATTTTAATTTTTAAACAAAAATTAAAATCTATAGATGTTATACTTGTAAAAGAAAACAGGGCATGTCCTTATAAACACCTCCCACATCACAATGGATTCCAGAAATATTTTAAATTAAAAAATAATGAGGGGCTTAAAACCATTCAGAGAGATATGGCCATAGACAAATGGAATAATAATAAGAGTACTACTTAATTAAGCTTATGGGATGGGATGGAAAATCCATACTTTAAAAAAAAAAATAAAGTAGCCTTAAAATGAATATATTTAAAAAGTTGAAAAATCAAAGACACTCAGAGGCATTTATGTTTAAAAATTAGGAAAAGGAGCAAAGTAACTCATTCCTATAGATGAGAACAGAAGAACATAAAGATGAAAGTATAAATCAACAGAATGTTCAGAAAAGAAACATTCAATAAAAAGCTAATGGAATTACTCAAGAAAAAACTGTGCAAGAAGACACTAATATTCAGGGGAACTAATATCCTGAATTACTGGTCCTGGGGGCTAATAAAATCACCAGGGAGTAGATGACCATGATATGCCCTTTGCCAGGACACTAAGAAACTGGCCTGAGACAGACAAACAAACAACATAATGAAACTGATTTAAAAGATATATGAGTAATTTTGTAACTTAAAAAAAATCTATTTTGGGGGCTGGAGAGATAGCTCAGCAGTTAAGAACACTGACTGCTCTTCCAGAGGTCCTGAGCTCAATTCCTAGCAACCACATGGTGGCTCACAGCCATCTGTAATGGGATCCAATGTCCTCTTCTGGTGTGTCTGAAGACAGTGACATTGTACTCATATACATAAAATAAATAAATAAATCTAAAACAATTTCCTACTGAAATGTTAATGTAGGATTGCTTAAAAAAACCTATTCTTCTTTAGTGTGTATGTGTGTTTGCTATCATGCATATGTACCACATGTATGCAGAGCCCAGGAAGCCAGAAGAAACCTGAAATTAGAGTTAGAGATAGATGGTTTTTGGCCGTTGTGCAGGAGCTGGGAACTGAACCTGAGTCCTCTGGAAGAGCAGCAAGACCTCTTAACTGCTGAGCCATCTCTCTAGCCATAATTTTTTTAACTTTTAAAGAAACAGATTCAATATTTAAAACAAATTTTTTTTTCACAGAAAAGTAAATGTCTTATATAGTAAAGTCTACCAAATATTTAGAGAAGAAAAAAAGATCAAACCCATATATATTTTTTAAATCTATTTTTCTAAATCTATTTTTCTTTTTGGAAATGGTATCTCTCTATGTAGTTCTGGCTGGACCTCAAACTCATAATCTTATATGAACTCTTTGAATAAAAGAAAAGAGAGAATCTGTCCCAAACTGCTTTAATAGCAGCAAAGCCTTGACACTGCTACTAAGGATGCGGCTCAGTGTCAGGGTGCTGGACCCCAGCGGTGTACAAGCCAAGCACACTTCTCGCACTTGGGAAGCAGAGGCAGGAGAACCACAAGTTCAATCATCCTTGGCTATACAGCAACTTGTAGGCCAGCCTGGGCTACTTGAGAGCCTGTTTTAAAAGCAACTAAACAAACCCTCAATCCTTAAAATCCTAAACAGACAGGACAAGAAAGGAAAATTACAGTTCCATCTCATTCTGGAGCTCAACCAACCCAGAGATCTTCAAAACTCCACAGACCACCGACAGATTAGAGTCCAAGAGCAAAAGGTAAGGAAGTAAAGATGTAAAGTAGTCCAATGGCTACTGTACTGTTTCCCAAGAGAATACAAGGATGTACACTTATGAACTAAAAGCAAAGATTTTTTTCCTCTTTCTTTTGCAATATAGTCTTTGCTAAGTTTAACACCTAGACTATTGAAAAACTGGATTCTGTTGATTACTCTTTTCTTGTTTAAAACATGGAGCATAATTTCCAAGTTTTTTGTATGTCTAATAGGACTGTTAAATTCTACTTTGAATGCTGTGGGTAGTAAACATAGAAAGTGCATTCTTTAGTTGTTCTCTACACTGGGTGACTTCTGTCTGACAGGCTGCACTGTGGAGGACAGCCCTGTGTGTGCTTGTGGTAGAGAAGAAAAGAGACTTGAGGCTCTGTTTGGGAGGGCTACACCTGTAGTCTTCAGGGCTTGCTGCAAGCTTTGCTAACGGTGTTCATATAGAGTAAACTTTGTCTAAAGAAGGGATGGCTCTCCATTCTGCACTTAATACTCATGAGACCTGGCTAAGAGCATAGGCATGTAAGGCCAGATATAGGGAGGCTGAGGCAGGAGGACTGTAAGCTCAAAGCCTACTTGCATTACAGAGTGAATTCAAAGCCAGACCTGGGGAACTCAGCGAGGTCCTGTTTTAAGGGGGCTGAGAGTTCATGTCAGTAGTAGAATCCTTGCCTAGCCTGTGTGAGGCCCTGGAAAATTAATTTCCAATAGTGGGGAGAAACGGTTCTGGGGTGTTGCTGTCCTGGCTCCACACCGCTACTCCACCTCTGCTGTCTTCGCTCTACTTTCAACCCTGAGGCAGGCTTCCAGCTAAGCTCCTGGGAGCTCTGGGTGTACAGGCTGTTTCTCAGCCAGGGTTACGGGGGCAGGAGGGAATGGCCCCACTCTGGTCTACTAGCGAGCCTCCTGCTCATTCCTCTTTTCTATTTTTCAGCAAGAAGAGTAGGCAAGAGATTTGAACAGGTAGTCACAAAATAGAACATTCAAATATCGGCTAACAGTTGAAAAAGACAGTCCAGATGTCCCTGTGATGCATACAAAGCACAGACACTAGTACGTCTATAAAAAGGCTTCAAACACTGCGGAATAACCATGTGCTCTATCAACGTGGAACAGGAGAAGCACCAGCTGCTACTGACAAGACTGTAATGGATATGGCCGCCTCAGACGGGATTTACATTGCCTGTCAGAGAAGGCATATGTGAAAAGCAACAGTTCCATTTCTAGACACACAAGCAAAAGAACTGTGCAGGAGGAGCATTGAGAACAATGCATGAGAATGGTCAGTCACACAGTCCCTGCTGTGACAGCAAAGAGTAGGAGACAACCCAATGTTCATTAAACGCAGATGGCCAGATTGTTTACTCATGGAACTATGGCAGTGCTCTGAGTCTCTATCTGCCTCTCCTACAATGCTGTCTGGAAGCAAAAAGAATGCAGTAAAGGCAGCAAGCGTGGTAAACAGTTTAATCTCATGGGTGTTCCGCATTTGTGTGTGTGTGGTGTGTGTGTGTGTGTGCGCGTGTGTGTGTGTGTGCGTGTGTGTGTGTGTGTGTGTACGCGTGTATATGCATTTATAAGTGCGGGTTGGAGAACAATGTGGAGAATCGGATCTCTTCTTCTACTATGTGGATTTTGAGTATCAAACTCAGATCATCATGATTTTACCCACTGAGCCATCTTGCTGGCCCATGGTTATGTTTTATAAAAAGGAAGCATCCTAATTCTGAGACAAGAAAGTACTTAGAATAGCAATATATCAGATGATGGTTTGTCATTTGCTTTATCAAGTATCACACCAGGATAAAGGATGAAGTTACCAAAACTAAGAAATTTCCTCTTCTGTTTATCAGCAGCCAAAGAAATGCAAAACTCATGCTGATGTTAAAAATCAAGTTTTCAACTGTCACATAGGCATCCTGCTTTTTAGATGCAACAATGATTTAGGCAACACTTTACCTAATCTTTGAAGCTAAAACATATCACCATTATTTATAAACTAAATGAGCTAAAATACTGACAACATATTCAGACACAAATACTTACTTGACTAACATGAACTGGTGTTAAAATTAAGTCCAGAACTCCAGACCAGCCAGCAAACACACCAAGTGGTATTGCGTATGCTAAAGCAATCATCAAAAACCTCAAATTGCTGCAAAAGAAAACATTATTACAAATTTAAAATGTTGAATTTAAACTATTTATGAGATACTTAAGCCATTTTGAAACTGGAACACAGAATAGGAAGTGTGTGACCATTTATTAATAAACTTGAGATTATTTAACATTTTAATTTTTTCTAAGAATGTACTCTGTGGCACCTAGCCCTAAATGGGATGATTTTATCACAGCCCTGCCCTCAAGGTCAGTAGGTAGGAAGACTATAAGAGCCAGAGTTGGTAGAACCAGGCAACCAGGACAGAGGCACATACAAACTCAGAGACTGTGGAGGCATGCACAAGACCTGCCCAGGTTCAGTATACACAAAATCCAACATCGAGAAGGGAGTGGCCACAAAGTCTCACCCCTACCCAAGAAGCTCTTTGTACATGATGTCTACTGGAAGCAGGAACATCAGTTTTCTTTAGTGCAGTCATAATGGATAATATCAAATCACACTCCAGGGCAGGTCCCACACTCAGAAATAGTTGGCTAACCCCAAATGAAACCCATGGCTCTTTTCTTTTCTTCTCTTTTGTGTTTGGCTTTCTTAAGAGAGATAATATGAAGCTGGGTGGGGAAAGACGTGGATAAGAACCTGAGATGCATTGGAGGAAGGGAAAGATTATGATCAATATATATTATGAAAGTTACAAAAAACCCAACAAAACAAGAAGTTGCACGCGTAGCCTTTCACTTATAGTTCTTAAAATCCCCAGTGTTTGCTGTGCTATACTTATGTGCTATACTGCATTTAGGAGGCTGAGGCAGGAAGGTTACTTTGAGTTTGGGGCTTTAAGTTCCAGAACAGCCTGGGTTACAGATCAAGACCCCATCTTAAAAAAAATCAAAACAAAACAAAAGAAAACCATACAGCACCTAGGAATGAACCAGGAAGGCCAGGGACTAATAAGAAACAAAGAGAGACAGTCAGGGAGGAAGGGAGAGGAGGAAGGGGGGGAGGGTGGAGAGAATCTTAAACCTAATTAAGAGAACAGAGACAATCTAAATAGATGGACAGACAGCCCATACTCTCAGCCTACATGTATCTATAAATTCAATGTAGTCACAAATAAAATCTTGCTTGTATTTTTTTCTAGAAACTTAAGAAATATGAAAAATAAAATTCCTTAGACAGCTAAGTCACCCTTTAAAAAGCTTGGCGCAGAAGCCCTTGTCCTGAGGTAGTGGTCAAGGCAGTGACAGTATAGCACTGGCTCACAACAAAGAGGACCATGGAGAAGCATGGGGACCGAGACCCAGAAATCCTACACACAGTGAGATGGCACTGCCAGCCGTGTGCCAGGGATGCTTCCAGACGCTGCTCACCATCTGAGAAGAACATCCTCCCACACCAGTTGCCAACAGCATTTACTAAGGTGGGACAGAAACCCAGATGCGAAAGAAAAAAACAAGCAATAATTTTAAAAACTGTGCAAAATTATTAGGCCGACAGCAGACCAGGAGTAGATACTTGAAAGTGTTTAGATCGACGAGAGATTTATACTTAAAATACACAAACCATTTAAGAACTACCATTAAAACTTGAGCAGAACTGTGGAGAGCAACTTAAGTAGATAAAATCTAATAAGCCACAAATCATAGAATGAGAGTCTAAACCTATTAATTATCACCTAATATAAATTAAATAAAACAGCTCACAGCTGTTACAGGGGCAAAATCAGATAATTACAAACTATTGATAATGTGACGTCTACTGGGCATTTCTGAGATCAGTCTGGCAATGCCCGGCAAGGTGAGCATAGAGAACCTAACAATGCAGCAACAGGAAGGAGCATTCTCCACAAAGACTCAGATCTATGATACGTGAGGGTACCATGGCAGTTGTGTCTTGGCAGCAGTGAACTGGAAGCAGTCCAGGTACACACTGGATGGATGGATAAAAGGTGACTGGCTAACCCTGAGGGCCATTTGTTTACTGAGCAGTGGGGATACAACCTGAGAAGAGAGCTCTCCACGTACCACGGACCACCCTCACCAGTGAAGTAAAAAACAAAGCCGGAAGGGAGAGTTAGGGCTGTCTCTCAGTGCTGGAGCAGAGCCAAGTGAGCACAGGCCCCGTCTCAATCCCCAGGGCCACTGACAACCAACTGTAGTGAGAATGTTGGTTTTCTTTTTTAAAAACCCAGTTATGCTATGTGATTATGTTTTTGTTTTAATCCCTGGTATGGGATATGGGCTGCTTCAGTTTGTCCATAGCCATTACCCATGATTGTCTTGTGCTCTAGGAGGGGCGTGATCTTAGACAGCTGCAGATAGTTTAATTCTGGGGACTCTGGAGAGGGTTTGGATCGGAGAGCTCTGAGAGGGGCTGGGAGGTGCTCTGAGGAGGCTGCTGCTCCCCTGCTGCTCCTGGTTGCTGTTGTGGTTTGCCGAGAAGATGGAGATACCCTTGTTAGCATTCTGTTAAACTCCACCTCCACAGTAACCTAGCAACAGCTAGGTATACCCCTTCCCAAAGCTACCTGGGAACGGCCAGGTAGCCCTGCCCACTATTATAAGAGGGGCTGTCTGGCCCCTCCTCTCTCTCTTGCTCTCTTACTCTCTTACTCTCTTGCCCTCTTGCCCTCTTGCTCTCTTGCGCCTGCAGGTCGTATCTGACCCTTTCCCCTTCCCCTTCCCCCTCCGCGTGGTCATGGCCAGCCTCCACCTTTCTCTGCTCTCCCCTCTGCCCTAAATAAACTTCTCCTCCTGGAACCCTCTGCCGCCGGTTTTTCTTTTTTAAACAACAATGGTGCCGAAACCCGGGATACGAAGACTTCAGGGACCTAAAGACCTGTGCACCCGCCAGCTCGCTGCTGTGACCATGTGACCCTAATCAGCAGGAAGTAGCCTGAAGAGATCTATGACCCTTTCTCCTCTAACCTTTCTCTCCTACCTAGTTGTTGGGGGTGAGAAGGGATTCGGGTGGAATAAGGGTTGGAAGGGAGGTACAGGTATAAGAACCAAATAAAAAAATAGCTCCCGCCGGGCGGTAGTGGCACACGCCTTTAATCCCAGCACTTGGGAGGCAGAGGCAGGCGGATTTCGGAGTTCGAGGCCAGCCTGGTCTACAGAGTGAGTTCCAGGACAGCCAGGGCTACACAGAGAAACCCTGTCTCGAAAAACCAAAAAAAAAAAAAATAATAATAATAATAATAAAAAAAGCTCCCCCAAAATAATCATCTAAATCAACCAAACCTAAAGCTAAAAGGAAGCCATCTCAGAACAAAGGTTTGACTAAAAATTCACCTGGAACACAAAGGACAGAGTCCTGTCTAATCACAGAGTACAACCATCTACCAGACCAGAACTGGGGATGAAGGAGCTGGCTCCTCCAGAAGTAAGTTTCCAATGAGAGCCAGCTAGAGAACAAGAAGAGACAACAGATATAAGAGTTCAAGCCTAATGTAAGGGGTGTCCCTAATCTAGGTCCTGGTTCAAGCAACTATTGAAAAGAACTCATGAAGCAGCAGGAAATGCAAACACTTGGGGTTAGAGACATGGCTCAGTAGCTGCTCTTCCAGAGGACCCAAGTTCAATTCCCCAGACCCACATGGCAGTTTGCAATTGTCTGTAACTCCAGTTCCAGGGGCTCTGACACTCTCACACAGATATATCTGCAGGCAAAATACCAATGCACATAAAATAAAAAATAAATAAATCATTAAAGAAAACTTTAAAAGAAAGAAAATGTAAACAGTAGCTTGATAGTAAATTATTGTTAGGACTTTTTGAGGGATGATGATACTACATTTATCTTTTTAAAAAAAAAAAAAAAGAGTTCTTAAACAGGGGCTGAGGCAAATGGATCTGGAATTTGAGCAAAGCTTGGGTCACAGAGGTCCTATCTCAGTCTTTTCAATGTGCATATTTTAACATATATTACATATACTAAGGTACTTCTGAACGAAGTTAACTGTCCTGAGGGAAGCGAATGGGGCAGAGATAAAACAAGGTGGCTGTGCACCAGTAACCACTGGCACTGGGCTCTTGGAAGTAGAGAAGGGATTTGTATTACTCTACTTGGTTCATATTATAATGTCCTAAAACTGAAAGCTTAAAATGTCACTCCTGTGGTACACACATGAGGTCTTAAGCATGACTCTCAGCATTGTGGTCCATGTCTGTAATCCCAGCACTCAAGAGATGGAGACACTAGGTAGGAGGAGGCAGGAGGATCAGAGGATCAAGGTCAATGCTGACCACAGAGTGAGTTTGGGGCCATCCTGATCAAAATGACATCCTGTTTCAAAAACAAAAACCACCCAAACAGAATGACATAAACTGAGACCAGAGCCATAAGAGAAACTGTATATATTTTACAAAAGCCAAGAGGTAAAGACATGCTCATAGAAGGCACCTGAGACATGGACGGGGAAGGAGGAGTCGGGATGTAAAACACAGATGAAAGTAAAGTGAAGGGATAAAGGGTTGCTGTGACCTGAGGGACCAGATTCAGTCCTAGCACAGAACCATCACCATGTACGTGGCCAACACACACAAAGGGTCACTCAGGTTACACAGACAAAAGCATTTTAAGAGAAGCCAATCCATGGTGGAAATTCCAAAGGACACGTGTTGATGGGTTTACTGTATCCAAATAATGAAATTACAAATTAAAGAGACAGCTGTTTTTTAAATTAAAAACATTAAAAAAAATCAGAATAGGAAGTAAGGATTTCTGAAGTTCTTTGAAAACTATTCTGCAGGCTTCAGGAATGGAGCAATGCAAGCCTCCAGAATCCCCAAGAGAGCCAAAAGTATAGTTTGTCACCATGCTAAATAAACAAGCCAAGACGCAGAGTGCAGGCCTTGGTGTGGCCTTTCATGAGGAGAAGACTACAATCCACTCCACAGCAGACACAGAGCGGCCCTGACTGGGGACATCCCTCTCAGAGGAATAAAGTTAACCTGTTGGAATAATTTGTTTACAACTCAGCATAACGTCCTTTAATGCTTCACATTTCCCACTGATAAATGAATTCTGCTGTTGGCTCTGTGGTGAGAAAAATTTAGATAAACAGCATTTTAAAGTATTATTATTTTAAACTATCACCCTGCAAATGAGTGCCACAGACCCCAATTAACTAAGAGTTTTTGTTGTATTTATTTAATTATTGTGTATATGTGTGTGGGAGAGTAAAATGAAAGAGATGAAAGACAGATGACTGATAGAGACAGAGATAGATGATAGAGATATATAGATAGATAATAGGTAGGTAGACAGCTGATAGATGAAAGAGATAGATAGATAAGATAGATAGGTGATAGATATGATAGGTAGGCAGGCAGGCAGGCAGGCAGATAGACAGACAGACAGACAGGACAACTTTTATGAGTTTGTTCGTTCCTTCCACCTTATGGATCCCAGGGATGGAACTTGTGGCATTGTGCTTGGTAGCAAGCACCATTACCTACAGAGCCATCTTGCTGTCCCATGATGCTTTCTTTTTTTTTTTTTTTTTTTTTTTGGTTTTTTCGAGACAGAACGGTTTCTCTATGTAGCCCGGGCTGTCCTGAAACTCACTCTGTAGACCAGGCTGGCCTCGAACTCAGAAATCCGCCTGCCTCTGCCTCCCAAGTGCTGGGATTAAAGGCGTGCGCCACCACCGCCCGGCTCCCATGATGCTTTCTTAATTGGTTATGTGGAAGGTAATGTGCACGGTGCTATAGTGAAGTGGATTTTCAATACCCTAGAGTAAGAAATGTAACTTTATTTGGCGATGTAAAAACAGTGTTCCTACCTACGGTACTTCATTTCACTTTGTCTACAGAATGACAGGCTGTGAACATGTGAAATGCGGATATTCACAACAAGAAGCTGAATTTTTAATTTCTTACTTTTAGCTAATTTAAGCCTACATTTTAAATCACAAGAAATCAAAAGTACTTTCCCACTAAATGCTATGTATTCATTAGTTTAAGTGCACTGTTAGAACTAAAGCCCAGGGCTTCCCACTACTAGGCACCACTCTACAAAGTGTGTGACTTCTCTGGTCCTTAAGCTTTATCTTCTGAAGAACTAACTGCACCTCACTTTAACAACTGTAACACACACACCATTACTGGGGTACACACACTGTGGTCACCCATCTTCCTGGTTTAATCCTAATTTTCTTCTACACAGTGATCTACTACTGCAGTCTGCTCACTGAAACAAAAGCATCTGCGAATACCACGGGTGGCAACACGCTGCAGCAGCAGCTCAGAATTACATATTGCTGTGAGAAGACGCAGGTTACTTAAGTGGGCAGTGCTGAAGACACTTTCAGCAAACCTGTGGTGAATTCTGTCAGACATCTGTATTCAAAAGAACCAAATACATCAAGAGGCCAGAGGTGGCAACATTTACCATTAATCCCAGTATTCCAGAGGCAAGTGGATGTTCACGGCAAGCATGGTCTACAAAACAAGTTCCAGGCTAGTCTTACAACCAAACAACAAGAAGAAAATGAGTTGTAGAAATTAGAATTAGGCCGGGCGGTGGTGGCGCACGCCTTTAATCTCAGCACTTGGGAGGCAGAGGCAGGCGGATTTCTGAGTTCGAGGCCAGCCTGGTCTATAGAGTGAGTTCCAGGACAGCCAGGACTACACAGAGAAACCCTGTCTCGAAAAACCAAAAAAAAAAAAAAAAAAAAAAATTAGAATTAGATACCCAAATAATACTCCAAACAGTTGTTGGCAGGTTTGAACTTAGGACCTGGGCTAGCTATAAAAAGGCTTTTGGGTTCTTGCATAAAAAGAAAAGTAGTTTTAGATGACAAAATAGTAAGATTATTATTTCAGCTATGGAAATTTTGTTTAAAATTATGAGAAAAAACTAAAGACTGATTTTATTCTAAAGAAGTGACAGGTCATCAATTATGACCCCAATAAGGTCCTTTCCTTTAACACCAAGGACCTGTGCAGTCAAGGTGTGAGAATACAATGATTTATTTTTAATTTCAGATAAAAAGTAGAGCATTGGAAATATTGCTCAATAAATACTTTTCAACTATAAATCTGATGGAATTTAAAGATACATACAGTTGAATAAAATACAATACCAAAATTAATTTTACTTATTCCCTTCTAGTATTTCTTAGTGAGATACTAAAAACCTTATGATATATGTGACTTGGGTATTCACACAAAGGATACAATGATAAAGTTCTTTATTGCAAGGAATTTACCATGGGGGAAAGGGATAGAGAGATCTAAAAAAAGAACCAACTAGAGAGCTAACAATTGGTAACAATTCCTGAGAGCTGAATAGGAAAAAAATTTTCAAAAGGTAACATCAACTGTCCCAAGTCACAATCCACAGTGACATTTGATATGTCTGAAGAGTCAGACTTAGTCCCAGAGTATTTGAGGACAGTATTTAACTACATTTAAGTTAAGCCAATAAAATGAAGTAACATATTACACCTGCCTATTCTATGAGCTCAGTGGGGTACCCTGAGACGGTTTTAGATGATAAAGAATATCATTTTATTACTTTGTATTGACTAGTGCCTATGTAATGTGTGTTAGCAAACAATAAAGAACCCAAATAGGAGGAAAGAATATAGCAAATACAAAAATTCCATAATTTTACAAACTATATGGTATAAATTTCTATGTAACAGAAATTATTTATAGAAATTAAGAGATCTAATTTTTAAAATATTTTTAAAAAATCTAAATATTAGTCTACATGGAATGTGGATAGAGCAAAATTTAATGACATTTTGGTGTAGTGAATTTTCAACATATATTTCTGATAGAAAATTAACTAATTAATGCTGAGAAATAAACAGCTCAAATTATTCTTGAACATTAAGAATCAGGAGCTGGAGAGATGGATTAGGGGGGACAGCACTTGCTCAGCCAGCAAGGCTGACAACCTGAGTTTGCTCCCTGGAACTCATGTAAAGGTGGTCCTCTGACTTCCATGTATGTTCTGTGGCACATCTGTGCCACCCCAATGACAGACAAGGAGACAGACAGACAGACAGACAGACACCCCCCCCACACACACACACACAGAATACACTGACAGCAGCTACAGCCACAGCCACACAATGCCCCTGAGTCTACTCACCTTAGTAACCTACAAAAGCTCCGCCGGTAACTCAGCCGCTGGCTTGCAGCAGCAACACTGGGAGGAAGAGGAGGCCGGGGCGGGAAATAAGCGAGCGTGGCAGAGAATATTAGGCAGACAACTCCAAATTCTGAAAGAAAAATGAAAGTGAAGTGTTATCCATGATACAAGAGTCAATACTTATTTCTTTAATACCTAATTCAATAATGACAAGCAAAATTTGATGCCTATACGGGCCCAGAGCATATAGTGTGCACCCCTAAATTCCCCAGGCCACCAATAGGAGGCGCGCTATGAACAAAGATGCACAGAGGTGCCCAATTTGTGCCAGATCTCCAAAGGTTGAGAGAGGAACAAAGTTACTCCATGGGAAAGTCCATCCAGACCCTGTGGGAGAGACTCCTAAGCAGCCTCAGATGACTCTACAAGCACATACTCAGAAAGAAGGAATATGGGAGGACACTGGAAAGGACAGGTTCTGTCTGATGGAGAAGAAGACTTCTGATTCAATTCACACACTGTACAGGAAGGCTAAATGAGAAAGGAAGCAATTAAAAATAAGAAACGAAGAAATGCATCAGCATGTAATGTAGATTAAAATGTTCTCCTCTCTCCCTGATTTCAGTTTTATTCCCTCCACACCAAAACCCTGAAATGCAAATCTCATCGTGTAACTCTCTGTGATCTGTCTGTCCATGGGGGGCCTGTTCTAGAAGCTTCCCATCTGGCTTTACTGATGCTCACTAGATCTGAACCACCCTATGCTCCCAGTGGTCTGGTGCACCAGGTTCTCTCTCTTCACTGGAGTTCCCTCCATGGGTCTGTCTCTCCATTTTCCTCTGCCCGCTTGGGGTTCTGCTAACTCCTTCTCACCCTTGGGTTCCAGGTTAAATGCCACATCTCTAAGGAGTTCCACGGCACCCCCACTCTGTTCTGTGACTGTTTACCTGCCTATAAGCACTGCTGAGCAGGAACCGTGGCAATCCCAGTACCCAGCCAAAGACAAGTAAACATGAGGAGACTAATATTTAGCAAGCAAGTTAAAGCAAAATTCAGCATAATCTAGCCCCTTATCTTTATCAACTTCATTTTTTAGTACTTGCTCCTGACACACAAATAGTCCCAGGTATACCACCAGAGTCACTTCAAACAGGGGTCACATCCTATACTCTCTCATATACTCTCAGCCTTCAGGGTCCCCTGCATGAAATATCCTAACCTGGTGAATGCCTATGAAACTCCTAATGTTGTTCATGATTGTGTTCTTGGTAGAGCTTTCCTTAACCCTTCGACTTCTCCCTACACCTAGGAGAATTTGGTTTCCTCATCTTGTATGTCCCTGTTTGTACTACAATGGTCTCAACACTGACCTCACCAGTTTTCAGGGCTGAGCGCAGTACCTTAGATATGGTAAAGATCTATAAACAAGCAAGAAACAGGCATATGGGGAAAGACATAGAAAGGATCTAATAGGAGTGGAGTACAGGGCTTGACTCAAAGTAACAAGGGAATGGATGTAAGAATAAAGTTGATAAAGATAAGGGGCTAGATTATGTTGAATCTGCTTTAACTCACTTGCTAAATATTAGACTCCTCATGTATACTTGTCTCTGGCTAGGCACTGGGATTCAGAAAGGTCAGCATGATTAATAGACTAACATGCAGAGAGCAACGAAGAGAAGAATAAACTATAGGTGACTGGAGTTAATAGGGTGCAAGAATGTGGCCAATAATGGGCGAAAAAAGGCTGAATACTACCAACAGACCCTTGACAAATGTTTAGTCGAGCATGACATTTAGTGCTCTATACAGATGCCATGTCTAGAGAAGACTCAAGAATATATGCTATAGAGTGCTTTACTGTAAATGGATTAAAAGTGTAAAATTAACAAAGACTTTTCCTGTAGCAAGAACACATATTATTTAGTGCTTTCCTAGGAAGTGTTGTTTCAAACAATGAAAGTGCATTTCAGTAGGTATATCTGTCAGTCCTCAGGGGTCTCCGGTGATATGATCTGGCACAGCAGAACTAGAGAGCAGAGACTGGAATAGAAAACAAAGTATACAAGAAAAAAAATATCTCCAAAGTACCTGCATATAACACAGTCTCAATTCGGTCTTTAATATGAGCCCTGCTACTCTCCGCAGCGAGAAGGGGTGCTGTCCCATTAGGAGCTGGAACAACCAGGGGCCCGACAAGGAACGCACATGCTCCACCAAGGTAACTGAGCATCGATGCGATTGCTGTGGCCGTGGCTCGCTCGTCAGCAGAGAACCATGTTGTAGAGAGGAACGGTGCTGCATTCATGACAGTAGGACCTGCCAGTCCATTCAGTATCTGTCCCCCATGGATTAATCTGGAATTAGAAAAGTTGGAATGCCGTGAGACATTTGAGGCAAGCATTTTCTAAATGAAAAGAATATTAACCAAACAGCAGTTGAACTACGACAAGATGTGTATATATACATCCATGTAAAGAATGTGACAGTCTGAAAGGCGAGCTGATCTGCTTTCTAAATGGCATGCTGACTCTGGAAGGAGACCAAGTCTACTTAGTTTACCATTTACTCACTTTGCCAATATCAAACTAAGAACCTGCTATAACTTTGGTGTGGTGGTCTGAATAGGAATGACAACCATAGGCTCATAGATTTGAATGCATTGGTGACACTATTAGGAGGTGTGGCCTTGCTGGAAGAAATGTGTCATTGGGGGTGAGCTTTGGGGTTAAATTGCTCAAGCCAGGCCTAGTGCCTCTCTCTGCCTGCTGCCTGCAGATCTGGATGGAGAATTCTTAGCTGTTCCTCAGCACCATGTCTACCTGCATGCTGTCATGTCTCCACCATGACGACAATGGACTAAACCTCTGAACTGTAAGCCAGGCCTGTAATAATGAAATGCTTTCCTTTGTGAGTGTTGCCATGGTCATGGTGTCTCCTCACAGCAATAGGACATTGACTAAGACACTTGGTTCATTTTCCCATTATTGTTTCAATTTGCTGAAATATGAGAGCCTCAGTTCAGAAGAAACTTGCCAAGGCACTAACAAAGCAAGTTGAAAATTAGACTCAAAATGCATTGTGTTTTCCTAGTAGACTGCAGCTCATTAACAGTCGCTAGAAAACAATACAGCTGAGCTCAATATTCCATACCTGTTGCATGCCAGGTAATAGGATTATATCCACACACAAAATAGTAATCAAGACTCCTCTAATGTTAGACAGAAAGGCTCTGGCCTGGGTGGAGACCTAACGTTTCAATTGGGCTGGTTCAGTTACTTTGGCTGGGGACCAGCCCAGGGACAGGAGCTCACCTTAGGCCATGCAAAAGAGACAGGCAGAATCGCTGGTTCTTAATGAGATACTGTATTTTTCCTCCCCAGAATTTCGGTCCCCACCCCCATACATTAGCTCAGAAGACTGGAGCCATGTAGGGTTAGGTAAGTCTGCTGACTTTTCTCAATTATTCAAAAGGGGGATTGACTTTCTTCTTTCCTTCTTTTCATCTCTTTTCTAAGCATGCTTCTCCCAACACTCTGGGTTTTCTTAAACTCTTTTCCTAAAGCCTCCCTCTCACTGTGTGGTCCTTGTCTACCCTATGTGACACTGTGCCAGCAGTAGTGGCCACACTTCCCCTCCTCTCCTCCAAGCAGCTGCCAAGGTGTTAGAGCTTGCCTGCCCCAGAACTTTACACACTCATTTATGTTTGCCTGCCCCAGGGCTTTACACGCTCACTTATGTTTGCCTGCCCCATGGCTTTACACTCATTTATGTTTGCCTGCCCCATGGCTTTACACACTCATTTATGTCTCCATTTCAGTCTATACTTAAACAGGTCAGTGAAGATCACACTTGCTTCCATTCACTGCTCTCCTGTCCATTTTCCTAATCTGCTACCTAGTGAGTGCACTTACTGACCAAATCCTTGTCCCCTTCACCCTCCAACTCAACACACACTCACTCACCCCCACAAGCAATCCTGAAGGAAAACACCAGGTGATCACAAAAGTCTAGGCAGGGGAAGGAACCCACAGGTGAATGTCTCCTACCTGTGCTCCTTAAGCAGCATGTATGCTTTATATTCCCTCTCCTCTCCCCCCCCCCTTTCTCTCTCCCCTGTCTGCCTCCTTCCCCCCCCCCCTCTTTTCTCTGCTGGCATCTTAAGCCATTCAGGAAAAAATATCTCCTGAATGCAGAAAGAAGTATTAAAGAGGCAGGAGGCAGGGGCCTGAGCTAAGTGAGCAAGAAGTGAAATGTGCAAGGCAGGCCTACTCATCTCTCCACGAATGTTACATAGGTTACTTGAAGACAGAATAGCTCCAAATGCCATTAATACTGCTAGGTTCAAAAATGGAAAGAAAAATTAAGATCTCTTGTGTAAGGGAAATAATTTTCTGAGTGAAAGAAGTGAATTCACAATGTTTATGTGACCAAATAGTTCCTCTAAATCTGGCAGATCCCAAGATACCCATAGCAATGCTGTATCACATAATGTCTTTTTCAATATAGACCTGTTTAAGCATAATCTGTATGCAACTAAACTGTTTAAAACCCTCAAGTCATTCAAACAGATGCATGAGATCAATTCCATTTATAATTTTTTTGAAATTTTAATTTAGCAATGCAAAAAAAGCAAAGTGAGGGCCGGCAAGATGGCTCGGCAGGTTTAGGTGCTTACTGCCAAGCCTGATGACTAGAGTCTGATCCTTGGGAACCACAAAGCAAAAGGAGACAATGGACTATCTATCCTCTGACCTCTATGACCCTGCTGTGACACACACGTACTGTCTCCTCCATGCTCGACATTAATGCTGTTACAAAAGATGTTGAGGGTGTAAAGGGCACCATGACATCACTGTCACTAGCACGGTAGCTGAGGGCAGGGCAGAAACTAAGAACACATTGTTTCAGGCCAATAAGCCACATGGCACAACAGGGACAGTCAGGAGCTGTCCTAGGTAACTGGAGGTGTGTTATGTAGGTGTCTGTCAGCTGTGTTGCCTCTTTCTCACAGGGCTTCCAGAGTGTTCTGTGTCCCCAACCTTACCTGAATTGCTTTTGCTCCCTTCCTCCCATCTCACCCAGCTTCTGTGAGCCCCGTTTATCCCTCCACTGTAAGCCCCATGGAAATATGAGATAGATTTAGGGTTTCCATAGTGAGCAGCAGAGAGAGTAAGACACTGAGGCCCCTCCCACACCCACAGCCTGGGATGCAGGGACAGGACTGTGCACTCCAGGGCCTGGAGCAAGGCCCTGGCCATAAGTGGTCTGCTGAGTCCTTGACTGTTCTGGGAATCTGTGGCCCCCAATGTCCTGCACTGAGGACAAGCCCTAAGGGACATATGGACGGCATGACCTTAGGGGACAAATGGATGGCACCCGGGCACAGCTGCACTTCTTCTCAGTGTATTCAATATTGTTTAGATTCTCAAAGAAACGCCAATGGCTCAGTTCAGACCAAAAGCTACCTTCTGTGTTTTCTGAGCACTTGCTGTTTCAGTTGTACAATATCCTGGTTTCCTGTCCTTATGCTTTCTGGTATCATAGAACAAACACCTATGATTCCCACGTGATTCCTACTCAGAATAACATGTTTAATCACTTAAATTTCAGACCTACTCCCTTGAGAAGTTAATAACACATTGAAAAATACCATTTATAATTTTATAACTTCCCTTTCTCTAGAAAGCACTGGGTGGAGTCTCAGTCACATAACTAAATAGCTAAGGCAGAAATCAGAAATCCCAAGTGACCCCATTACCCACAGGCCCCGCTGTTCTCCTACAGGCCTCACCCTGAAGGTTCTTCATTTACAAATAAGGACAATAAAAGTCAGTGGCTGTTACAGTACCGCAGGCTGCAGGCCGGGAGAGTCAAGGGGCACAGTGCCTGGGACATTTTCATCCTGAGTGTAGCTCTACTTTACCAGCCCCCAGAGTATGACTTGCACTGCTGGAGCCAGAGACAGACTGACTTTTCAAAACCACAGCACATACTACCTTGGGATAAGCTAGTGTTCTTTACTTAAATTCTTTGTTTGTTTGTTTTGTTTTGTTGTTTGTGAGACAGGGTTTCTGTGTATCCCTGGCTGTCCTGGAACTTGTTCTGTTAGACTAGGTTGGTCTTGAATTCACAGAGATCAGCCTGCCTTTGCTTTCCATGTGCTGGGATCAAAGGTATGAGCCACCACCTCCAGCCTCAAATTCTATTTTTTTTTTTTTTTAAATTGTATTTACTTAGAAGCATTCAGAATGTCAACAAAACAGCCGCTTTTTTTTTTTTTTTTTTTTTTTTTGCAATTACAGAGTGGTATTCAGTTAACAGAACAACAATTATCTTCATATAAGCTGCATCAGAGACAACTGAAGATGGAAAAAAAAAACCCAAAAATAAAACCAAAAGAAAAGAAAAACAAAAACCAAACTACTGTCTCCATATATAACTAATTTGTGCTGTGCACCAACAAGAACCTGCTTTAAATTTCCATGCCAATTTACAACCCCCAGACTGTACCAGGCAAGGTTAGTGGCTATTGAAAATACCACCAGGACAGGGCTATCTAAAGACACATTCAGTAGTGTGTTAACTATACAAAAAAGACATGGTACAGTTTAAAAACAAACCTTGTACAGCCTTACATTTCAATTTTTTTCTTTAAAAGGAGTGAGTTGTGTATAGGGGGGTTAAATGCTTTATAGACAAGGAAAAAAAACTGCGCTAGAACCAACTTATTTACCATCATCTTCTTTATCTTCATCTTCCTCTTCTTCCTCCTCTTCCTCATCCTCTTCATCCTCCTCATCATCTTCCTCTTCCTTCTTTTTCTTGCTCTTTTCAGCCTTGACTACCCCCTTTTTAGCTGCATCAGGTTTTCCTTTAGCTCTGTAGGCAGCAATATCCTTCTCATACTTCTCCTTCAGCTTGGCAGCCTTCTTCTCGTAGGGCTGCAGTGTTGTTCCACATCTCTCCTAGTTTCTTTGCAACATCACCAGTGGATGAGCCAGGATGCTCGCCTTTGGTTTTGGGCGGTACTCAGAACAGAACAGGAAGAAGGCCAAAGGAGGCCTCCTGGGTGCATTGGGGTCCTTGAACTTCTTTTTGGTCTCCCCTTTGGGAGGGATGTAGGTTTTCATTTCTCTTTCATAACGAGCCTTGTCAGCCTTTGCCGTATCTTCAAATTTCCCCTTTTCTTTAGCAGACATAGTCTTCCACCTCTCTGAGCACTTCTTGGAGAACTCTGAGAAGTTGACAGAAGCATCTGGGTGCTTCTTCTTGTGCTCCTCCCGGCAGGTTTGCACACAGAATGCATATGAGGACATTTAGCCTCTCGGCTTCTTAGGATCTCCTTTGCCCATGTTTAGCTGATTTCCTCCATGAGGCACAGAGTCACCCAGTGCCCATCTGGCTCGCTGCCTCAGGCTGTCTCTAAGGAGCTCAATGTCACAAATTCTATTTTTAAATATAGAAATAATTTAGGATTAAAAAAATTACTTCTTATGCCAACAATTCAGAAACTTTCTCCCGATTCCATTTTCTTCCATCAACATAAACCACTGATACTGAAAATGGGAAGTCTTCAAACAGTCAGCCTTCTTCGTAGCCAAAAAGAAGGATCCAAATTAACTCCAGGAAAAAGGAAGTTAGGCAAAGAGAGACGGAGACCCTGGGAAGTCCCCATTTGGACACTTTGTTAGAGCTTCTATTTTTAAACGAAAACTAGTGTACTTTCCAATCTTTAAGGAATTTTGGCCAATTATGTCTAAATGCTCAAGGCAGCTGCAGGCTGCCACTGAAGGGAACAGAAAGCCTTGGCCCTCTAGGACAGTTAATAGTAGTTCTAAATACCAGTTACAGAAAGGACAGGGACACCGTGCAAAGCCCACTGAGGCAAGAGACTCAGCCTCTGTGCTCCTGCTCTGTTAACTGCAGTCTTTGCTGAGTCACCATTCTTAGAGCACATGCCCCTATTATCCACTACCCTCTTTTAGCCCCTCCCCCATCCCATAGTCCCATCTGCTGTCTAGAGAGTTTTACTTTCACTTCATGTCATCTGTACACAAATGGCTTTATGTATCTATAAAGACTACAGGACCCACAAACGAGAGAAAACATGCAGCACATGTCTTTCGCAGACTGACAGTTGCTTAATAGGTTGAGTCCATTTTCTGCACACAGCTTGACTCCATTTTCTTTATGTCTGGAAATCCACATTTTGTCCATTCTTCTGTTGACAGACACCAGGGTGTATATAGAACTTGGCTCTGTGACAGTGCTGCAGCAAACACTGGTGTGCCTGAGTTTCTGTGAGGAGTCAACCCGGTTCTTCTGGGTAAACACTGGCAGGCGTATTGCTAGGTCATATGCTCATTCTACTTTCTGTTTTCTGAGAAACTTCCATACTGATTCCAGAAGTGGTTGGACAAGTTCTCACTCTACGAGCAATGTGTGGCGTCCCCTCTGTCTGTCTCTAGGGCAGGACTAGATGTGACTTCTATTCTGACTGAGGTGAGATGGAATATCGATCAAGTTTTAAATTTGCATTTCTCCTATGCTAATGATAGCGAACACTTTTTTTTTCTTCACATTTCCTGGCCATTTGTATTTCACTGTTTGAGAACTGTCTGCTCATTTCATTGGCTCATTAACTGACTGAGTTGTTTGTTTGTTGGAATTTGGTATTAGGAGTTCCTACATGAACCCTCAGTCATTTCTCATTCAATAGGCTGTCTCTTCACTTACTCATTTCTTTTGCTGTACAGAAAACTCTTCAGTTGCATGAAATGTCATTTGTTAATCATCGGCTGTATTTTCTAAGCAGGCAGAGTCTTATATAAAGCCCTTGCCTATGCTGCTATCTTGAAGCACTTTCATACTCTCACCTCCTGTCAATACACAGCCTCGTTACTGCTGTGTCAGACCCACAGGGTATACCAACCCACAATCACCACAGCACAGGCAGCATATACTTCATCCATAGTGTACTCCTTCATGCATAACGCAATGGTCACAGGTTCAGATCACATGGATAATACTGTGCCCAGCACCCCTGCCAAGTCAAAAGTCTTTGATTTACATTGTGCAGTAGAAACCTGAGGGTTCTTTGGAAAGCCAGTTGGATGGCGTGGCAAACACGAGAAAGAACGTTTCATTAAGCCGGGTGGTGGTGGTACACGTGGAGGACACGTGATGTTTGGAGATTATAAATAGGACTCCACAGAGTGAGAGCTTGGCTTGCTGGTACAGCTAGCTGTGCAATGCTTGTGGGTCTTGAGTCTTCGCTGATCTTCACTTCCTGAGAGAGGCACAGCCTAGATCTTCTCCTGGTGCTCCTGTTGGTCCCTCCTGCTGACTCGAGCCGAGGCTGAGGCCCAGCTGTCTCTGCCAGGTTGTGTCACTGCTGTTGCTAACTGGACTCTACGGAACTGGCCTGCTGGTGAACCGTGAAGTGTTTGCGAGTGGATCCAGCTGCTGCTGCCTTCTCACCTGTGACTGAACTGCTGATTTCCACACAACACAGATGGGAGTTGCTCCAAAGAAACTTTGTAAACAGGTCCACTACCACTCCCCATATCCTTTCTCTTCCACTATCTCTGGTGGGTGGTGGGCTAACAGGGAGGTTAAAGTGTTTAAGAGCCATCATTAACAATAAGGTGTGAAAAAATTAAAGTTAAAACACTGCGTTTTAGCCGGGCAGTGGTGGCGCACGCCTTTAATCCCAGCACTTGGGAGGCAGAGGCTGGTGGATTTCTGAGTTCGAGGCCAGCCTGGTCTACAGAGTGAGTTCCAGGACAGCCAGGGCTACACAGAGAAACCCTGTCTCAAAAAACCAAAAAAAACAAAAAACAAAAAAAACCACTGCGTTTCTTTTTGGTACTGTTGGTCTTTCTCTTAGTAAATTGGGATTTTTTTTTTCTTTGTATGTGGAGAAAAATATACATATATGTAGTGCATTTGGTAGGATACACGTGTGCAGTGCACGTGGTAGGGGATACACGTGTACAGTGCATGTGGTAGGGGATACACGTGTGCAGTGGATGTGGTAGGGGATACACGTGTGCAGTGCACGTGGTAGGGGATACACGTGTGCAGTGCACGTGGTAGGGGATACACGTGTGCAGTGCACGTGGTAGGGGATACACGTGTGCAGTGCACGTGGTAGGGGATACACGTGTGCAGTGCACGTGGTAGGGGATACACGTGTGCAGTGCACGTGGTAGGGGATACACTTCCCCGTGTGCCAGATGCACGTGGTAGGGGATACACGTGTGCAGTGCACGTGTGGTAGGGGATACACGTGTGCAGTGCACGTGGTAGGGGATACACGTGTGCAGTGCACGTGGTAGGGGATACACGTGTGCAGTGCACGTGGTAGGGGATACACGTGTGCAGTGCACGTGGTAGGGGATACACGTGTGCAGTGCACGTGGTAGGGGATACACGTGTGCAGTGCACGTGGTAGGGGATACACGTGTGCAGTGCACGTGGTAGGGGATACACGTGTGCAGTGCACGTGGTAGGGGATACACGTGTGCAGTGCACGTGGTAGGGGATACACGTGTGCAGTGCACGTGGTAGGGGATACACGTGTGCAGTGCACGTGGTAGGGGATACACGTGTGCAGTGCACGTGGTAGGGGATACACGTGTGCAGTGCACGTGGTAGGGGATACACGTGTGCAGTGTACGTGGTAGAAGGCACTTAGTGGTGCAGGTGGGAAGGCCCGAGGTCTGTGTCAGGTGTCTTCTCTGTTTCTTTGCTGACTGGCTAGAAAGGCTGCCACTATGCTCGAGAGATCTGGCTGTCTCTCTGTTTCTTGTTTGATCATCTGTTGAGGTGGAAAATTTTAGGCAATGGTCCTGACTAAAGTCCATCTCTTTGTCAGTATTTAATATTTAATAAAGGTTGCTTTAAATCTGACTCAAAATGGTGGAGCTGGTTTTTCTGATGATTCACAGAATTAACAACAGAACAACCCTCCTGCTCCAGCCCACCTGCTTATTCGAGATGATTAAACGAGAAACACTATGTTGTTTGAGCTGGTATGTTCTGGGATCTATTTGTTAGAACAGGTTTACCTGCTCCTTGATTGAGAAATTAGTCAAGAAATTGGGAGCTGCACTCACAAGGGCATGCCATGCTTGGCACTGCCCTAGTGCTTCAACTGCAGGCCAAGAGGGCTGGCGACCTGTAAACTTACAGTAAAGCTGTTACTATGATAACCCACGACAGCACTCCGAGCTTCCTGCCTCTTGCTGTGGTTTGGATCTAGGTTACAGAATCTCGGCAGTGAGGCTTGGAAGCTAACCTATGGTACCACCTTTGGAAGGTGGAGCCTCATGGAAGAAAGCTGGTCACTTCCTGCCTTGTGGTACACAATTTCCTTTGTCCCAAGGTGCTCTCTTATACAAGAACAACAGGACTAAATAATCATGGAGTAAAACTTCTAAAGCCACAATAATTCATACCTCCACTTAGGTTGACATTTAAAAAAAAAATTTTTTTAATTGTTTTCTTGAGTCAGGGTTTCTCTGTGTAGCTTCAGCTACTGAAACTCCATAGACCAGGCTTGCCTCATACTCAGAAACCATCCTGCCTCTGTCTCTGGAGACCTGGCTTTTTTTTCCAGGTATTTTATCACAGTGGTAAACTAAAACAGACACACTGATTTCAGGATGTCATCTAGGAGTGTTACAAAGTCAGTGATGTGCTAGCTGTGCAAGCATTAATAGAAGGGATAAAAGCCTGCTAGAGTTTCTTTCCACTCAGAGTCTGCAACATGAATTTAATGAATATCTAAGAACTGCAGTCTGAGATTGCTCCTAAACCATAAATGGTGGGACACAGAAATGGCTTCTAGCATGTCTACAGATACAGATCAGGTGAAGGATGTAATTTCCTTCTCAGGCTGACCTTTTAAGGATAGTATCAAGATAGTCCTCATTAAACTGGGGCATAGGGGCAGGAGAAGTGGCTTTTAAGTTAAGAGTGTGTACTGCTCTGGCTGCAGAGGACCCAAGTGCTGTGTTCCTAGCACCACACCGGGCAGCTCACAAAAACTTGCAACTCTAGCTCCAGGGGACTCAATGCTTCTGGCCCCCATGGGCACCTGCACACACTTGTAAAAACCCACAGGTAGACACATGCATAATAGTTTTAAAACAAGGTAAGAGGAAATTCAAGGGGTGTAAAAAAACACAACCAGGAGTAAAAATCTTTTGATGTGGCTGCACTCACGTGAGAACCTTCTGACAAACAGGACAGGAGACTAGAAGCGCTTGAGAGATACGCACACTGCCAAGATCCCACAGAGCAATCCTACAAAACTAGCCCGAGGTCCCCAAATCAGTTCCTGGTAGAACGTTAACTGTGAAATCCGTGTCACCCCAAGAGCAATGCAGAGTTCAAGCACTTCTACACAGCCACTGAGAATAATGGATAAAACCTATCTGAGCTCAATGGAGCTACAAAACCACCCAGACTGTGGGTGTGACAGCACAGTCACTGAACAAGATACTGGATGTGTCCTCTGCACAGGAAATAGTGTGCTTTCTTTCTTCCTTTCTTTCTTTCCTTCTTTCTTTTGTTATAGTACCTTCAAGTTTTAGGATAGTTATCAAGGTAGTCCAATTAAATTGGGGAGTAGGGGCAGGAGACGCCTGGCAGCTGAGCTACAATACACTCTGCCCTTTTTTTGCAGATGGATGTGCCTGACCACATGATAAGCCTGTACCAATGAGAGGTGACCTAAATGATGCACAGTCTCTGCTCATCACCTAAAGATGCTATGATACCCCATTCAGGAGCCAGCTCTGGTCACGTGATCAGGGTGGTCATCGTAGGGGATGCTTGAACTACCCACTTCTCTTAAGTACCCTGCTATCTTTTAGACTGCTGTGGGTCACCTCACAATATTAATATTTGTAAGAAAACTTTCATCAAGCTGTAGTTTTGGTATCTTTGTTGCAGAGGCCAGCCTATTCTTTATTAAATTAAAAACAGGTTAAGTAAATATTGACTGAATTATCTATTTAAATGATTGAATATGGAAATCAATATTTATTAAGTAGGTCTACTGTTTCCATTTCCATGAACTTTTTTTTTCATTTTTAAAAAAGTTTTTGAGACGATAATATAATCTTACACCATTTCTCCCTGCCTTTTCCTCCCTTCAAACCCTTTATTTTTTTTAAAATGCTTTGATGGCTAATTGTAGTTGTCAACTTGGCACACCTGGGAAGAGGGAGGCTCAGCTGAAGAGCTGCCTCCATCTGGCCTGTGGCATGCTGATGGGCATTTTCTTTTTTTTTTTTTTTTTTTTTTTTTTTTGGTTTTTTGAGACAGGGTTTCTCTGTGTAGCCCGGGCTGTCCTGGAACTCACTCTGTAGACCAGGCTGGCCTCGAACTCAGAAATCCGCCTGCCTCTGCCTCCCAAGTGCTGGGATTAAAGGCGTGCGCCACCACCGCCCGGCTGATGGGCATTTTCTTGATGGCTAATTTGACGCGGGAAGGCTCATGCTCTGTGGTGATGCCATCCCAGGCAGGAGGCCCGAGCTGTATGAGAGGCCTGAAACAAGTCCACGGCAGTAAGCACTGCTCTGCCGTGGCTCTGCTTCCATTTCTACCCAGTCCCTGCTCTGACTTCTTCCAGAGATGGAGTAAGGAAGAAATAGCCTTTCCTCCCTGACAGTGGTTTTGGGCCGTGTTTTATCACGGTTAACATAGAAGGAAACCAGGATAAGTGCTTACATAATTTACAAGCTACCTAAACATCCAACACATATTCTCAACACATTTTGCATTTTATGATTTATTTTGAAGCATAAGATTCCAGATGTTGATGTCAAAATATTAACCTAGGCATTACCCCAACCCTAATGGCAGGTGGTTGTTTCTATGTGTAATTTCTTTACTGTTTTTATGTTTAGGAAAACAAACAACTCTTTGGGACAAGATTTACTTTGGGAAACAAAGGTTTGGGAACAAGGCTTACCCGTTTTTTGACTGTCAGGGATGTACTTGGATGCGTGCCACAGACTAAGGAGGCTGCTGTTTTCTAACAGTAGCCAACCTCAGGGACAGCAGCTACACTCTGCTTCCTGGGATGATTTAAAAAGCACATCCACTTGTGTTTTCACTGCGTTATTACCAACAGCTTCTAGCCTATTTTGTTCTTATAACCAATTTGTTGTGGGTATCATAAATTTTACTGTTTCTTTTAATATTAAGGGGGGAAACTCCAAGACAAACTCTTATTTTGAAGGAAAAGAACAATGGACATTTTCAGCAGTCTTTGAAATACTCTTAAAGTTTTATTTTTTTCTTGGGGCAGAATGTGGCCAGAGTCTTTCCTAGAACTACATATACTGGATATGGTGGTGCACCTGGGAGGTGAAGTCAAGAGAATTAAATTCCAAGTCATTCTCAGCTACATAGGGAACAGGAGGCTAGCCTGGACTACATTATGACTCTTCCCAACCTCCCCCCCAACCAAAAAAGCCAAGCTATGTTTTTTTGTATGTGTGTGCACATGTGCCACGGCATGTGTGTGGAGGTCAGGGGCACCTTGCAGCAGTTGGTTCTTTCCTTCTACCACATGGGTCTCGGGATTGAGCTGAAGTCATCAACTGCAGCAGCGAGTACCTTTCCCAGCTCAGCTATCTTGTTGGTCCTGAAATATTCTTAGTGGCTCAATTCAAGCTGCTCTAAAAATCTCACCCACACTCACGATGTGACCCTACACAGGCGGGAGAGGGAGAAAGTGAGTGATCAATTATCTGCTAGCTTTGTAGAGTTCTAACCTGGGTGATGGAGCTAGAGTATGTGCCTGGTGATTCTCTCATCAAAGTATGTGTTTTATATAATTATATATGTATGGTATGTCGAACAAGAAAAACCTTAATATTCCTGTGTGATGTTGGGGGCCTGAGAACTACCTCAGTCATCAACATATCACAATGACAACAAAGAGAAGAAGGACTCAGTACCAGGGCTCTAGCCCACACCTTTGCTCTTCTGAAGACTCACCACAGCAGCCACCACTACCACAGGCTTGGGCCCACCTCAGCACCATGCAGAAACACTTAAAAACGTGATCCTGGAGCTTTAAGAATCACGCAGGGCAACAGAATTATTAATAGAGTCTAAATCTTCAAAATTTGTTTGTTTTATGAGTGTTTGCCTGCATGTATCTATGTGTGTGTGCCTGGTGCCCAAGGTGGCCAGGAGAGGTTATCAGGTTCCTTAGAACTGGAGTCACAGAAGATTCTGAGCAGGTATGTGGGTGCTGGGAACGAAGTCAGGTCCTCTGCAAGAGCAACAGTGCTCTTCAGTCCCGAGAGTCTAAGCAGAGATTACCTGATACTCATTTATGCGATTATATCACAGGGATTAGTGAAAAGCAATTTACTTAACTGCTATTTAAAGTGAGAGCACTCTGCCCTAGTCTGAATGAACATGAGATTACCTAACAGACCTTGTTAAAACTGTTAGCACTGGAGTGGGGACCAGGGATCGAGAAGGTGTTAGTAAATGGGCAGTTTGTGGAATTTATTTTTAAAGACACCAATGTAGGAGAACTTTAATTTTATACATTTATAGAAAAGAATCTTAGTTATTAAATGTACATATCATATGATCCACATTTCTACACTGGAGAAACTTACATATAACCCTTCCCCAACCCCCTCTCTCATTATTCAGAATCCATATGCATAAACAGTGGTGCTTGATCAACCAGGGGAACAGTGAACTGTGAGTGACAGCTCCCAGGCAGATACACCCTTACGCTGACCCTCCAACAAGGCTGCTTAATTACATACAACTCCAATGACCCAAAAGAACGGGAAGTTTCTAGTCCAAAGCCAAATCACCTTCAGGCCCCTTCACAGCCCACTGATTGATTGTCCTCTTCTGTATGAGACCTAACATCTTTGTGACCATTACATAAATCCCTAAGAATGTACAAACTACTAGTTCCCACCAAGTAAAGGGCTAAGAATGCTGTCATGCTGCATCGGAGCCCACAGTGAGATGTCCGTGAACTTCCTACATGATGTTCCCGTTGGTGTGTTTGAAAAGTGTCTTGATTTACTTATGATCTCCTTCTTTGGTACACGGAGGTTGGGACAACCCGAATTTATGGTCCCAATCATGGCCATTCCTATCGGCTCCAGAATAAGTTATCTCTCACCTTCTTTGAAGTAAGAGTTGTTTTCTCACTGACAGGAAGTAAGCACTTTAATTTTCTCTTCATTGAAAAGGTCATACAGGCCGGGCAGTGGTGGCGCACGCCTTTAGTCTCAGCACTTGGGAGGCAGAGGCAGGCGGATTTCTGAGTTTGAGGCCAGCCTGGTCTACAGAGTGAGTTCCAGGACAGCCAGGGCTACACAGAGAAACCCTGTCTCAAAAAAAACAAGAATAAAAAATAAATAAAAGGTCATACATATAGTCCTGCATCAGTTCCCGCCTCCAGTTTTTTGCCCTGACTTTCCTCAGTGATGGACTATAAGCTGTAAAATGAAATATATCTTTCCTCCCCAAGTTTTTGGTCACAGTGTTTATCACAGCAACAGAAAGCAACCTAAGACATATACACATATGGTAGAATATTCCTGATAGTAGTTAAGACTATAAAACAAGAAATAAGTGTTTTCTTCTCTAGAGACCTGGAGTTCCTTGGCTCCTTCCCCAAAGACAACTGGTAGCAATGGCTTCTTAGAAAGAGTCCTTGCTAAAGTTGCCATATACACCTTTGCCACTGTTTTCTAAGTAGAAGCACACTAAACATACTGTTCTAAACCACACTTCTTTGCTCAGAAGCACACTTCAGAGACAGTCCACATTAGCACCTGCAAAACTGTTCACAGCCGCAAATAATCCCACAATGCACTGCACAGGCCTCTGTGGCTGGCAGCTGAGTGAGCCTAGCCTTCCTCTACCACAAGCAAAACTGCACACACATGGGTGTGCCTGCCACCTGGTCCAGCTTTGCAAATAGGCTAATTTTCTATAAATACACAGAGTAAAGAGCACGTACACTTTAAAACAGATATACTGCCCCAACGGTCTGCAAATAGGACATCCCAAACTATTCCAACACCAGCAATGACAGAGAGGTGTCTGATCACTGTCTTGACCTTTGTTTATTTAATCATGACAGAAAGCTGGCTTCTCTCCCTCAATTCTGTCATTTACCTTTTAATTTCTATTACTGCTTGTCATACCCATCCCCTCCTGGATTGCTACTTCTTTACTGACTTGACATAATTACTTCCAACTCAAGAAATGGCCCATTTGTCTGATTTGTTGAACTTCCTACTTTTTAACTTGTCTTTTGACTTTGTTTTACAGAGTGGCTAATCATGAAGACGGTTGACCAAATTTTAATGTGGCTTTCGGGGTTTGTGTCTTAGTTGTTAGGCCTTCTCCTCTCTTGGCTTCTTCAAAACAACCATTTTCCTAACACCATTAGGACTTGTTTTATATGTTTAGGCCTTTGATACAACATGAATTTACCAGAACAGGAAGGCAAGGATGTAGGTTTCTTCTCACTGATTTTTACCTTCTAAAAGCCTTGAACAAATGTCTTTTCTTCTACCACCGTTCTAAAGACAACTTGGCCAGCTGCAAGGCATTTCACAAAGGAGACTATTTCCAAAAAAACCTATGTTTATCAGAACCACGCTCTTCAGCTGTCTGACACATTAGTAAAGCTACTCAATGTTTGCATTGACAGAGTGACTCTGAATGGAAAGGTAATCAACATGCCACATGTTATGATTGGAACATCTGTGACTAAAGACAGAAATCAATTCCTGTAACTTTACCCGTAGGAAGTCTAGCTTGTTTGTGGAGTGTGCCACACAGCACTGCACACTATAGTGTAACGCCATTTGCTGCTGCAGAACATTTATAGTTTCTTTTGGTTGTTGTTAGACTGGATCTTAGGAGAAATGTGTTTTGATTCATTATTTGTGCCTCCCCTCTTATCTATGATGCTATCAGGAAAAAGTGGCAAAGTATCTTTTCCTGACTTTTCTTTTTTTTTTTTTTTTTTTTTTTTTTTTTTTTTTGGTTTTTCGAGACAGGGTTTCTCTGTATAGCCCTGGCTGTCCTGGAACTTACTCTGTAGACCAGGCTGGCCTCGAACTCAGAAATCCGCCTGCCTCTGCCTCCCAAGTGCTGGGATTAAAGGCGTGCACCACCACCGCCCGGCATTTCCTGACTTTTCACCAGGACTTTCAGATAAAATGCTATATTATAATACATTAATTAATACATTGGTTGACATATTTATCAATAATATACCCATATCACTGAAAGGTAGAACCCATTAGAAAGCACTCCTCAGGAAGCTGCTATTTCACATATCCTCAGAGTCACAGGACTCAAGATTTAGGACATCAGGGTGGAGGGCACCAACAGGCTGGGTCAGACCTCGAAAAGCTCCATGTAAGATAGCCCCACAAGACATAGATTGCCAAATTCTTGTTTCCCTGATATTTAAATGAATTTTGTAGGTCTTTATTACTTCCACAATGTCATATAAAGTGAAAAGGTAGCAACCTAGCACATATATCAGATAAAAATATAGGTTCTAATTATAGTATCTTCATTTTGACAGCTGCACTATAAATGCTACTTGGAATTACGGTAGGACACAGACTATCTTACTCTGGGGAACCTATTCTTTGCAGATGAACTCAAGATTGAAAATTAAATTTATACCATCTCCTTAGGAAAGGCAGGATATCTCTGAGCTGTTTCTCCTTCCTACCCAACCTTTCTTTATTCACATTTCTTTGTGAGCTCCACTTCTCTTCTGTTTCACTTTCTCTGCCAGAATGCAGACCCAGCTCTTTGTTTCTAGAATCATAACTGGAAGGACGAAGAATGTAGCGTTGGGATGTAACAGCACAGGTGGTCCGAGCAGAATTAAAACCAAAGGCTGAGTGACATCTTCAGACTGCTTTGAGGACATTATACTGAGATTGTATTTTAACACTGTGGGTGCCTTAAAAACAAACAAATCTGTACTGTTTAAAAAATTTAGACCACATCAAACACAATAAAGACCCAACTCGGGAGGATGGAAGCTGACAGCCTTCCACAGAGCCCATGTCACTTTTTCTGGCTTTCTTTTACAATACAAAACATTTGTATCTTAGGTTTCCTGAAAAGAGAGTATATTTTGAAAATCAGAAAACGAACATTTATTTTTAAACTGTAAAGTACTGTTCTAAATGAAAGCCACCCACCTCGCCTCCTACGTCTATCTCTAGCAGAACCACAGGCAGCAGCTCTGCCTCAGCTGCACCACCTCTGACCTCTCCCCACAACTGTGCTCAGGAAGGCCATCCTTATCATTCCCAGAATGCCTTGCAGCCAGGAGTTCCCTGGATCCCTTTCCTCCCCACATCTGCATTTCCAGCAGCAAGTTCTCCAAAATACCAAGTTCTGCCACTTTTTCATGTTATCACTGCTACCACAACACCCAGCGGCCAACTCCCCTGGATTCCTTATTTTGCCTGTGACCTCCAGCTTCCCTACAGGCAGAGCAGCAGCCTGTAACAGGACACTCCACAGCTTAAAACCTCCGGTGGTTTTCTAGCTCAGAAAAGCCCTGAAGTCCATACGGGAGCTCACACAACCTTAGAGGATCCAGTCCCAAACTTCTGCAGCGCCAATCGATCATTACTTGGACTTAGGTCTTTTTAGGTCTTTCCACACTTCCCCAAAAAGCCACTCACTCACTCACTCGGTTCTAGTCATCTGGCCTCCCTGCCTGGGGTGCCCTCCCCTCTTCTGCCATTTACACCCGTGGTTCTCTCTGCACAACCAAGACTACTCTGTCCCATGGAGTAATTTTATATCTCCTTTATACCATTATTTCTATTTTTAAAAACATTTTTTTAGATTTACTTGTTTTACTTAAAGTGTATGAATGTATTGCCTGCATACATATGTGTACCATGTGCATACTTGTTGGAGTCCCTGGAACTGGGGTATACAGAGGGTTGCTAGCTGCCGTGTAGATGCAAGGAACTGAGCCCAGGTCCTCTGCAAGAGCAACAAGTGCTCTTAACCTCTCAGCCATTTCTCCAGTCCCACTGCTTCTATTTTATGTAACACATGCGTGTGTGTGTGTGTGCGTGTGTGACCTGTTATACTTATTTGTGCGTTTCTTATAGTTTTTATAGTTCCTGGTAACAAGAAGATTCACTTGTTTTTATTTGTTTTGTTTCTACAACTAGTCCAGCATCTTCCATGTGAAAAGAAACTAAGTTAACCATTACACACAGTAAAAAGAATAAAGGTTTTCATACCTGTGACTCTCTACAGATCACATTATCAGAGACTCATAGTCAAGCATAAATAACACACTTGTAATAAAAGATTAAAATGTACAGAAATGTCATATAGGACTTACCTTTTTTTAAGGGTTAAGTCTGATACAGGTATGCATCTTAGACCAGTTCCCAAAACCATAAGAAAGGACGTCAGAAGCACAGTGATCCGCAGACCTAAGATGGAAGAAAGCATCCAGATGAGTTCTGTTTTCTTTATGGGAGCCGAATGTTAACTGGGATTAGTTTTGTGTAAAATACTACATCCTCACACAACAGCTTTTCCCTAACACCCCTAACGTGAGAAGGGGAAAAACAGCCTGTACACCGAACACTGAGCAGAGGACTGGGATTACCACAAAGACCGAGGGACAACCCAGCCCTCTAATCATCCAAGTGAGTATTGGAAGGGTTTATTCAGTTATCGTAGTAAAAGTATGGAAAATAAATTTAAAAGATGATTTAAATTTTGTATCTTAGGCTTATACATACATACACAAATAAAAGTAAAAATAACATCAAATGTAAATTTCCAACTTTCAAATTCAAAGTGGTAATAAAAACTACATTGTTACTAAAAACTATTCTAAGGCAACAGGTATACTCAGATGGTTTTGAACTTATAAAGTGATGTTGTTAGACCTGGAGAGCCGGCTCTGGTTACCAGGGCTTGCTGCTCTAGCAGAGCACCCCGGGTCACCAGCTCCATGGTAGCACACAAGCATCCATAACTCCACTTCCAGGGGCACCAGTGCTCTCTACCAGGGGCAGGTTTAATGGCTATATGCCTGCTCCTCTTCACTCCTCCTCCTCCCTGTGAGTGAAAATTCCTGAAAAGAAGCCATGTCTGGCTATGAACTAAAAGACTCCTGGAAGGAGTCTACGTCTGTGGAGATTGATGGAGAGACTGGAATCTTGCAGGTTCAGAGGCTAATTACCTTATCTTGGACCAGTTTTAACTTCTGGAACATCCACTGCTTGCCTCACTCTGTATTGGAACTAACATCTTGTGATAATACATAAAAACCTCTTAGAATCTATTGACTTAGCAGGCCACTAGCTTCTGCCAATGCTAAAGCTAAAAATGTCATCAAATAGCATTTACACCTACAGAATAGTTCCCCCACCTTGTTGTACCTGACTCTGTGGTGTACCCACCAATGTATTTAAACTTGTCTTCATTTATAACTTTCTTTGCTCTGTGAAACTATAAAAACTTCATGTGGGCTGATGAGATGGCTCAGTGGCTAAGAGCACTGGCTACTCTTCCAGAGGTTATGAGTTCAATTCTCAGCAACCACATGGTGGCTCACAACCATCTAAAGGGGGATCTGACGCCGTCTTCAGGCAGGCAGATGTATATGCAGCAGAGCACTCATACATTAAATAAATAAAATTAAAAAAAAAAACAAAAAACAAAAAACAAACCCAACTTCATGTAACTGCTTTCACAATGGAACACGGAACTTAGGGTAACCTAAATCTGTGTTTCCAGGCCATGGTCACTTAGGATGGCTTCAAAAAACCGTATCTCTTATTTCCTTTAAGATGGAAGGTGAGGTTTTTAGTCACCGTGCCTTCAAGTCTCTTATTTTCCTTCCCTTCCACCTTCCACATCAGTCAGTTGAGAGTGGACTGGGAGGTGAACCTTCCACAGTGAGGAAGAGCCAAATGCCCTGTGTTAGAGCTAAAAGATACAGCAGCATCTATGGCATGCGTGCTTGCTAGTCCCTCTTGGTGATATGCCTTTGTACATACAGAAATTGCACGGCTAGCTCACCTCTGCTTTGTTCTTGTGTTTCTTTGTGTAATACTAAGCAAGAACAGTATCATTCATTTCTAATACCTCTTCTGACCTCTGTAGGCAACAGGCATGCACAAGGTGTGCATAATACATACATACATATGCGTGTGTGTAAAACAATAAGTATGCATATGTGTGTGTGTATTAAACAATACCATAAAGAATTAAAATCAGAAGCAAGCAAGATGACACAGAGGTAAACTTCTTTCTTGCTTTGTAAGCCTGAAAATCTGAATTCAATCCCTGGAACTTCTGATGGAAAGAGAGAACGAACTCCTGAAAAGTGTCTTCTAAACTCCATAACACACACACACACACACACACACACACACACAAGAGAGTATTCACTTTTTATCTCTTTATAACAAAATGTCATTCTTGGAAGGTGTCCTGTAGCCATGGCAACTAGAGCAGTCTTTGGTTAATTGTTAAGGGTTGGTTCTAATGCTGTCTCAATTCAACTGGGCTCCCAACAGCCATGTTTCCAGATGCTAAGGGTCTCCACCCCAGCTGGATTTGATTGACAATAAAGAATTGCTGTACAGCCAATGGTTAGGTAGGTAGACTAAGGAGGGACCCGGGGATTTGTGCAGGCAGGAAATGAGGGAGAGGAAGTAGTAAGAGGAAAGACTGCCATGTCTCAGAGGGAGACAGATCAGATTTAGAGCTGCAGAAGAAAACGTATCCAAAATGTAGGTGGAAAGAGAAAGCAGCACTATGGGAGGGGCTGCCCAGAAGGTAACAGGGTGGGGATTGTCTTGACTGTTAGTTGATGTAGGAGAGTCCAGCAACCTTTCCTTGGTCCTGAACTGCATAAGGAAACATGAGCCAAAGAGTGACCCCATAAGCAGCCTTCCTCCAAGGTTCTTGCTTCAAGTTCCTGTCCTGGCTTCCCTTTAACAATGAATGAACTGTTACCTGGAATTATGAGCCAAATAAATCCTTTCCTCCCCTAAGATGCTTTTGGGCATGATATTTGTCCCAACAACAGATTGAAAGAGAAGGCACGGTAACTAGAAATACACATGATAGCCGAGTTAGACCTGCACTGTGAATACATAACGAAGCATACAACGGTGCTGCGTCTGCCCATGTTTGGAATGCTGTTCTTTTGTCTGTACTGAACGACTATTACCTATGTCTGTGGCAGACACATCACTCAGGTGACTCACGCAAGTCATGGTACAGGTAGCCCCACCTTCTTTCAAATAGTCCCAAATTCTACGTTTGAAACCATGCTACAGAGAAAACAAAACTAAACAATTAATGGAATGTTTTCCTTCTCAGAAAAAAAATAGTCAGAGGGTAGGTAGATGGTTAAATGTTTGATTTTCAAATTTCTTCTCTGCTTGAAGGAAACCGAAAGTCAACAAAACGATGATTATGCAGAACAAACATCACAGGGAAATAAATGTAAGATCCAGATCAGGCACATAAATGCCACACTGAGAATACTTTGTGATATGAATGGGGCAAACTTCATAATATTCTTATATAATCTGAATATGATTAATGCAATTTGGCAGAAGGAATGCCACAGAGAATTGTGCTTCCTGGTAACAAGTAATGCATACATACTGCTCATTACTGCTTCTACTAGTAGAACACGGGCTTGGAAACAGCAGTTTAGCCACAGGAAATAGTGTAATTAATGAACATTACACACACGACCATAAATACCCTAAAACTGCAGGACGGTACTTGTTTTCAGTTATTCTGGGTACCCAATGAGACACCAGACAGAGCTTTATATTTTATATTGTGCACAAGGTTTCTCTTCCTCCTAAGGATTCTGCTTGTAATTGTAGAGGCAGCCAAGAAGTAGTGGGACACTAACTGTGCCATGCAGTCCAAATAACCCATTGCGACTGCCCAGGACTCTTCTATGCAGGGTGTTTTTAATCAAATATATGATGCTATAATAGCTTATGTAAGTGTAAGAACGAGGAGCTTCTGAAAAGCTCATCATTAAAGCAATCTTGGATGGATATAGCATAGTTATACCAACAGGGAAACTAGAAGCAGGCTTTCTGTTTAATTGTTGCCAAGTGTTACTTAGCCTATTCCACTTAGACTCTCAGTCCTGAATGGAATACTTTCTTCCTGTCACTTGTTCTTCAACAAGGCAGGACTCTCTAATTCCATTTAATCAGAGAGAAAACAAGTCATCTCAGGGGGAGAGGCATAATAAAGGACCCAGTGAAACACAGTTAAGAGAAAAATAAAACTTACATATGAACGGCCCTCAGGCGATCACAGTATATGATGGGAAAAAGCATGTAATGAAGAGTATGATAGAACACACTTACACAAGCACACAATAGTAAAGTTAAAAGGAAAATTCTATCAAATATGGCATCTAGATAAAAAAAGAAGTTGCCTTTCAAGAGATGAGATACGGGGACCCACTGGATACAGAGACATCACATAAGGCTGTGTGACACAAGAGAGTTTTCTGAAACTGAACTTGACAAATATCTGCACTGTTAAGTAAATTCAGGGGCTGGAGAGATGGCTCAATGGTTAGGAGCACTGGCTGCTCTTCCAAAGGAGCCGGGTCCAATCCACAGCAACAACATGGTGGCTCATATCTATCTGTAACCCTCTTCTGGCCCCTGTGAGCACTGTATATATGAAGTGAAGTACTGAAGTACAAGTATTTAATACAATAGAAACAAAGAATCCAGATGAAGAACAGAGCTGCAGGGTCAAAGTTCTTGGGCGAGAGCATGCTTGTCCAGGGCCTCTCTTTCCTTAGGTGGAGGGAAGACAAGCCTGCTTGCTGCCAAGCCTCTCTTCTCTCATCGTCCCAGTCAACCACAGATACTATCAGGATAATGACATTGTGCGTGCTTATCTTGCTTACAACTGTGACATAAAACATCCAAATCCACAGATCATCCTTATCCCACTGCGTGTCTGTATAGCCTTTAATTCAATATCTTTGAATGCTCTAACTCTGAAAGCCTCCTGCTGTGCCTTCTGGAGGGCTCAGCACAGTCACTGGGACCCAGCCTTCTCAAGCTCTTCTCCGAGGGTCTCTCCACCTTGTCTTCCTACAGCGTGGCCCCACTTAGGATGCTGCTTCCACTGACACTTCCTAAGCATGCTAGTGCTTCTGTCTCAAAGCTCTCCAGTCTTCCTTCTCTCATGCGTTTTAAGATTCTCTGTATCACTGGCCTTGAGTGATAGGATTATATATTTGATGTCGATATGATTATATGTTTTGATGTAGTTTTATTCATATAGCTTCTGCTGGGATTCCTAGATATGCAGAATAGAGAGATCGGGCTTGAAAAGTTTTCTTCCACTATTTCCTCAAAACACTTTTTCTATCACCACATTTTATCTATACTTTATCTTGCCCATCTTCTCCTGAGATTCCAACCACTTGTAGATTAGGACATTTTAAATGGTCTCACCCATCCCATGGGCAAACAATTCCTGACATTATTAATGATACTCTGTTGTGCCTGCAGACAGGAGTCTAGCATGACTCCTCTGAGAGGCTCTACCCAGCAGCTGACTCAGACAGATGCAGACACCCACAGCCAAACAGTGGATGGAGCTTGGGGACTCTTATGGAAGAGTTGAGGAAGTCTTAGGGGCTGGACGGGGATAGGAACTCCACAGGAAGACCAACAGTCTACGAACCTGGATCCTTGGGGCTCTCAGAGACTGAACCAAAGAACATACACATACACAGAACATACACAGGCTGGATCTAGGCCTCCCCTAACATATGTAACAGATGTGCAGCTTGGTCTTCATGTGAGTCCTGAACAACTGGAGCGTGGGCTATCCCACAAGGTGTTGTCTGTATGTGGGATATGTTCTAGCTGGGCTGCCTTGTCTGGCCTCAGTGGGAGAAGATGCTCCTAGCCTCACAGAGACTTGATATGCTATGGTGGAGGCATATCCAGGGAGCCCCCACCCACTCAGAGGAGAAGGAGAGGGGGGAAAGATTGTGGGAGGGGGTGACCAGGAGGGAGCAGTGAGCAAGATGAAATGGGAATAAGTAAAATTAAATAAATAAAAATAATAAAAATAAAAAATAAAATGGTTTCACAAATCACTGAGCCCCAGTACTAGATGTTTTAAAAATCTATTTTTTAATTAAAAATTAGATACTATACATTCAATATTTCTGTTAACACAGTAAAGCTTCCTTCTATCTTCTTAAATACATACAGGATATATTCACAGAAGATTCTTCCATTCTGGTCTTCATGGGTATAAGCCAAGTAAAGGCTTTAGAACCATTTTTTTCTCCCTTCTCTGTTAGAGTATTTTGTTTTGTTTTGTCCAGCCTTTGGAAGTTTTTTTTAGACAAAATGCCTCTCATAGATCTAGAAATTTCTTTCTCTGGGGCTTCTTCCTCTTTAGTACTATACCTAAGAATTCTTTTTGCTGGCCTCTGACTTCTCTTTTAAAAATTTTTTTTTGATATTTATTTTGGGTGTGAGCAACTGTGAGTATCAGAGGACAGCTTACAGGAATTATCACCATGTGTGTCCCAGGGATTAAACTAAGGTTGTCAAGCATGGCATCAAGTGCCCTTACTTCTGAGCCATCTCACTAGCCTAAGAATGCGCCAGTTTATAACTATTCTGTTGTTTTGAAATGGTTTCATGGAATTCATATAGACCAGGAGCCAAATGAGGCAGAGGACAATCTTGAACTCCTGACCCTTCTGTTCACCTCCACAGTGGTTGGGATTATAGGTCTGTGTACCACTATTCTAGTTTAGAGGATGCTGGGGATGAAGCCAGAGCATCTGGCATGATGAGTGGGCATCCTACCAACTGAGCTACATTGCTAACTCTGAATTCATAAGCTGCTGTACTAAATATTTCATAAATAAATCCCAACAGCAGGTTCGGTACCTGCCTCAATGCTTTAAGTTCCTGAACACACATATTTCACACACAGACACACACACACAGACAGAGCCCAAATTATATTTGAATATGTCTTAAGCAGCTCAATAGTTGGACCACTGCCTAACCACCACGCAGTTAATCCTCTGCATCCAGAGGACTACCCAACTGGGCCTCACTTTCCTGGCTCTTTCACATGGTGGCCATGCTTGTCTGTCCTGCACTCTTCTCAGGCATGGTGTCTCTCCTCTCCTTCACATTCTCTTGGCATCTTGATCACCTTCCTTCTTCTTTTCCCAGTCCCAAGCCTAAGGAATCCTAAAGTCCCGCCTCTGTCTGCCCTGCCCAGCCATTAGCTGCCAACAGCTTTGTTTACCAATCAGAACCAACCGGGATCAGGTTCCCAGAAGCTACGTGCAGACATTCCCGTGCAGTTTTTTTGGGAACATAATTAGCACTAGAACACAAACAGCTACAACAACCAAGTCTTCAAAATGATGGCTTCTCCATCTTTGCACTGCTCCTCTCTAGGGAGTTAGCTGAAGCTAAGGATGACTGCGGTGCCCAGTCGTTCACCGTCTGTGATCCATGTTTCATATGCTTTCTTGTTATTTTGTTTTAGTGAAAATCAGTTCCTGAATTTTCCCATCAGGCTCCATTAGTTACTTTCTGCTGCTGTGATATAAACCACAACCAAGGCAACTTGCAGAAGGAAGGACTGGTCTGGTTTGCGGTTCCAGAGGGTTTGCGTACAAGTTGTCAGGAGCAGCGTGGCAGCTAGCAGCAGAAAGCTGGGAAGCCACACATTTATACAGCAAGCATGAAGTCTTGCAGAGGGCAGACTGCAAGTGAAACAAAGCCTTGAACTCTCAAAGCTGGTCCCCACTGACATACTTCCTCCACAACCTCTCCAGAGGCTCCACCACCAACTAACCAAGTGCTCAGATACCGGAGCCTACGGGCAGGGAGGGGCACTCCTGACTCCTCCTCCACACTCCACTCCCTGACACCCATAGTCTCACTGCAATAGCATAAAGCAAAACACATTTAGTCCAACTTCAGAAACACCCAGAGTCCTTAACAGCGGCAACGATTTTAAATGTCTCTTCCGAGACTCAAGAAAAATCTCTTACTTGTAACCCTCTGAAAAAGTCAAAAAAGCAAATTATAGACTTCCAACATTTAACAGCACAGAATATAGATGACCACACCAAAAGGCAGGATTGAGGCCCATGACTTTTAAGCCAGTAGGCAGCACTCCTACATCAGCTCCTGCCTCTAAGTTCCTGCCCTGCTTTGACTTCCTGCCTTGGGTTTCCTAGTAGACTTGTAATATGTACGCTAAATAAACACTTTCCTTCCCAAATTGCTTTTGGTCATGGTGTTTCATCACAGCAACAGAAACCCTAAGTAAGACAACCATCTACTTGTTACATTCTGCCTGCATTTTTACAAAATCACATCCGTGACGATCTGAATTAGAAGCATCTGGCTTTTGAACCATGACCTCTCTTTCCCATGTATTCCCTCTCACACACTAACAACCATGACAAGAACATTTTTATCTTATAAAGAGTAACAAATGGGGCTGAAGAGTTGGATCAGTGGTTAAGGGCATTTCTTCCTACGAACGACTCCCAGTATCCACATGGCGGCTCACCACCTCCTCAGGCACCAAGCACACAAATGGGCATACAGACACAGAATATAAAACAATAAGATTCCTTCTTTTGTTCTTGACTCAGCTTATATACCATGGTCCCTTTTTATATCACTCTCAACATAACCCTTTATTCTTGTCATAGACTTTTTTTGGTCCTATTTTCCTAATGAAACATACATGTACACACACAGAGTACATATGCACAAAAGTACATTTCTGCTCTTGCCTAACGAGACATGTCCAATAGAACAAGGCGGCAACGATATAACTATGTGGACTCATCTCATATCAAATTAATAATCAACCATTTAAAGTAGGCATTCAATGCTGAGACAATCCAACCACCACCTTCTAATCAATATGCTCTGCAGTTCCCTAGAAAGTTCCGTAAGTCGTTATTTCTCCAATCCCTTATCTCATTCATCAAGGAATAATTTTATTTCTGATTTTCTGAGACATAGGGCAAAATAACCACCACCTATCACCTGCATCTGTTTGGAAAACATCGTCTTGTCTTCTGCTATGAGTAAGTATTAGTTGTCAAGGCTCCTAAGGCCAACTAGTCTGTGTTGTGAAGAACACATCTCATCATGTTTATACTAAAGCACAGTTACATCAATTCTCTCTCTCCTTCCAGCATCCATTTCCCTCTTCCTCGTGCATCCATAAGGCTACTGTATCATTGAAATATGCTTCAAGTTCTTTTACTTAACAGAAGAAGATTCTCAGTGGCTACATTCCCTCTAGCTGTTGTTCAAGTTCTCTTTCGCCTGTACAGTATGACTTCTGAAAGCAATGCCTACACTCACTGTCTCCAACGTTTCTTTCCCACTTCATTCTTACCTCACCATGGTACTCCAGTGGAGTCTTTCAAATGACACGGAAGAACTTCATGTTCTAAATCCAAGGCTCCATTCTGTCCTCACTTGTGGGTTCATTCCTCTTTCCCCAGCTTCTGAATGCTGGGATGTCCCAGGTTCGAGCCTATTCTCAATCTCCACCACTCTCCACAGATAGCAAATGTAGACTCCAAATTTCAAGTTCCACACAACTGACAGTTCCTATACACATCATGCAGGCCTTCTCTGAACTTCTTGTTTATATACCCAACTGACAGTTTCATCTATCTTCACGGATATCTAACAAGGATTTCAAATCCTCAATCCTCATGCCATTTCTCTTAAATACCTTTCATTCCTTTCATAATCTTTGTGTGAGAGAGAGAAAGAGAGAGAGGAGAGAAAAAGAGAGAGAAAAGAGATGAAAGAGAGAAAAGAGAGAGAGAAGAGAGAGGAGAGAATGAGAGAGAGCGGTCTCACTACAAGGTAGCACTGGCTGGTCTGGAAGTTACTATGTAGACCAGGCTAGCCTCAAATTCACAGAGATCAGTCTGTCTCTGCCTCCTGAGTGTGGGGATTAAAGGAATGTGCCACTCACTATTCCTGTCCTCCCTTCCATAATCTTATAAATACCCTAGTAGATTAAAGTTCTAGTCTCCCTGTTACTAGAAAGTTAAGAGATACATTAGCCTTCTCTTCCTTCACATGCTGTATATCCAACACATCAACAATACTGTTGAGTCTACTTTCAACAAGCATGTCCAGTCTAACCTCATCTTAAACCCTCCACTGCTACCACCTGGGTTGGAAGCCAGCACTGGCTCCATCTCCCACTGGGCTTTCCTACTAGCCTAAGAGGTCTTCCTACTCAGGGCAATAGCAGAGTCATCTTTCCTCCTCTGTTCAAAGCCTCACAGCTAAACTCACTTTTAAGAGCCAATGTCCTTATAGTGGCTGAAGAGGTCCAGCCTGAGCCAGCCTCGCTAGCTCTCTGACCACACCTCTGACTGCAGTTCCGTCCCTGGTGCTGCACTAACCTGGCAGGCCTTACAGCTCCTTCTGGATGTGACAAACAAGGATTTTTGTCATAACCATTTCTTCAGGCTTCGTCTGTTGCTGTGTATTATAATCCTGGTGAAATCTCATGGTTAGTAGCTTTTGTTCTGCAAACCTTGTTCCTTAACTTGAAACTACTGGTGTCTTAGTTAGGGTTTTATTGCTATGAACAGACACCATGACCAACATAAAGGACAACATTTAATTGAGGCTGGCTTACAGGTTCAATGGTTCAGATCATCATCGAGGAGACAGCATGGCAGCATGTAGGCAGGCATGGTGCAGACAAAGATGAGAGTTCTACATCTTCATCTGAAGGCTGCTTGTGAAAGACTGACTTCCAGGCAGTCAGAATGCGCCCACAGTGACACACATACTCCAACAAGGCAACACCTCCTAATAGTGTCATTTCCTGGGCCAAACACATGCAAACCATCATATTCCATTCCCTGGCCCCCATAGGCTTGTTCAAACACATGAGTCTCTGGGGGCCATACCTAGCCATAGCATAATAAAAAATACATTTAGTTCAACTTCCAATGTCTCTAGAGTCTATAGCAGTCTCAAAAATGTTAAAAGTCCAAAGTTCAAAGTCTTTTCTGAGATTCATCCAATCACTTAACTAATCCCCAAAGAAAGACAGGAAACCAGCTGGGCAAACTCCAAACTCTGCATCTCCATCTCTGATGTCAAAGTGGTCTTCAGGTCTCCAACTCCTTTTTCATCTTTGTTGACTGCAAAGAACTTTCTCCTGGGCTGGCTCCACCCCCTGTGTTGTGGGAGATATTTAAATTTCCAACCCGAATATGACCAGTCAATGAAAACACAACTCAGTAATTATGAATATATTCTGTAAGCCTAGATTGGGCAGATACCCCTACATTACTCTGTTCCCCAGCTATGAGACCCTTATAACTTGAGGATTCTCCAGACCCTGCGTCTGCCCTTCTACCTCCTGCTTTCCCGTTGTCCTCTCCTTCGTTGTCTTCCTCCTCCATTGTCTTCCTCCAGTTGTCCTTCCCCCTGCTCTCTTCCCACCAACCTTTATATCTCCACCTCCCCTTCCTCTGCCCAATCACTAGCTCCAGCCTTTATTTTACAAGATGGGCAGAAGGTTCACTAGAATTCACCTGTGTAATGACTTCACAGGAAAGGGGAATTAGCATCAAAATACAAGGCCAGGGCTACCCACAACACCCCTGTTAGCAGCTTTCCTCAGCAGATAGTCCATGGCTCTTGAAAATCTTGTTGTCTCCAAGGCAACTGCAATGTTACAGCTTCTTCTTTCAATGTCTGGGATCCACACATGGTCTTCTGGGCTCCTCCAGAGGGCTGGCATCACTTCTCCAGCTCTGCCCTCTGTAGCACTCTAAGCTCAGGTTGATCCACTCAAATGTTGCTGCTGTTCTTGGTGATCATCCCATTGTACTGGCATCTCCAATACACTGGGGTCTTCTGCTGCAACTAGGCTTCACCGATAGCCTCTCATAGGCTCTCTTTATGGTGCCAAGCCTCAACTCCTTTGCATGACCCCTTCAATCCTGGGCCATCAACTACAACTGAGGCTGCACCTTCACCAATGGCATTCCTTGGCCTCTCCCACAATGCCAAGCCTCAACTGCTCTTCACGAACCCTTCATGCCTTCAAAATCAGTACCACCTGGGTGACTTCTTCACATTCCAAGTACAGCTGCAGTATGAGGCATAACCTTGGCTGTCTCTGGAACACAATTTCTTTGCGCTCTCAGAAAACACTTCCCAGAAGATTTCACCTCAGTGATACGGGTCTCTCTTAATCACCATTAATGTTTTAGCTCCAGCTAACCAACATCAATAGTCCCAATAGTCCCTTCTATTTTTCACTCTAAAGTCAGAGCCACATGGCTGAAGCTCCCGAGTTCTGCTGCTTGCAGGAGCTGGAACATGCCCCCTTGTTCTATTATACTGTCACTAGCTTTCTGTTTTCCAACTCCTAAGCTTGGCTGTCCTGGATCTTGCTCTGTAGACTGACTTTGAACTCTACAGAGAAGGATGGGAGCAAGAAGGGGGGACACCATGTGAGATGAACTGTGAGTACACAGCCTGAAGCAGCAGAGATCTGCATGCCTGATTCCTAGGATTAAAGGTGTGTACCACCACACCTGGATTTAAGCTTTCCTTCACCTAGAACTTGCTCTGTCCCAGCCTGGCCGTGAACTCAGAGATCTGCTTGGCTTTATCTCCTGGGAATAAAGGTGTGTACCATCATGCCTGGATCTAAATTTAGCTGGGTAGGATCTTGCCCCAATGTCCCACTCCCTTAATCTGCTATCTCCTAGAACACAGGATTCAGCTCCATTTCACTTCCTAGTGTCCCTTTAATACTCAAACCATATATTTTATATTTTTCCTTTCTAAGCTTGCTATACTTGTTCAAACACTCTTCATGAGACTTAACCAGAGAGCAAATTCTCTACTGGGCTTTTTTGAGACTTCCTTTGTCAATGCAATTAATATAAATCTCTTCACCTTAGCCTCAGGTAGACTCTTCAGACAAGGGTAAAAAGTAGTCACATCCTTCACCAAAATACCACAAAAACAGTCTCTAGGCCACATACTGAAATTCTTCTCCTCTGAAACCTCTTGAGCCAGGTCTGCATAGTTCAAATCCTTCTCAGCAACAAAGTCTTCCATACTCCTACTAGGATGGCCCATTAAGCCCCATTTAAAGCGTTCTACCACTTTCCAAATCCAAAGTCCCAAAATCCATTCTTCCAAACAAAAGCATGGCCAGGCCTATCACAGCAATACCCCAGTCTCTGGTACCAGCTTCCATCTCAGTTAGGGTTTTACTGCTGTGAACAGACACCATGACTGTGGCAAGTCTTATAAAGGACAACATTTAATTGGGGCTGGCTTACAGGTTCAGAGGTTCAGTCCATAATCATCAAGGTGGGAGCAGGGCAGCATCTAGGCAAGCATGCTGCAGGCATAGCTGAGAGTTCTAACACCTTCATCTGAAGGTTGCTAATAGAATACTGACTTCTAAGCATCTAGAATGAGGGTCTTGAGCCCACACCCACAGTGACATACATATGACAACAAGGCCACACCTCCTAATAGCACCACTCCCTGGGCCAAGCATAAACAAACCATGACAACTGGTTAAATTAAAATGTCTACAGCCAGTTCCTGGGGAGATTAGAAGTAGGTGGGTTTTGAGTTACCTGGGTGGGGGTTGCAGAGAGAAGGGAGAGGGGAAGAATGCAAGAGAAGAGAGAAGGATCGGAGCAAGAAGGGGGGACACCATGTGAGATGGACTGTGAGTACACAGCCTGCAGCAGCAGCAAGTATTTGGGGTACACTGCTGAGGAAGTGTCCAGGCCAGCAGTTAGTAAAGTAGATTAGGGGTTAAGCCCCAGTACTTGTCAAAGCCAAATAAAATAACCATAGTCAGAGTGTCATTCATTCATTGGTAAACTAGTTGGGGATAAGTTTAAACTAGACCAACTACAGCCATTCTCTTTCTCTAGACATTCTTGTCCAGCATGCCAGGTTCCTCTTCCTTCAGGTGTCCACTGAATCACACCTTTCCACTCGAGGTCTGTGGGACAGTTTACATAAACTAGAACACACTCGATCACACCAGACTACACACCCTTCCTCCTTTACTGTACTTTTTTTTGTTCTCCAAAGCACTGCCGGTCCTCTCTGCTTCTCAGTCCTCTCACTAGCCACAGACTCTGGGAGCCTCTGGTCCCAGCTCACTTACATATTGCTATCGCCTTAACGGCTCTCTGGCTTGCTTTCCAGGGTGCAGAGGCTTGGCACTCTTATCTCACTAACGCAGTCTTCAGTTTCCTTGCTGGTGAATGGAAAGGGGTGGAAAGGTACGACGCCCGTTTTAAAAAGATGACAGAGCTTCTACGCTAGGCAAACGAGAGCTGCACAGCTCCCAGTGAGCAAGCCACTGAAAGGGAGAACTTGCTGAGTGTGGGAGCAGTTGAGACACCGGCATTATGCAAGTGTCTCAACTGCTCCCACTGAAAAGGAGAACTATTCCTAAAAGACAGAGCTTTGGGGGTTATATGTGCGTACAGTATGCATGCTAGGGAGTCCCAAACTCTAGTACTCACTCTCCAGCTCAATGGAGAGATCTTAAATTCATTTTTTTTTTATTGCTTCAAGCAATAGAAAATACAAAATTAAATTTACCATACAGATATAGGAACCATGAAATACTCCCCAAAGCAACCTATCTTCTAAAGGGAGCAGTAACAACGTAGACAGCCATGGATGATCGACGCACTCATGATAGTACACTAAAAACTAACATTCTACAGCACAAAAGCACGAGTAAGAAACTTAGAGAACAACATTAAAATACTACTGAAAAAAGAAGTTTGAAAGCATTTCGTTCTATTGAACAAAAAAATTAATTTTTGAACTGTTTTGGACTGAGTTCTAGAATCCAACAGACTGGATCAAACCAAACCAAAATAGACTTGTTTAATTAAAACGCCATGACCAAAAGCAACTTGGAGAGGAAAGGATTCATTTCAGCCTATAACTTTTAGGCCACATTCCATCACTGAGGGAAATCAGGGCAGGAACTAAGGCAGAAACCTGAAGGAAATATGCTCACTGGCTTGCTCCTCATAGCTTGCTCAGCCTGCTTTCTTATAGCACCCAGGAGCACCAGCCCAAGGAGGGCACGCTACAGGGGGTGGGCCTTCCCACATCAATCATCAACCAAAAATGCACCACAGGGGTTGGAGAGATGGCTCAGCAGTTTAGAACATATATTCTTGCAGTTCTTGCAGAAGACCCGAGTTTGATTCCCTACACCCACATCAGTTTCCCTCTCTCTCTCTCTGTCTCTCTCTCTGTCCTTTTTCTCTCTCTCACACACACACAGACACACACACACACCTCTACAGAGGCATTTTTCTCTAAAAGGATTCTTTCTTTCCAGATGATCCCAGCTTGAATCAAGTTGACATAAAAACGAGCCCGTCTAAGAGTCATTCATGCTAACGTTACAGTAAACCTTTAAGGAAGCAGATAAATCACAAAACAGACCAGTCTTTCCTGAAACAGGAGATTTCTTTTTTTTTTTTTTGGTTTTTCGAGACAGGGTTTCTCTGTGTAGCTCGGGCTGTCCTGGAACTCACTCTGTAGACCAGGCTGGCCTCGAACTCAGAAATCCGCCTGCCTCTGCCTCCCAAGTGCTAGGATTAAAGGCGTGCGCCACCACCGCCCGGCAGAACAGGAGATTTCTAGTAAGTCAGTATCATAAGGAAGTCTCCTCTGCTTTACCACATTAAAAAAAAAAAAAATGTGGCCAGGAACAATGCTCGGTTAGCAATCAGGTTTTCTCTGTTCTGTGCTCTTCTTTATACCCATAAGACCCGGTGTTACGGTGGGTGTGCTCATTCCGCTGTGTAGAATGGAGAGTCTCTCACTCACCAATCAAATAAAAAGTTAGTAAGGCTATGATTAAGCCTGTTCTAATTTTGTTTTTAGCTGTGTGTGTATGTGTGTGTGTGTCAGAGAGAGGGAGGGAGGGGGAGAGGTGCACATCTGTGTTTGCAGCTGCATGAGTAGCCAGAGAAGTACACTGGGCATCTTCCTCTATCACTTTCCACCTCATTTTTTTTTTTTTTTCTTTTTTGGTTTTTTGAGACAGGGTTTCTCTTTGTAGTCCTGGCTGTCCTGGAACTCACTCTGTAGACCAGGCTGGCCTCGAACTCAGAAATCCGCCTGCCTCTGCCTCCCAAGTGCTGGGATTAAAGGCGTGCGCCACCACTGCCCAGCTCCACCTCATTTTTAAAGATAGTCTTCCAGTGAATCTGAAGCTCACTGGAGCTCAAGGGATCCTCCTGTCTCATGCCAGGCTCAGCTTTTACACGGGTGCTCAGGGATTTGAATTCAGGTTCGCTTGTACTCATGGCAAGCACTCCTGCCCACTCAACCATCTCCTTAACTCCTCAACTGCTGGAAAGCAACACCAACTCTTAACACGGCCAACTTTTAAAGGAGCACCTAAGGAATTTCCAGATTTGAAAAAAATTAGAATGAATCTTAAGACAGAAAACAAAAACAAATAACAGTGAAAACATTAATGAATCCAAATAAAATCTGTAATTCAGTTTAAAAGGAAACAGAAAGTCCCCAAACAAACAAACAAACAAATAAATCCCCCATTCAGTGTACTGCATGAATCATTCTGGAATAAGCACCCCACACCAATGAAGAGAGGGAGATGTCACTCATGGATAGAAGCCAGGCCAGCCCCTGAAATACTTCAAACCCAGGTCCAGTTTGTATTCTCAGTTTATATCCAAAACCACAAGGTGGGCTGGGCAAGCAAGCTAGGTCTTTACAGAAGCCATCGAAGCAGTCAGCAGGTTGTTACAGTGACCCATTGTTTCAGCTATTTCTCTAGGTCATACTATTTCAGATGGCAAGTGAAGTCATGCTTGGAAAACAGACAGATGGTACAAGCAGTGTTTTAAGTCTCTAAATGCATCAGCATCTAATAATTGGTCTCTTCTACCTTATCCTACATCAAGTGCTTGTTAGAATTCTCTGCCTAGAAGAGCTATACTAATCGATATACCCTTCCTCTACTACACACTTCTTCCCACTAGCAGTTCCTTCACCCTGAAGTTACATCACAGTCCTTTCTGTTAGAACTATACACACTAAGTCTACAGCTCTTACCTGATCTTCATGTGGTCTATCTGCCTCAGTTGGTTTTTTTTTTTTTTTTTTTTTTTGAAACTTCATCTTAAGTTTCATGACTTTTACACTCATTTCCATGGTTGTCACTCAACTCTAATGCCAAATGACCTCCTTAAAAACAAAAATGAGCCGGGCGGTGGTGGCGCACGCCTTTAATCCCAGCACTTGGGAGGCAGAGGCAGGTGGATTTCTGAGTTCGAGGCCAGCCTGGTCTACAGAGTGAGTTCCAGGACAGCCCGGGCTACACAGAGAAACCCTGTCTCGAAAAACCAAAAAAAAAAAAAAAAAAAAAAAAAAAAACCAAAAATGAATGCACAGGACTGAATGCTAGTGTAGAACATATATCAAAGCACTCATTTTCTTTTGGATACTACTCTTCCAAGCTTAGAACTATCTGTCTTCCTTTCCGAGCACCTGTACCACAAGTTGATGAATGTATTCAGTCATCGGTTTTGTTGTCTCTTCCATGTGGGTTCCTGTAGCATCAGGAAGAGTGGGAACACAGCTGGATTTTGTTCTTTCAATAACAGTAGTTAGAGGACTGTGTTGCACCAGACAATCACAGCTCCATATCAACCTGTGTTCCACTCTTACTTTGCTGGTAATGTTTGTGTTCACCAGATTCCTATGTTGAAATCCTACGCCCAGCTAAGTGACTGAACTAAGTAAGAGGTGGCCAATTGGAGATGAAACAGGTTGTGAGGGCAGGGAGTAGACAGTTAGGGTTATTGCCCTTATAAGAGAGACCCCAGAGAGATCCCTGGCCACTTCCCTTGTGACATTACAAAGAAATGAGCACTGTATGAATGACGCTCACCAGTAAGCATTCTGCTTGATCCTTCATCATCTGGGACTTACAGTTTCCACAGGGATTACAAATAAATTTCGTTTGTTTTATAAGCTTACGGCTGTTTGTCAACAGACCTGTAGACTAAGACAACATCCAAAACTAACCAAAGAATCCATTGCAAACAAACTCATAAAAGGCTGAACAGAAACAAAGCAGTTTCCATTATTCAATACATACCTAAGAAGTCTGAATCATGCACAACAGTCTCCTGGGAGTTTATTTATCCTCTGGAGGGACAATTCAACATCTTGACTCTTTCCACTCTGGCCTTTTCCTCCTCACCACACAGAATCACACTGCAATTGGCAAAGTAAGATGCCTAGAGTCCCTAACTGAAAGAGAGCCTTCCTGCATCTGCGATCTTTTTCTGAGTAATAAATCGTAAATGAAAAGTCACCTAGGTGGAAACTCTCGGTTTACTTAGGGATCTACCTTCCAGAAACCCAAGCGTCAGACCTGAGTTTCCCAATAGTCATCCAGGGCTGGAGTCACCACGCCAGCTCATTACCCCCTAACATCTGGTCATCACCGGCCTCTTCTGATCTTTCACCCTCAGCACCCTAAATCTCTTTGAAACCAAAACATGAGTCACTTTTGTCAGGTGTCGAAAACATTTACAGCAAGTGCACTGGATCGCTCTGATGTCCACAGTATACAAAGCCTTCCACATCTGATGATTACCTAAATCTCTAGTGTGGCATAAAAGGCGTCACACAAAACATCAATACTTGGAAAACATCCTCCTTATTTGTCGCTTTGGGGACAGAGGGTTCCCGAGTTAGGAATGGGATGCCAGCTACACTGGGTCACCTCACACAACCCCAAGACCAAGCCCAAGGAGGCCCGGATCCTGGCAGGCGCCAACTCCCAGAGAAGGGACACGCCCGCGGGCGTCCCGGATCCCTTACCTCTCTTGTCCAGCAGCCACATGAACGCGAAGCAGGGCAAAAAGCCTATGGGCCCCCAGAGGACCAGGAGCGCGATGTCCCATCCTGAGAAGCCATAGGCCTGGCGCGCCGAGTTCTGGATGGGGCCCCAGGTGTTCCAGACCAGGCCCTGTGCGAAGGCGAGGAGCGAGAAGAGCAGCAGCACCAGCCAGCGCCGCCCGTACACCCTCCCGGGGCCCGGGCCCGCCGCGGGCAGCACAGCCGCCGCCTCCCGGCCCCTGCGCGCAACCCCCGGCGCAGGCCCGAGCCCCGGCCCCAGCAGCGGCTGCCGCTCCTCCTCCTCGCTGCTCCAACCCGAGCCCATGGCGACGCCGCCCGCCGGCCCTGCCCGACGCGTCCCGGTGGCCGCAGACCAGCCGGGAGCTGACTGGGCGGGTGGAGCCGGAGCCGGAGCCGGAGCCGGAGCCGCTCAAGTCCTCGGCCTCCCGGGCGCGTCTGCTGCGCCTGCGCCGCCCGAGCCCGAGGGGAGGAGGCGAGGCGGGGTCCACCCTGCTCGCTGGGAGCCCAGGAATGCCCCGGGAGAGAAGCCGGGGACCCTACGAGTGGAAATGGTAAAAGATCGCAGCCGGCTGGGAGGCTGGAGCTAAGGAGGCTGAGTCAGTCACTCGAGGGTTGCTTGGAGGAAGTGCCCAAGTTTACATCACGTGCCTAATAAACAACTCGCCGACCTCAGGTCACTTATCCCAGTGTTTGGTTCTATATTAGGCTTACTTTTGTTTTTATTGGGGTTCTAGCTGCAGAAATTATAGAAGGCAGGATATTGAGGTTTAGGGAGGTCTCAGGGTATTATATCATGAAGACCATTTGGTTTTGTATGTGTCTTACGTATCCAGTGAGATTATAAACTAGCCAATTTTCTTTCCCATTTTCTACCCATTTTGTTTGCCATGAAAAGGGGTAAATAACATTGACTGTGTTAAAATTGGAAGACGGTGGCCTAGATCTATCTCTTGGTATGATGTTTACCAGACTAAAACGGCAAAAGCAGGAGGTTGTGCCATCCCTTGACCAGATAAACGTTTGTTCAAATGCACAAATTCAGAACCCTGACAGCTGCCTGTGTCCTTGAAAACTACAGTCAAGCAATTTGGCATATCTGGCTCAGCAAATGAGTCACAGGGAATGCCTTCAAGGGAAACTGCCTGAGGTTCATATTCCCAGGCAGCTACGAAAACCAGCGGGATGACACTGATGCCAAGGGGACCAACGAGGTGGAAGAGCAGGCAAGCCAGCCCGCGTTTCCCTAAATCGCTAGTCCCACTGAGGGAAAGCCAAGGCGGAAATGGATGATCCGACTAGAGCAGGAGGAGAACAGAGGAGAGGCTAAGGGTGGAAGAAAGAGCAGTCACCGCCCAGCCCACGTGCTCGGCGCCTTTCAGTATCCAAAGAGCAAAACAAACTGGCGTGACCACGCCCAGCGCCATCACGTGACCGCGGGAGCACCGGTTCCGGCAGAGGCGGAGAATCCTTCCTGTGTGGAAGTCGCAGATCCTGGTGGCACCTCTCACCTGGCGCTCTCTCCATCCTTGGCGCGATAATCATGGCAGCAGGCTGCGAGGAGAGTACGCCCCGGACCCTGGGCGAGAGAACTGTGGGGGAGGAAGGTAGGTGCGAACCAGGGACTCTGGAGTGCTTCCGTGATGCTGATGGGAGCAGTTCCATCCCAAGTCACTCCCGTAACGTGTTAGGCCTGGCAGAACATGACTTTTTAGTGAATGTGGCTTCTTAACATCGTGCCGATCAGTTTTCTGATCGAATGTAGTCTCAGTGTTTCTCTACCGGGACAAGTACCAATGTGGAGTTAGACGTTCCTCTGAGTACTCCAGGATAGCTGGCCTGTGAGGGAATTTTGTGTTGATTCTCTTGTCTATACCTTTCATCTTCCATGATTAAGTGCTGGGATTCCAGGTGTATGCAACCATAGCCTTTTATGGAGATCTCTGAGGAGTTCTCTAGACTTGTGCACCAGGTGTTTTTGACAATCCCAAATTAATCTCTTTTTTTTTTTTTTCCTAAACCAATTTTTCTTTCTGATAATGTGTCCTGTATTCTACTTTAGGCCTCTCTTATCAACCATTCAACAGCAAAAATAATACTCCACGTAAAATTCTTTAATAATTTGTATTGGACTTAGAACGTAGACTAAAATTCAAGCTCTAAACTGTGACCTACACAAGTCTTTGATTTGGGGTTTGTGGGTTTTATAAAATAAAGTGAGAAGAAATATGCTTGGTGGATGTGTAATCAGGTGTTGGGTAAGGGTTGCCTCTGCGGGCCCATGCTGAGGCATTCCTTCCCCTGAGGGACCAGCCACACGAAGGTATAGTATAGACTAGAGTTTATTCAGGGCATGGGAGGGGAGTTGAGGGAGTAGAGACATGCAGACAGAGGGATAGCGAGCAGAAGAGTAGAGGCCAGAGTAGAGGCCGGCCATGAGCACGTGGAGGGGGGGAGGGGAATGAGAGAGAGTGAGGAGCTGGGACAGAGAGCAAGGAGAAAGAGGAGGGGCAAGCAGCCCCTTTTATAGTGAGTCAGCCACACCTGGCTGTTGCCAGGTAACTGTGAGGCCTAGCCTAGACAAACAGCCAGCAGGAAGGTCTGTTGATGTCTCTAAGCACCTCTTCTGTTTGTTCATTCTTAAATTAAAATTTTTTAAAGTAGCCATAAAATGTGGCTTTCTTACGGTATTTCGTACGTTCTTGACTTTGGTCGATTCCCCCTTTCCATCATATTTGTCCCACCCATCTCCCAAGTTTCAAAGTGTGTAAGCATCTGAGCCCTCTTAGTACATCAGACTGCTCTGAAACATTCACTGTGATTTTCACCACCATTAGATGTATTAATACAGCACCCTAATTCTATCAACATTTACCTCTAATCAGTGCTCATTCTACTAGATGTTAAGCACTTTGAGGAAATAACCTGTGGTGGTTTGAATGAAAATGGCCCCGTAGGCTCATCTATTTAAATGTTTGGTTTCTAGTTGGTGGAACTCTGGGAAGGATTAGAAAAAACGTCCTTGCTGGAGGTGTGTCACTAGGGGTAGGCTCTGAGGTTTCAAAAGTCCATGCCATTCTCAGCACTCTTCACTTAACTCCTTGTGGACCAAAATGTTAAGTTTTCAGCTATTGCTACAACTCCATGCTTGCCTGTCTACTGCTATGGTCCATGTCATGATGGATCACGGATGCTAACTGTCTTAGAGTTATTGTTTCTATGAAGAGACACCAAGACCAAGGCAACTCTAATAAAGGAAAACATTATTTGGAGCTGGCTTACAGTTTCAAAGGTTCAGACCATTATCATCATGGCAGGAAGTATGGCAACCTTTAGACAGACATGGTGCTAGAGGAGCCGAGAATTCTACAACTTGATCCAGAAGACAGCCAGGAGGAGACTGTCTTCCACACTGGGCGGACTTTGAACCCTAGACAATTTCAAAGCCTGCCTACACAGTGGCACACTTCCTCCAACAAGGCCGTATCCAGGAAACTCTTTATAAGTTGCCTTGGCAACGGCATCCATAGAAAATGTTGACCGAAGTTGGTACTAGGGGAAGGGTATTCTGTGACAGACGTGACCATACTGGCTTGGGGGGGAACGTAGAAGACTTTGGGACTCTGGGTGTCAAATCATGGCGTTAGAAAGACAGAACCGATATAAATTTTATTCACCGCAGTGTGTCCAGTAGCACATACAGTATCAGACATGTAATATGTATGCCGAGTGAATGAATAAGGGAATCCCAGCCAGGTAAGGGTATTGCATACCTGTACCCTGTAACATAAGAGAGTGTATAATTATTGGCCACATAGCAAGTTTGCCGCCAGCCTGGGCATAAACCCTCTCTGAAAGATAATGAAAAAAGAGCCAGTGAGATAGTCGAGTGGGTAACGTGCTTGCTATGCATGTCTGGCAACCTGAGTTTGAACCCCCCAGAACACACGTGTAGTGGGTTGGCCTAAGGCTGCTTCTACTCTAATGCTAAGTGCTGGCTAAGTGATTTAGAGTTGGTAGCCTTTGGGACCCAGATGCCTGCAGCCAATAGCTGGGGAAAAGCGAGATGGGCGGAGTTTAGGTTTCCCGGGCTAGAGACCACGAGGAGGAGCAGGAAGGGAGGGAGCCACCAGGCTTTAAAAGAGTGTGCAGGAGAGAGAAAAGGAGCCACCATGGGTTAGCTGAGCCATAAAACAGGACCATGTGGGCTGGCCAATTGGAGCTAGTAGCTGCCCAGATGAAACATAGAAAGTAATGATGCCGTTATGGATAGAAAATGGATTTTTAACAGCATGGAGGGTAGGCGGTTGCCCAGCTACTGTGCTGCATGAAGCATATTAAAAAAACATATAAAGGTGGGCTGGAGAGATGGCTTGGTGGTTAAGAGCACTGACTGCCCTTCCAGAGGTCCTGAGTTCAATTCCCAGCAACCACATGGTGGCTCACAACCATCTGTAATGGGATCTGATGCCCTCTTCTGATACGTCTGAAGATGGCTATACTGTACTCCTAAATAAAATAAATAAATTATTTTTTCAAAAATATATAAAGGCTGTGTGTGTCTTTTCTTTGGGAACATAAATGGTCAAAGGCGGGAAGGAACCCTCTGTGCTGAAATTTTTAAAATATTTTTTAGCCGGGCAGTGGTGGTGCACGCCTTTAATCCCAGCACTTGGGAGGCAGAGGCAGGCGGATTTCTGAGTTCGAGACCAGCCTGGTGTACAGAGTGAGTTCCAGGACAGCCAGGGCTACACAGAGAAACCCTGTCTCGGAAAAAACCAAAAATGTAAATATATATATATTTACTACACCCATGTAAAGGTAGAAAGAGAGACTTGATAACTTCAGTTATCCTCTGATCTCATGTGAGCTGTCGCACAGGCGTGTCCACATGCGTTCTAATAATTTTTTAATTTAAAATTAAAAACAAAAAACTATGCCAGGTCTAGGGATAAGAGGAGAAGGGTGTGAGGAATGTTGAGGAGAGAGGGATGATGGTTACTTTATGTCCAGTTACCCGGACTTAAAAAAAATAATGTAAGTTTTTGAAGAGGTTTAACTGGGTGTCATATAATCAGAAGATACAGGATAAATTAGAGGGAGTGGACAAGGTACTCAATCCCCTGGGCCTCGGTTTCCATTTTTATGTAATGTACAATTATTGTGAAAATTGAAGATAATACATGTAGCTAACCTAGCCTTGGTGTCTGGCAGGAATTAGATATCTAAGTATGATAGCCATTTTTAATTGCTGACAGCAAGTGCTGGGACTTGGGAGTGGAGGCCGGCAGTTTATTGAAGGCCTTAGGTCCAATTCCCAGCACCACAAACGGAAAAAGAAAGTTCCAGCTCCCACCACTAACTGATGTGAGGTAAAAGATGGGAGGTGTTTCTTTTCCAGCCTTTTGAAAAACAAGGTATATATTAGTGTGCAGGGTTTTGAGTACAGTGGTTCCTGTTTCACTCAGCCCATTTGCACTTCACCCAAGGTCCTCTAGTACTGGACTCCTACAGACAGCCTGAGACAGTGACTCTGAGGTCAGTGTCTCGTGCCAATGAAGATAAAAGACACAAATTTTTCTCAGAGAATGCAAAGTGGAAGCAAGCTTTATTAGGAAAAATTACAGAAAAGTGAGAAATTGGGGAAAATGGGAATGGGAGGGGTTTCCTAGAGAGGAAAGCTGTTGAGTTCCTTTGTCTAGGGGTTTTTATAAGGCCATGGCCATAACTGGACAAAGGAATCTCTATTGAGATTGGTTGGTTCTGGAACTATCGTAGTCTGGACCAGTGGAGAGCCTACACACTCAGGGAGATGATCGTGCACTGTCCACTCACTTAGGGGTGATTGAAGCCCTCTCTGCTGCCTTTGCTTCTGGCTTTGTCAGTGATCGGCCTTGGCTGCTAAGCTGTTAGTTATTGCTGATATTACTACCTTCTGATATTGCAGGTATGTTAAATGCTGTTCATTATGCATTTTAAGCTCTCTTCTCATGGATACCAAGAAATAGGTGCATTTGTTCTTAGTTAACCCCTGTTTATGGGATGGTCTGGGATCCCTTAGCTGAAATAGTTGGGGCTTGTTAGAAGAAATCTCACTTAATTTAGTCTGTTACAGTTAGCTGCATCAGAAGAAGAATATAAGAAACGACAAGCATGCCACATGTTGGCTGTCTCATAGCCAGTTACAGGCCCTCTCATTTGTCTTCCTCGACCCTTTAGACCTTGCTATGTTAACCCTTAGTGTTGTTTTTTTTAACCCAGCCTTTGTTCTTAACTGCAGCATATGTAGCGGCCCTTCTCTTCTCCCTTGCTGCCCCTTACAGTGCCAACAGCACTAGAGATATTAAGACTGTTGGGAGCAAGGTTGGGTTTTATCTGAATAGTTGGCATCTAGGTATGAGAGTGGGATGTAAAGAACATAACAAACATTCAGCTGAGCAAAAGAGGGTATTTATTCATTTATTTTGCAGCATTCACATACCATGAAATCCATTCTTTTAAAATGCATAAAGCAATGGTTTTTATAATGTTCCCAAGGCTGTCCAGCCATTTGTCACTGTCATTGCAAAACATCTTGACCATTCCCAAAAGTGCTCTGATAGCAGGGACAGTTGCTCCCTATCTCCTTTTGTCTTAGCTCCGGGCAACCTCTCATCCCATCTCTTAGCTCTGCCTATTCTGGACATGGCCTTTTTTTTTTTTTGGTTTTTCGAGACAGGGTTTCTCTGTGTAGCCCAGGCTGTCCTGGAACTCACTCTGTAGACCAGGCTGGCCTCGAACTCAGAAATCCGCCTGCCTCTGCCTCCCAAGTGCTGGGATTAAAGGCGTGCGCCACCACCGCCCGGCTGGACATGGCCTTTTAAGTGGAGTTATACAGTATGTGTGGTGTTTAATGTCGCTCCCATAACACATTTAAGGTGTCATACATGCTGGTGTATGCATGCATGTCAATCTACCACATTTTGTTTATCCACTCATCAACTAGTGGATATTGGGATTATTTCTACTTTTAACAAATTAACAACAAATAGTACACTTATGAGCATTTGTATATGTGTGCATGTTTGTATGTATGTGAACATACTTTTAGTTTTCATAGATGTTTATATCTAAGAGTAGACTTGCTGGGTCATTGATAACTGTTAAGCTTTTGAGAAACATCATTGGTTCTTAATTTGAAGTTAGAAGTAGGAGCAAAAAAGCGGTGGAAATGCGGACCTGCTTCAGAGTACTGTAGCTTGTACACACAGTTTTGCAGGTAACCTTCAGTTTCATATTAAAGAACATTTTGAATTCTCTCTTTAGACCTTTGGACTCTATTTTAAACTGTCACTTTCTCCAGAACCATTAATTGAAGATGACACACACTTATTATAAAGTAAGCAAAATCCTTCTATAAGAGACAGCTTTGTCTTCAATTAGACAAGGCAAGAGGGAACAAAATGCTTTTTAAGAATGCATATGGATGCAAGGAGAAAAGCAAAGGTATTTAGTATGAAGATGGATGCAGTGGGAGCCCTAGAAAGTTTGTTCTTTTAGAAAACTTACCACCATTTCTGTTATCAGGAAACACGTGATATACATTATAAACAGAGAGTGTGTACAGTGCAGCAGAAGACAGCCTTACCTTAAAACCTTACCCTAAAACCACTTTAAATGTTGCCAACTTGGGAAAAGGGGAGGTAGGGTTTTTTTGGTTTGGTTGGTTGGTTGGGTTTTGTTTTGGTGGGGGGGGGGGGGTATAGTAGAAGGTATACTCAGAAGGCAAGATGAAATTCGTTGGAATGTTCATTTGCACATCCAGAGCTTTGGGAACTACTTGAGCCAGCTAGTTTTATGTCAGCTTGGCACAGCTACAGTTACCTGAAAGGAGGGAACCTGAACTGAAAAACCACCTCCTGAAGATCCTACTATAAGGCATTTTCTTAAACAGTGATTGAGGTGGGAGGGCAGCCCATTGTGGGTGATGCCATCCCTCAGCTGGGGCTCCTGGGTTCTACAAGAAAGCAGGCTGAGTAATACCTGGGGAGCAAGCCAGTAAGCAGCACCCTCCATGGCCTCTGCATCCGCTCCTGCCTCCAGGTTCCTGCCCTGCTTGAGTTCCTGTCCTGACTTCCTTCAGTGATGAACTATGATGTGGTTGTAAGCCAAATTAAACCCTTTCCTCCCCAACGTGCTATTGATCATAGTGTTTCATCTCAGCAGTAATATCCCTAGCTACAAACCAGACTGGTCCTGCTTCCTGGAGTCAGTTCTTGGAGTTTAGTGCAGTTTGGACATGGGGATAAGTGGAAGAGATGTGGAAGTGGAAGTGAGAAGACTAAAGAGCCCGAAGTCTGCAAAGTAGAGGGCTGGGAACTGCAGAGACTGATTTACAGGAGTGGACAAGGTGACGGATGCAAGAGAAAAAGAGGGAACTGTCAGTCGGAGAAAAAGCAGAGTGAAAACATAAATGTTGAAGTGGCAGGGAGGGGAGTCATGAGGTTCAGGCTTCTCAGAAAAACAAAAGCACCACAGAAATGAGGATGTGGAGAAGGGATAGGGGTACTGAGAGTAACGTTTAGAAGGGTTACTCGAAGGTTGGGGATAGTTAGAACACAGCTGACTGGGTGAGGTGGCCCAGTGCAGGAAAGGCCAGTGAGGTAGCAAGAAACTGGAACGGATCCCTTGTTTGAGTGTTTCTGGTTATGCTTGATGGAGCGTTATTCAGATGGTTTATAAACCTGACCGCTTTCAACACCTATGGGTGTCAGGGTGGCTTCCACCACTCACCTGCGACAATGGTGCTGTTATAAGCATGGGTGAGAATGTTGGGTCTTACTATTGACCATCTTTAATTTAAAATATAAAAAGCATAGCAAATAACTAGTTTACTTTCAGTTGTAGAGAATGTATTCAGAGGCATCTGGAGTCAGATCAAAATATTCTGGGAGAGATTTGGAAGATACTATGAAGCATTTGGAAAGAGCATTAGTAGTTGAGATTCCATTCTTTCTAGTGTGTCAGCCTGACTTAAAATGCAGATTTACTTTTCCAGTATTATTTTTTAATTTGTAAGTTTTAGTTTGAGTTTCTTGGGCTCATGTATGTGTGTGTGATATACATGTATATACATATGCTTGTTCACAGCGGTGTGGGTGTATAAGTGCATGCATGCTGCCATGTAGGTGTAAGTCTGAGGATGCTGGCTGGCTTCTTCCTCCATGAATCTCTACTTTATGTATTGAGACAGTCTCTTGTTAAACCCAGAGCCTGCTGTATGAGTTAGTCAGTTCAGCAAGATAACTATGATTTCCTGTCTCCTCAGCTCTGGGCTGGGATACCTTATGTGGCTTCTGGGGATCTCAACTCAGGTCCTCACACTTGCATGGCAAGCACTTTACCTGCTGAGCCATCTCCCTAGCCTTTATGTGCCAATTTTTGAGAAGGCGGACAAAATGTCTGGGTCACTGGGGAAAAGTTGTAAGTGTAACATTGGAAGAATCTAAAAGGCTTATGTCTGAATCATGTATTCAACCCAAGCTTGGCAGTGACATGGTTAAATTATAACTGCCTCAACATTAAAATGTGGTGTTTCTTCAGTAGCAAAAGATCACCTTGAGTCCTTGAAATCCCGGTGGTGGTGGTGGTGGTGGTGGTGGTGGTGGTGGTGGTGGTGGTGGTGGTGTTTGAGACAGGATCTCTCTGTGTAGTCCTGGCTGACCTGGAACTCCACACATAGACCAGGCTGGACTGGAATTTACAGAGATCTGCTTGCTTTTGCCTCCTGAGTGCTGAGCTTAAAGGCGCATACACCTGGCTGCCTGCTGATCATTTTACTCAAGCATTGTGTTACCTTTTCAGGAGAGCTTTCTTGGTTTGTATCGACATTTCAAAGTAATATAGCGTTTTGTTTGCCCAACGATTCAGAGGACTCCTAGTCATTCTACCTTAGCCCCTGAGTGCTGGGGTTACAGGCGAGTGTCTACAGTTTTGTTAGACACTCAGGTTTTTAGACTTGGCTTAAATGACACTCGCTTTTTGTCCTAATAGCTCTCATTCTAATGGCTTTAAGTTTCCCACATGTGTAATAGCTGTCAGAAGAGACGTCTGTACATGTATGTATTTTAGAAATCCCATGCCAGTGTTTTGTTGTTGCTCTGTTTTGGTTTGTTTAAATCCTGTTGTATTGCAATGGGGATATCTACTTTGTAACTGTTATGACAGCTTCTGCACAATTTTTATTTGTATTTTCTAATGTGAGAGACAAATTATTTTTAACTTTAGGAATTTTGTTATATTTTATCAGAATTTGGAGTCTTCTGAAAATCTAGTAAATGTCTTGATTCTCACCTTATTCTTAATTTTAGATACAGATCCAAGTCAGATATTAATCACTAAAGCCAGAACAGTAAGAAATTCAGAGAAGTTTCTCAGTATCTTTTTTTTTTTTTTCTTTTTGGTTTTTTTGAGACAGGGTTTCTCTGTGTAGCCCTGGCTGTCCTGGAACTCACTCTGTAGACCAGGCTGGCCTCGAACTCAGAAATCCACCTGCCTCTGCCTCCCAAGTGCTGGGATTAAAGGCGTGTGCCACCACCACCTGGCAGTATCTTATATTTTGTATGATTTTTTTTTTTTAATTACTGAAAATGGCAGGTCACTCTTTTATGTTTCAACTGTCCCTAAAGAATTAATAATAGTAACCAGACTGCAACAGATAGACTAGCTATGCTGGCTTTATTTGTTTTCTTTGTTGTTGTTTTGTTTGAAGGGAGAATAAATGATTGTGCAACATCTGGATCAGTAATCTGCCATTTCTTCCCAGCAGTTTCTAAACCGTCTAGTTAGAAATCCCTGCTTGCAAGTTTGGACATAAATACATTTAGTCTTTAAAGGCTGTTGGGGGTACTTCAGAATCTTTACAGCTCTTTGCACATATTCCTGGCATTTAATGACTGGATACATCCCCAGGCTATTTAATTAATAGAATGTGGCCTTAACATTCTCTTAAGAAAATCTTGAGACTTAAACTTGCTAGTTTAATGACCCAGTTCATTGTTGATTAAACTATGAGAAGCCAAATGAGTTTTATCTCACAACCGATTGTTTATTTCACTGTGGGCCGGAAATTCTGTGATATATGTAGTTTTCTATTATAGTAACCATCTGATTGCTTTTCTTTTTCTTTCTTTTTTTTTTTTTTTTTTAACACACATTTAATACACTTTTCATTCACTGGGCAAAATTTGTTCCATATACCAATCACTACACCAGCGCTTTCTCAAAAATTGGTTTGGGTTGAGTTTGGTTAAATCATTTTGGGTGTCTAAATTTTGTGGGAGACATTAAAACTGTGATTGGGCTCAAGTTTGAGATAGGAGAGTAGTCAGTCCCTACGCTGGAAGCACCATACATCAGTTGTCTTTGCCTGAACATTCTTGTGAACAGTTGATAGTCAAAGTTGAGGTTGCACATTAGAACGAGAAATGGTACAGGAGGAGTCAGAGCAGCCAGGATTTATGGGTTGAAGCCACAAACACTACAAAGGGAGAGGAAGGATGTCCTGTCCCTCAGTGTCCTCCAGTTACGAACTTAATAACAATTGGATCTTTTGCCAAACTTTGCAGTTTCCTTTTGTTTCCCATGCAGCTGTTAAGTCTTTTTAGGCAGAAAGGCAAGATGGAGGAAGGTGAAGAATAGGCCAAATGCTGACTAGGAACTAGCATACCTGTGCAATACATATTATAATATAAACACACGGTGTTCTTCAACACAGGTATAAATTTTTGTCCGCTCCGTAAAAGGAGTCTGAGAATTTATTAGCTATTGCTCCGCAAACATAGGTTTTCTTGTAAGGAAATAAGGGGGGCGGGACCTGAATTCAATATCCAGGAAAATTAAAAACAGCCAAAGAATGTTGGTATTGGGTAGACAAATAACTAGTAGTCTCTACTGCAGGTATAACATCTTTCCCAAACATTCTTGTCTCGCCAAATATGTATGGATTAATATCTGTGAATTGATCGTGAGGTTTCCTCGACTGTATTTTTCACGTCATGGTCTCTGATAAGTTACTTCTCCACTGGTGAAATGAACCAATTCAAGCAGGTGTGTGTGTGTTGTGTGTAGGCTTATTGGAAAGCTGGTCTCTGGTGTCCAAGGAAGGAAGTTAGGGAAGTTGCCCTGGGAAGTGAGAGAGGAGAGTGGGAAAAAGAGAAACAAAGAAAGAATTTGTGGGGAGAGCAAGTGAGCAAGCACGCAAGAAAGAGCCACTGAGCCTCTTGGGGGAAGGGCCTGAGGCCAGGGTGTGCCCAGTAGGGACTGAGGGATGCTGGGAGAACCTGGGGGCCAGGTCTGCCTTGGTATGTAAATTACATTCCTCAGTAACCTTGTCCTGGAGTCTGAAACCAGTCCCTAGGCTGTCTAGAGTTTTGTCTTCTTGACACAAGGTCATCAGAAAAAAGGGAATATCAACTGACAAAAGCCACCATTAGGCTGGCCTATAGGCAACTCTGTGAGGCATTTTCTTGATTAATGTAGGAGGGTCTAGCCCAGTGTGGATGAAGCCACCCTCAGGCAGGTGGTCCTGGATTGTGCTAAAGCAAGTTGAGCAAGCCAGTAAGCAGCATTCCTCCACAGCCTCTACTTCAGTTCCTTCTGCCAGATTCCTATCTGGAGTTCTAGCCCTGACTTCCCTCAATGAAGGACTGTGTAAGCAAAATATCCTTTCTCAGGTTGCTTTTGGAATGGTGTTTAACACAGGGATGGAAAGCAAAAAGGGTCATTTTTCTCCCTCTGTCCCTCCTTTGGCCCCTCCCTCCCTCATTCTGTCCCTCTCTGCCTCCTGTCTCTCAAGTTTTCAGCCAAATTTCAAGGCAGGTCCCGCAGTTTTCATTCTCTGGATTGTTCTGTGTAAAGAACAGCAGGCTTGCAGACAGGTTATATGCCCTTGGCCAGTTCATTTACATCTGAGTTTCCATCTTATCCTTTGACAGAGGAAATAAAATATCTTCTGCATTTTATGCGCTTCTTAGAAGAGCTGAAGGACACTGTAAATGTATGGTATTGTGTTGATAGTGTTCAAAGCCATACTCTGTCTTCCCAACAACACAAAGGGCTGCATAAGACTTCCCTTTATGGTGGAGACCTCTGGCTGCCTTCTGGCTACATCTTCCTGCCTACATCTGTGGTTGAAATGGCCTTTGATATTGTTAGTATTGCTCTAACTCTGCCATCCCTGCCTTCCTCTTTGACACCTTTTGTTGTTGAGAGCATCACATTCCCCACTTGGCTTTTGTAATGACTGTGAGTCAGTTGAACCCCACTCTGGGAATCAGCTCACATTTCTATGCTTTTCTACATGTTTTTATTTTTAATATATACAATATGCCATGTGGTTAATTTGGTAAGTATTTTGGGAGCATTGGATATCTACACTTTTAGCTGCTGTAGTATGGATTTAATTAATTTATCTGTATTTGTATTCTATTATAATACATATGCCTATATATGAAGCATATAATTTATTAGTGATTTCTATAAAATGAGTTGTTTGAGTTACTGAGATGGATGGTTCTTTGAGGCTTTGGCTTCATTTCCCCAATTATTTCCCAAAGCACAGTTGTGATTTATGTGCATGAGTGTGGAATGTAAGTATATTGTGTCTTTATTGTTGCTGCTGCTTGAGAAGGGTCTCACTGTGCAACCCTGGATGGCCTGGAACTCAGAGACATCTGCCCACATCTGCCTCCTGAGTGAATGTTGAGCACTGAGCCCGCGTCTACCTCATGCCCGACAAGCAGCCAGCCTCAATAGACATCCAGCTCCATTATACTTTTTTACTGTAGGAATCAAAACATGCCACTTTGACATGTTGATTATTTGGGATTAAAGGTGTTAGGAAAACAGCCAGTACAAGAAAAGTCCTTGACTTTGTTTTCTCTTCCTAAAATCAGGAAGTCAGACTCCCACTAGAAAGGTTGTTTTCCTGTGCCAAGGGAAAAGAAGGAAAAAGGAAGCCATTCCTTTTTGTTTTTGATTTCATACATACATGAACTCGTATGGAATGGGCTCCAGTAGCTTGGGCTCTTTCCCATTAGTCCTCACAAAGTGTGCTTCTCTGGGTGGCGCAGGCTGGCACTTCAGCTGAACCCAGGTGCCCTTCTCTTTGGCTTCCTTTTTTTTCTGATCCGTCTCCTTCACCCACTTCCGGAAGCTGTCTCTGCTCTTTGAGTGCTTGATGTGCTCAATCCGCACATTGATCCTCTTGGCCAGAATCTTGCCCTTAACTTGCTTGTTTACAATGATGCCCACGGCATGCTGGGTGACATTGTAGACTCTTCCAGTTTTGCCGTGGTAACACTTATGAGGCATTCCTTTTTGCACAGTCCCGTTCCCTAGATGTCTACTGTATCACCCTTCTTGTAGATTCGCACGTATGAGGCCAAAGGAACAACTCCATGTTTCCTAAAAGGCCTAGAGAACATGACTCTCCTCTTTCCCTTTGTGTTTGTTATTTTGGCAAATTACTGGAAGATGGCTCAAGGAATCCATTCTTAGAACCAGAAATGGCAGTCAACACTGAGGTGGATAAACAGACTTGTTCCGTCAGTCTTATCTTCAGTGACCTCGTAAGCCAGACTCCTTTATCCGGTCATGCTTCACAGCTCCCTTCTCTGTCCTGCCTGCTGTAAGCATCGCACTCTAAGTCCTGTGGATCTTCGTTTTTCCTATATGGACTCCTAGGTACATGCAAAAGTTACTAAATAAAATTTGCTAATGCAGCAGGCACTCTTACTTACTGAGCCAGCTCTCCAGCACTTTAAAAATACACTTTTTAAAACATGTAACTCATCCCTGCTCATACACTGGGACTCCAGACACTCTGATTTGATGCACTAAAGTCACTGTACTAAACACTGATAGGAAAATGAGAATTAAGACTTTTTGTCACAAGCAGCTGCATGAGGGTCCTTTTGCTCTAGTCAGAGAAAATCTTAAGTAGGCAAGGAGCTGTATGAAGTACCCTTACTCTTGGCCGGCCTGGATTCCAGAGGCTTGTGAGCTGAGCTTTTGAGTATAGAGTCATGTAGATCTAGGCTCTGAAATCCTCACTGAGAGCTTACTGATCTGCACTTCCAAAGCCAGAGATTTATGCTCTAGACCTTGAGAAGTAGAGGCTTACAGCTCTAGTCTTTTGGCCCTAGATGCCCAAGTCATATGCCTATTGCTGGAGGCTCTGGGTATTCAGGGGCTCAGCACTGGGCAATCTTTAACAGCTCTAGGCTTTGGGCATCTTTACTCTCTCAAGCCCATAGTCCTAGGCAACCCACTAGAACACTGCAGCCTCCTTTAAGCTACAGGCTGAGCTGAGGGCTTCTGGCATTGGGAAGCTTGAAGACTTACAACCTTAGAGCCACTCTCTAGTCACCTTCTGGCCGCAGTTATGGCTGGATGCCTAGAACTAAACCACATGTTTAATTTGCTCACAGTGTTGTCCACTCATGTCCCTAGACACCAAGATACCATTTAGAAGAGGCTTTGATTGATAACTGGATGTTGCAGCTCGAACAGTCTTTATACAGCAGGGACACTTCTCAGAACGACCTAAGACTGAAACCAGCCTGCTCCTGCAGCCAGGAGAGGGGAGTGGCTGGCTTGTGTGCAGCTTCTAGGTGCACCAGTCACAGGTCTTACATATGTACTATGGATTTTCTAGAAAGAAAGAAAAAAAGAACCACACCTGCTAAAGTTTATACAAGATGGGGCTGCGGAGATAGCTCAGTGGATAAAGGGCTTCTGTGCAGACATGAAAACGGGAGTTCACGTGTTCAGAACACATGTGAAAACAGGGCACCCTGTAATCCTAGCACTCAGAATAGAGACAGAGATTCCCTGGGCAAGCTGCTGGCTAGACCAGCAGGTCAGTTGAGGGGCCCTCCCTCTATAAATTAGGTGGAGAGATACCATTAAAGGCACCTAACATCAACCTCAAGCCTTCACATGTACACATATACACAACAAAAGGAAAAATAAATTCTACATAAAATGACTGACATTATGGAGAGTTAAAATGTGGACCAGATTACCCTGGGCTATTTTTAGACCCTTTGAAAACTATTCATTGCCCATCATTGTGTCTGACCTAACTTGTGACTGTCAAAACTTTTACAGTGTATTCTTAGCAAACCACTAACTTCCAGTTCTCCGAAGCCAATAATGTTAGATAATATATAAAACACACAGTAGACTTTGCCTTGCTTCGCTGTGCCCTGCCTACCTGTGATTCCCACCCTGCGATTGTTTAATGCCCTAATGTACGACTTCCTTTGTACTGTGACTGATAAAGCACCATGTGACCACCCATACAGTGGAACATGGTGTCTGGGGCAGACCGAATCTGTTGCTGGTCGTCGTTTTTGACTCCAGAATAAACTCACTTCTCTCTGTGAACACAAAGCTGTGCTTTTGCATGGATGGATCACACTGTCCACAGATGCCACAAGTTTATTGCCAAGTCACTGGGAAGGCCCTTCCCTCCTATCCTGAGTGAGACTTGCTGAAGGATAGGTGCAGCCATCTAGAGCTCACCCAGGCTTGTCATGACTGAAGTCTTGTGTTCGGAGGGCATGAATGGCTATAGTGTTCCTTGCAACTGGAATGGAGTGTTCTTGAAGTGACTGAGGTGTATTTGAGTGGCTTCCCTGTCATGGTGATAACCTCCAGGGGTTATTCTATTGACTATACCGTCTTTAAGGTTACTGAATACAAATGAAGGTCAATCAGGTACCTGTAAGGGGTAGATTGACTGTCTAAAGCTCTGCTCATTTCAAACATTGAGTGTTGCTTATGATAAAGATCCAACTTGAAATGAACTTTCTCGATAGTATTTCCACACCGATCCAACAGCCCTTGAGGGCAGGTAGAGCCCTCTGATCTGTGTATGTAAAGTTGCCAACAAAAAGAAATGAAAACAAAGCAGAAACAGCCAACTGAGGAAAGACAGAAGAAATGTATTCCTGGTCCCAGCTCGTCCACCTTTCCTCCAAACAACCGCACAGATCTCATCCCGTGCAAAGGTCAAGGTGCCCTTCTGAGGTCCGTGAGCCTGTTCACATCACCCAGGGCTTAGAGACAGGTTCCAGGGTGTGGGCAAAGTTTGCTTTGTCTTTAAAAACAAGCCTACTGGACCTCAGGGTCTTCATAGTGAGAGCTCTAGGACAGTGAGGACTATGTAGAGAGACTGTCTAAATGAGGAACTCCCCTTCTGGAACAGCAGCTCTTTGCTGGAATGCTTATCCACATGTGAAGGGCCTGGGAAGGAGCCGACAGAGAGATGAAAGGAGAGAGGGAAAGAAGAGACAGGCAGGCAGGCAGGCAGGCAAAGGTAGGCAAAGGTAGGTAGGTAGATAGGAAGGGAGGGAGGGAGAGAGGGGGGATGATAAGTAGATAAGACAGCGTGCTGGCTAGTCTTATGTCAACTTGACATACAAACTAAAGTTATCTGAAAGGGGGAAACCTAAATTGAGAAAATGCCTCCGTAAGATCCAGCTGTAAGGCATTTCTTAATTAGTGATTGACGGAAGAGGGCCCTGCCCATTGTGGGCGGTGCCATCCCTTGGCTGGTGGTCCCAGGTTATATAAGAAAGCAGGCTAAGTAAGCCATAATGTAAGCAGCATCAGCTCTTCAAGAATAGTGCTGTGGAAGCCAAATTAACCCTTTCCTCCCTAACTTGCTTTTTGTCATGGTGTTCTGTCACAGCAATAATAACCCTAACTAAGACAGACAGATCTCTGTCTATACAGATGGAGAGGGAGGATAGACTAGATGAAACAGTAGTACATTATCCTTTCCAAAATTAAGATTCTGTAATTTTGAGACAAAGGCTCATGTAACCAAGGGTGGCCTTGAACTTGCTTCTACCTGCGGAGTGCTAGGATTATAATCAGGTGCCACCAGGTTGGTGGGGGGGAGGGGCAATAGAATGAAATTCAAAGCAGGCACTGTTCCAATTGAGCTATAGCTAAAACCCAGACTCTGTGAAACCTGGGTGCTCAGAACATCATAGTTAGGTATCTCCTAACTGGTCACAAGTACATTGAAACCAAGGGCGAGCATGGATTGCTGTTTTGTCGCTTTTATAGGCTCTTGATATATAACTCAGGCTAGCCTGGAACTCACCGTGCAGCCCAGGCTGGCCTCATACTCATGGTCCTCTTGCCTCATATGCCACCATCCCACCTGTATCTTTCATTGTAAAAACTGTAATAAAAATCAATGTCTGCCTTCCTGATTGACTACTCTGGCTTAGTCATTTTGCTTGATTGGGTTTAAGCCTATCATTCAAGTACAATCACTGATGAATCCAGAAACTCTGGCTATTCTAGAGGAATTCTCATCAGCTTTTTTACATAAATGTTATGTTCCACAAATTTCACTGTTTTTAAATTATAGTAGTTAGAAAGCTTTTTAAAAAATTAAAACTTTACTATTAGCATTGAAAATTAAAATATTTAGCAGCCTTAAATTTTAATATGAAAACAAAAATCACTTGAAGAATTATGTTAGCAGGTGTGGCACCTCACCTGCAAGTATTTGCAAGGCTGAAGAGGGAATCTCTGTGAGTTCCAAGCCAACCTGAACTACACCATAAATTCTAGGCCCACCTGAACTGTAGCTTGAGGCCCTGTGTCAAAAAAAAAACAGCAAGAATTCAGGCCTTTGAGGTCAAATATTTATCAAAGTGTGCAGTTGCATGGAAAGATTTGCCAGAGCAGAAACAGCGTCAGCTATTCTCTCAGCATGCGATAGGACATAACGACACACTTATCTGTCCATTGTTGTCTGATGCTCTGTGCTTCTCTCTCCCTAGGTGAACGTGTCAAACCTTTTACACCAGAGAAAGCAAAAGAGATTATAATGTCTTTACAGCAGCCTGCAATCTTCTGTAACATGGTTTTTGATTGGCCATCACGACACTGGACTGCGAAACACCTTTCTGAGGTCTTGGAGGGCAAGCAGATACGATTCAGAATGGGCCTGAGAGGCACAGGCACAGGTAATCGCCATGGCAGCCACTCCTCCCTAGCACCCCGACAGGCTCAACAATGCTCACCCCATCTCGAGGCAGTCCTTTATGTCTAATCCTCTCTGACCACTCAGTGTACAGATAGGAAAACGTTACAAGAAAGCGTGGGAACATAGTTTAACCTCATACAGGGTTTTTTTTTTTTTCTCCCTTGTTCAAACAATGGGTTTAAACACCTACACAAAATGCAAATCTGCTAACTCATGTATTCAACCTGCTGCTAGACATTGTTGTGGCTGATTGAGCATGGTAGACAATATATATGTTAATGAGCTTCTTGTGCCCCTTTCCACTGAGGGACAGCAGTACTATAATAATACAGAACTGCAGTGTAATACTCGTAGTCCCTTCACTTGTGATTCATCTGGAACACAGTCCTACATGTGTGGCCCCAGGCTATTTATGGCACTTAGACTTGCTTATAATCTTATCTTTTACCTTATAGTCTGCTTGGCCTTTAGTGTACTGCATAGGTGTGAAATATATGTATGTGCTTCTATGCAAGCTAGGCAAAACTGAACTCTGCTCCCACCTGTGAAAACAAACAAACCCACAAGGCCTCACTGTGTTGCCAGGGCTGGTCTCCACGTCCTTCCGCTGGCATCCTGTACAGCTCAGGCACAGGCTATGCTGTACTACGTTGGTTTTGATTTTGTTGTTGTTGTTTTTATTTTCCTTAATATTAATAGATGATTATTAAAGACTTGTTTGCCTTTTTTTCCTGAACACTTTGAAAATTAAATTTTGACATTTTTACCACTATCAGATAAAGTGATTATCATTATCTTTGAAATGTTAATATAAAAGAGAGATGTGGTAGATTTCTAATCTAAAGGTATCGATAACCGTGCTCTGCTCTCTAACTGGCATTTCAGAATGAGCAACCTGGTCCTGTAGGAACTCAGTGTGCGTTGCAGAAAAGTAGTTTATGCAGACCTATTAATAGCCTCATCGGAGCTAGAACATTTCCCAGTTTCCCTTTCAGCAGCTCCACGCTCCTTTTTCTCACTTGACCTTGTAGGATATAGCCTGCAATTTGCTTTCAGTGTCTAGAGCCATTTTGGACTCCCGAGACAGACAGAACAGAATTGCTGTAGTTTGCCGTCTTATTCTAACCACAGACTTGATTGTTTAGGTATTGTTAAATGAAATGCTAGACCAATACAGTAACTTAAAACCAGATTATATGCTTTCCATTTTGATTTTGTGAAACAAATCTGCCATTAAGTGTTTCTTACTGACTTGAAGAGAAATACAAATTGTGGAATCTTCACACCCTGCTTAGGTTCCAGACACCACAGCACTGCTGGTAACTAGTGTTCATTTGCTGAGAGTGACTTCCCTGAATCCCCTGGCTGAACCTGCTTACCTCCTTCCTTGGGTGGTAGGACTGTTTTTGCAGATGAGTCACAGTAATTTGGTTTTTTTCAAGTTAGTACTTAAGTCTAAAAGGAGTTTTTACAAAGCCTGTCTGCAGTTGTGAGAAACCACTCTGAGTTTTTAGTAAAGGTAGCAGTCTTTTTTAACAATTGGAATAAAATTCTAATAGCATAAAATGTAGCATTTAGCCATTTGAGAGTATCTAATGGAACAGTGGTTAACATTTTCACAGTCTGTACAGCCCACTTTCTACTTTCAGAATGTGTTCATTATCCCATAGCGAAGGCCAGCACCCAGCAACACCAGCCTTCTTCTGTCTGTCTAAATGTATCCATTCAGGGTGTCATAATAATGGAGGCACAGGCTAGCCGGCCCCTGCGTCTAGTGTCTTTCACATAGCCTGTTTTCAAGGCTCATCCTTAGAGGAATATAAATTGAACATCTCTAATCTGAAATGCTTTAGAATCTGAGTTTTAAGACCAGCACAATGCTACCACTGGAAAATTCCATACCTTATCTCACATGGGAAAATGTATAACCTTTAAGCCTAAAATAGTGTGTTACTTTTGCCTATGTTACTCAAAGGAAGATATGAAGTAGAAATAAATTTCATAGTAGCCTTGGTTTTAGTCCATAAAATTGTTCTTTTTATATATGCACATATTCCAAGATCCAGAAAAATAGGAAATAAAAAGCAAAGCACTTCTGATCCCAGGCATTTCAGATGAGGGGTTCTCTGCTGGTGTGTATCAGCACTTCATTTATCTTTATTACCAAGTGATATTCTATAGGTATGGATGTGTGTGTCCTGTTTACTCGTCAGTAGGTGGCAATGCAGGGGTTTCTCTGCACTTTGTTACTATTAGGATAATGCTCCCAGGGACATTTGTGAAGAGGAAACTTACAGTTTCTTTGGAAAGTTATGTCAAATGATGGTTTGCTGGGGCACACAGGTGAAAGGATGTCATGCTAAAGCAAACACACAAGGCTGTTTACCTGAAGCAGACACAGGAGAAAGGATGTTTTGATAGAGCAAACATGAGAAAGGGAGCTTGATGAAGAAGTATAAATATGACCCCACAGACACGAGCACTGAGCCAACCTCACTATCCTTCACTAAAGACACGCATGTATTGGTTCACCTTACATAGTGTTATCATTATCTACTTGTGGTAATGCTGCCATTGAGAGAAACTCACCCAAGAACTGCTCGTGAGGATCCTGGGGCAGCTTGCCTCAGGCCAGTTGGTGAGCCTGGCAGTTTCTTCAGAATTGAACTGCAGCTGCTAAGTTGTGTTTGGTGTTTGCTGCCGGCCAGAGCTCACCCCCAAAGAATTATTGCTGAGTAGGTCCACTACCTCTGCTAGGTGGTGGGCTAGAGGAGAGGTTGAGCCCTTGTTAAAAGTAGGTTGCAAAAGATGTGTGCCTATACATTTTGGTGTACATTTGGAGTAGAGCTGGTTTCCTTCCTCAGGAGTGTGTAGAGCTAACAGGAAACACACCACAGACACACACAATGCTATGCTTCTTAACCTTCATGGAACTGCATTCCACATGGCCTTAATATGTTATGTGCCCACCAGCTATGTGAGAAGGTTCCAGTTTTCCCACCTCCTTGCTAACACTTCTCCACCTCTTGCCTCTCCCTCTCTTCTCAATTGTAGCCATGTTGGTTCATGTGAGGACATATTCCATTGTGATTCTGATTGGCCTTGATCTGTGACTAATGAGATCTGGTGTCTTGTGGTTGTGCTAGCCAATAGCAATGTGTGCTTATATCTTTTGCTTGATTTCTAATGGAGGGCTTTAGTTGTTGATTTGAAAGAGCTTTTTATATATCCTAGAGATTAGGATTGTGTGCACCTCACATGCACCTGTACCTACACACACACACACACACACACACACACACACACACAATGTAATTTTTAAAAAAGCATTGAGCATAGGATTATAGTATTAAAGAGCTATTCAAATTTTGACTTGCTGTGTGACCTTGGGCAAGTCAATTAACTTTTCTGTATGTTAGAAATATTTTCAAAACTATATGATTTCATCATGTATAGTATTACATTCCTTTACTCCCAGCACTTAGAAGGTAGATCTCTGTGAGTTCAAGGCCAGCCTGGTATAGATAGTGAGTTGTAAGCCAGCTAGAGCTACGTTGTGAGACTCTGTCTCTGGACAAAATAAATTAATATGCACAAAGCATTAAGAATAGTGCCTACATAGTAAGTATTCAACAAATATCACTTTACATACAAATAATTTAAAAATAAAAAGTATGGTTTCTTTACTGTAAAAAAAACAAATTGGAAAAGGCCACAGAAATTTAAAGATACCTTGTGTAATGTTGCTGCTGTTTATTTTATTTTGAGACGGTCTTTCTGTGTAGCTCTGGCTATCGTAGAGCTCACTCTGTAGAACAGACTGGCCTTGAACTCACAGAGGTCCTCCTGCTTCTTCCTTTTGAGTGCTACAATTAAAGTTGTGTACCACGATGCCTGGCAAATGTGTAGTGCTGGGTAGCCTTGAATTCATTATCTTCCTGTCTCTACCCCCTTCAGTAAATCTTACAGATGTGAACCTGTATTTTTTTTTAAATAAACTTTGATTGATTGATTGATTGATTGATTTTGTATGAGTGTTTTGCCTTTGTATATGTCTGTGTGTTCCTGATGCCCCTGGGGCCAGAAGGGAACATCAGATCCCCTAGAACTAGAGTTACAGATCTTTGTGAGCTGCCGTGTAGATGTGATGCTAGGAGTCATACCCAGGCCGTCTGGGAGGGCAGATGCTCTTAACCACTGAACATCTCTCCAGCCCAACCTGGTTGTATTTAACGGGTTGTGTTTAAAAATTAAAGTTGTACTGATTTTCACAGGCTGCTTTATTTTTCTCTCAGCATATTCAGAGGAACATCCTATACATCAAATGTGACTTTTAAATGGCTCCTTAGTGTTCCGTTATCATTCTGTATGTAAAATTTCCTGTTTGCTGTGTTCAGATGGGTTGGGGATGTCGCTAGATGCTCTCCCCTTGAGTGTTCAGTCAGCACTGAACACGGGAGAAAGGGGTGCTTGCAAGCGTCAAACATAAACTTGCCCAAGTATGTGATTATCTATCTAGGATAGATTCCTAGAGGAGGTCACCAGGTCCAAGGGTGTTGGAGTTATCAGCAGCACTCACTAGAGACCTGAGTCACTCTGGGGTCTTGTGACAACCACCTGCTGCTCTGTCACCCTTCAGAGTCACTCCACTCAACACTTCAGAGTTACAACACGTATCCCAGGCCATCCCTGACTGACATCTCCCTCTACAGTCTTCCTGCCGTAAGGCCAAGGGCCTCACCTCATTCTGGGTTCAACATTGAGTGGACTTACATTTGTGGAGTGACACAGTGAAAGGCTTTTGATGCACAGGCAGTAGGTTTGCAGCGAGACGGCTTTTACAAGTCTGTCTTTCAAAACCAAACAGTTTATCTTTTAGAAAATCCCGTAGGTGAAAGGGTGATATCTCATTACTATAAGTAGCATTTTTGCTGCTGCTGCTGAACATAAGTTCATATTTAACAGTTAATTCCTGTTTTTTCCTGATACTTGTCCTTTGACTGTTTCGGAGCTTTGTGGGTTTGTTTTTGTTTTATTTACTGTTTTGCTTTGTCTTGTTGTTGTTATTGCTATTTCTTTTTTTTTTTTTTTTTTTTGAGACAGGTTTCTCTGTTTAGCCCTGGCTGTCCTGGAACCAGGCTATCCTTGAACTCACAGAGATCTTCCTGCCTTTGCACCCTGAGTGCTAGGACTAAAGATACACACCACCACCACTCTCTGTGTTTTATTTACTTTTCAAGACAATTCTTTATACTGTGAATGTTTCCTCATTTATTGTTTGCATATGTTTTGCTACGGATGTGCTTTTTTATAATCAAATCAGCTAGTGCTCTACAAACATTTATTCTCATTTGTTTCATTGTAGAAATTTCTTCTCTTAACATAGACTACTCTGATAACTTTCCTCTAACAGCTTAATGATGGCGTTGGCTGCCGTTTTTCCAGATAGCACAGTTGGGAAGTATAGCTCAGTTACAAGATGGCCATCTTAAACTGCACTGGCTTTGGCAGCGTCCTTTAGTGTGTCTCTGTGTGTTCTTGTGTCTTCTTGCATCAGTTTTTACAGCACATCTTAAGTTGTAGCTTTGGGGGCTAGTAAAACGATTTGACAGCACCGTCTTAGCACTTATCTTACACCTCAGACAGCCTAGCTACTCACTTCCTGTTTGTGCTGCTGCTGCTGCTATCTCCCCCCATGATGTCTCACTCTAGAGCTCACTGTACCGCTGTACAGCTCAAGCTTGCCTTACACTTCAGGTAATCCTCCTTCCTCCGCCTCCACACGGATTGTAAGCATGCTAACATAAGCTGTATATATTTTATGTAGCATATGATATTTCTGCATATGTATACATTACATCTCAATCAGAATTTGACCCTTTCTTTGTAATTGAAGTATCAAAATACTTTCATCTATTTCTTCTGAAATACACGATACATTGTTTTCCTGTTGTGTGATACGACACCAGAACATCTCCCACCTGTGACTTAATTCCCACAACCACTCTTTCCCTGTCAGCCATCCTGCCTGCTCTCCCTGCTTCGGGCGACCAGTAGTCTGCTCTGATCTTCTGTTACTCTTCTTTCCTCCATATCTTTGAGTTTTATTCATCTAAAATGTTTTTATAGTTACACAAAGTGCTCACTTTAAAGATACCCTTCTGGCGTGAGGCAGAGGATCTCTGTGAGTTCAAGGCCAGCCTGGTTTACATAGTGATTTTCAGGACAGCCAGGGCTACACAGAGAGACCCTGTCTCCAAAAAAAAAAAAGGCTAGGTAGTGGTGATACACACCTTTCATCCCACTAATCAAGAGGCTGAGGCAGGAGGATCTCTGAGTTCAAAGTCTGCCTTCTCTACAGAGCTAGTTCCAGGACAGGACAGCCGAGACTACACAAAGAAACCCTGCCCAGGGAGGGAGGGAGGAAACAAGCCCATTTGAGGGGTGGAGGGGGTGCTCGTTCATGCATGTTTGTCTGTCTGTCTATGTAGTGCCTACTCATGAGTATGCTTCTACTTGAACCGTATGCACATGCAGAGACCAGAACAGGATGTTGAACTCTGCCACTCTGCCTTATACATGGATGTAGGTCTTCCACCGAACTGGAAGTTCACTACTGGACCATCCGGTTCTCAGGATCCACCCGTCTCTGCCTCCAGGGCTCGGGGTGCAGGCATGTGCAGCCAGGCCTGCCTTTGTGTGGTTTTAGAGAAATGAACTCAGGTCCTTGTGTGTGCGGGGTAAGCACCATTCCCTGCTGAATGATCCTGGACTCTCTCCTTGCTAAGATTCATTAAGCCCTAAAAATTAAGTTTGGAAAGAAGTTTATGTTGTTGAAAAATTATCTCTCTATACAAAAACATTATCTTGCTTACCAAGTCTGTCAGCAAAAAAAGATTGTGACTATCTTTTATTACTGCTGGTATAAGAAAATACTTTTGCCATATATATTCATTGTATATAAGGGGGAGTCTCTATAGTCTCTTGTTTTGTTGATTTGTACATAGATAAAAGCCGTTTACTTATTCTCTCTGTTGATTTGTGTCTGTTCTTGTGGTGTAGGTAGTTGGTTGATTGGCTGTTTAAGTCTTATAGAAAGACAGGTACATAAATTTGTAAACAAAAAAAATTTTTTTTGTTTCTTTGGTATTGAGTATACTTCTTATATCTGACTTAGGTCTTGTTTAGAAGTTTTGAGGATGCTTGAAACAGTAATATTAATAACTGACCTTTAAAAGTAATTGGCATGTTTTGTTTTTAACTAATACACAGAAACCATGTTTTGTTTTAAGATTGATTGATTGATTGATGATTGATTGATTGATATGCTGTAGTTGTCTTCAGACACACCAGAAGAGGGCATCAGATCCCACTACAGATGGTTGTGAGCCACCACGTGGGTGCTGGGAATTGAACTCAGGACCTCTGGAAGAGCAGTCAGTGCTCTTAACCGCTGAGTCATCTCTCCAGCCCCCAAAAAAACCATAAAAGTTTTACATGTTAATGGAGTACCATGTTCAATATATCTAGATACTGCTAATGTTTAAGTCAGTTGAGCATATTTATCTCTGAATTTCTGTCAGTTCTTTGTGTGAATCTTTCAGAATTCTTTCTCTTAGCCCTTTGAAATGTTCAATACATATGATGATCTGTAGTTATAGCCTGTTTTTACAACTTTTTTTAAAAGCCAGACATGGTAGTATATGCCTTTACTTCCAGCACTTGGGTAGCCAGATCTATGAGTTTGAGGCCAGCCTGTTCTATATAATGAGTCTCCAAAAACATAATGCCTTCCTGAGCTGGTTTTAGGACACAGATAGTGTAGCATGTAGGTTTTTAGACCCATTTTAATCAAATACATTTGTCAGCATGAGTGCTTGATCAGTGGAGGCACTGGACCCCCGCTGGCAGCAATGTGTGTGTGTCCGCATCCTGCTTTAGGTTTAAAGGCAAGCCCACTTTGTACTTTGCTGTGAAATCTTGGACTGGGGTTGCTGCTTCTTGCCTAATACTTGGCAGTTAGTGGTTGAAAGTCAGAGCTGCCCTGACTGCTTCATCACTAAATAAAAGAACGGGGTAACCGAGTTAGAAAGGAGTAATTATTACACTGCATAGAGTGAAGCAGGAAGCCAGCGAGCCACCAGAGAGAGGGGCCTGTCACCAGTGGAATCAGCCCCGCTTTGTGTTGCTGCTACTCCGACACAGTGAAGGATTCTATTTTGAAACCATCCTGTAAATGAAAAGATCTGTCATTCCCGTTGATTCCACTCGGCTTTCATTTTCCCCTACAGCAACAATTCTCAAATGGAAATTTCCCATGATAGATTTTCGTTTTTAACGTGCAGAATTTGCTGTTGACGGGAAATGCAGGCCTCCAGTGAGGCCGGATTTTGAAGACTGCAATGCAGATTTGCTGGTGGTGAATGCCTCCTCTGACTGACCTGTCCTGTCCCTTCCACCCCACGACCAGTTGCTCAGGCAGGGCTTTCGCATTCAGTCAGTCGGTTGGACTGAGTTCTGTGAAGGGAAGACTCATGCGCCAAGGATCAGAAATGGCTCCCATTCCCAGCATCCTGAAGTTCTCCTGCTACATACGTTTTTGTCAAAATTCTATTTACTCTTAGTTTCATGGTGAATTCTTGAGGATGCCAGTGCTGTCAAGAGCTTGTATCTGTGGCTTACTGCTTGCCAGGCACTGTTCTTAAGTGCTTCACAGAAGTTTTCAAAATTGGAATGGTTTTAAGTTTATAGATTTTTGTCTGTTAGGTCAGTGTGGCCTGCTGAAGTTTTCCCACTTCAGAAAGTCAAGTGACAATTGACCAAGTAGGTGGATTAGATGAGATGCTTCTGCTTGTCAGAAGTGTACTGCTTCTGCTCCGTCTCTGTTTCAAGAAAAATAAGGGATAGAAATGATTGGATAACCCTAATGGTTGAGGAAGGAGGGGAAAGATGATTGGGTGGTTTAAGGAGTGAGGAAGGAGGGGAAAGATAGAAGCTATTGAAGGAAGAGCTCGAATACCCCCTGCTGACCGCTGTAATTTTGAAAAGGTTCCGAGTCAATACTGGGATGAGTAAGGACTAATAATAGTGCCTGACATTTAATGAGCACGTGCTAGTGTGTCAGGCCCTGTGCTGCCCGCCCCTCCTGAGGGCCTGTATGCTTTGCAAAGGAGTTCATGATTCAATTTTTTAAATATTAATTTCCCTGTGATTATTTTAAAAAGACTCTAACTTTCAGAAGATGTCCTTTCATTTAGTCTAGTCTTGACTCTCCGACATCAGACAAGCTAGCGTACACAGATCGTAGTCTTCCCTCAAAGCTTACTGGTCAGCCGTTAGCTGTGATTACAGGTCTATAAGTTCTCCGTCATTCTAGAGAAAGCTTCCTCTGTGTCTGAAGTGGGTTTTTTTTTTTGGTTTGGTTTGGTTTTTTGAGATTGGATGTACTGGTTACTTTCACATTTCTGTGATCAAGCACCACATAGAGCTTAAGGGAGCAGAACTTTATTTTGGCTCCTGATTTAAAGCCAGGTGGGTGAGGTGACACAGAGCTTAATCCCAGTACTCAGGAGGCAGAGACAGGTAATCTCTGAGTTCAAGGCTAGCCTGGTCTACAGAGTGAGTTCTTGGACAGCCAGGGCTATCAGAGAGACCGTGTCTCAAAAAAGGAGTGGGGGTTGGGGTGTGAGCACATTCTTGTGGGAGGGCATAGCAGCCGGATTGTCTTGGTCGGTAGGTGTTTGTCACGTGCTTGTGATTTATGAGTGGATCATAAAGCAGCCACTGCAGACTTGAACTGAGCCAGGTTCTGTAATCTCCTTACCTTGTCCTCTTAGTCCTTGTCTGCCCACTAGACCTCATGTCCAAGAGGCCTCACCACTGTCTTTAGGGTTTCTAGTGCTGGGAGAGACACCATGACCACAGCAACTCTTACAAAGGACAACATTTAATTAGGGCTGGCTTACAGTTTCAGAGGGTCAGTCCATTATTGTCATGGTATAAATCATGGTGGCGTGCAGGCAGACATGGTCCTTGAAAAGGAACTAAGAGTTCTACATCCAGATCCACAGGCAGCAGGAAAGAGAGACATTGGACCTGGCTCGAACATCTGAACCCTGAAGCCCATCCCCAGTGACACAATTCTTCCAGCAGGGCCACACCTCCTAGAAGTGCCACTCCCTATGGGGATAGGGAACATTTTCATTCCAACCACCACAGCAACCTCCTAAAACAGTGCCCTGGTTTGCTTTCTGCTGCTTTCATGAGCATTCTCTAGCTGAGGACCAAGGATTTGAACACATTCACTTGTGGAGGACATTTCATATTCAAGCCATAGCACAGGGTCTTGCTTTTTATTTTAGCCCAGGCTGGACCTTGAACTCACTGTCCTCACACTTCAACCTCTTGAGGTTTTACAAGCATCATTGGCCTTACTGAATTGTTAGCTCAAGACGATTATCGTTTTCTTTTGTGTCCCTACAAGCCTAAGCACCATGCTAATCACAAATTATGTGCTTAGTAAATGATCCTGCGCCAACTGAATTAATGAATAAATGAACAGACACTCAATTAACATTGTCCAGCTAGTGTTTCTAAGGCGCTCTGTTTGTAAACATACAGTGCAAAGAAGAAATTTTCAAAAGTCACTTATTGCCTCAAGTTTTTTTAATTTAAATTTTCTTTTTTTTCTCTAAAAGCTCTTTGAGCGTAGGATCACTTTACACTTTAAAATTCCTGAAGACTCCAATAATGCAGGCTCTCTCCCGTGTTTTCTTTATTTAAAACAGCGAGGACCCCAGAGATGCACTCTCTCATGATACTTCCTTGCTTAAGACATGGTGCTTTAGTATGTACAACCTAAGAAACAGAAGCACACCTGGGTGTTGTGGTGGTGCAAACCTTTGGTCTGAAGGCTGAGGCAGGTGCATCTTTATAAGTTTGAGGCCCATCTAGTCTACATAGGGAGTCCATGTTCCTCCATTGAGGAATGTCCTCTCTGCCAAGGGTAATGACTCCATGACAATCAGAGACAGCGTGAGTCTAGGAGGCAAGAGTGTGTCTATGTCTTAGCAAAATAGTAGAACGCCATGACCTTCAGGACTACCCTTAAGGCTGTGGGAAAGAACATTGAAAACATGAGTTTAAAAATATATAATTTTTCAACTATGCAAAATATAAGGACACAATTGTGAATTGTATAAAGAACTCCACAGATCTAAAGGAACAGAGACCGCTGCACTATGAGCCAGCTTCTCAGAAGACACAAAGAAAAGCAGATACCTGAGTTTTAGTCAGCCTGGGACAAAGGGAGAGTTTAGGTCCAGACCCCGAAGTGGTAAGAATGCTAATTTAAGGGTCAGGTCTCACCAAGCTATCTTATTGTCTATGCTTGTGCTTCCTGTCTCTTTCTGAAAATCAAGGGTCTTGGATCTTGGGATGTTGATTCATGGCATAGTCAAAAGGGAATCTGGGATAATGACTGAATTGATATTTAAATAAAAGACTGGGCTTTGATTTGCAATAGATGAGTGATCCAGACAGTTTTTAGAATTAGAAAAAAAAGGCTGCTTCTAACAGAGCTGTCTGGAGATCTCCAGAGAAAGCCAAACATAGAATGGGCAATTTGGAAAGCTGTCTCGAGCAGAACATAGGCCGTCAGCTTATAACCCACTATTTGACTTCCCACTTTCAAACACCCCTTCTCTCAGAACCCCTCTCCTAGCTGAGCCTGGTCCTTGGCAATACAGCGACCCTGTCTCACACAACAATAAACACATGCTCCACCGAGTGTCAGGGCAGTAGCCCCCACAAGTGTCACTCTGTTAGTTTTCTCTATTGCTCTGACCAAACACCCAGCAAGAAGCCACTTAAGGGAGGAAGGATTTCTCTTGGCTGCTGATTAGTGGATACTGTCCAACACTGCAGCACTGAGGTGAATCCTGGCACTCATCGGACCTTGCCCTTTCTTTCTCCCACTCTGACTGTCCATGCCGTTCATGTTCAGAGTGAGTCTTCTCCCTGGGTTAAATATCTCTGAATATGTTTCTACAGCATGCCCAGAGGTGTGTCCTCTAGGTGACTCTCAGTCAAGGCAGCAGCAAAGATGAGTCAACACAGCCGAGTAGATGCTAGAGAACACACACGCTCATGAGCCAGGGGACAGAAAGAAGCAGATCGTGTCTGAGCAGTATTAGGAGTGGACACAGATTCCCCAGAGTAGAGAATTGGATCATACTATTATGGGGAGGTCTTTTACCCTTCCTTTTCCTCCTCACTCTGTGTCCCCTTGTCTTTCTTTTCTTCCTTTCTCCTGTCTTCCTCTACCCCTATTTTCACTATGTAGCCTCAAACCCAAGATCCTTCTCCCTGAACTTCCATGCCTTGGAGAAGAATCATTAACCTTTAGAATACATCCATTCTTTTTATTTTATTGTGAATGGTGTAAATTGTTATGTGAGCAAGTACAAAACTAATTTTTAAATATTGGTAAATGATATTTTGGTAAAATTTACCTTTAAAAAAAAGTATTTAGGCTGTACTTATTAAACATCTCAAGGTGTGTTCTCTTACATTGCAGCTCCTCAGTTTGAAACCGAGTGTAGTTACGTGGATGCTACACTGAGGAGTTTTTGGCCTGGAACACTGACAAGTCTAGCACCTCTGGACCATTTAAAAAATATGAGCATTCCAAATTCTGGGCTTATGCTGACTATAAATATTTTGTCACTCTATTTGAGGACAAGACGGATGTTTTCCAGGTGAGTTGCACATTCTTTTTAGTTTTGGTAAGAATTTGATTCTGAGAGCCATCCTAAGTTAGAATTTTGCTGGTCCCTTCTCTCTTAACTGCCTGTTTCTCCTCATGTGAGACCTGACTGGTTTATCCACTGAAGCCATAGGCCTGCTCCACAGAGGCTGACATTTGGCTTGTACAGGCGAGTAGCAGTGTTACATGTTTTTCTGCTCACCACTTCCACCTTTAAACATTGCCTGCAAAGTTTGGATTGTGCTAGAAGCGTTGACTGCAAGTGGAACTTCCTTTCCTTTGACCTACATGGAAATCTGTGTTCTATCAGTGATGTGGTGGAAGCTGCTCCATGCAGAGACATTGACCAGACTACCTCTGCCTTCAGTCTCTCCTCAGGCTGTGTGTGGCTTCCTCCGGTAGTTTATGGCCTGAGCAGAGAAATCTGGACTCCTGGTAGAGGTGTCCAAAGCCCTGACGAAGTGTAGGAAGTTCTCTGACATAGCTGACACAGGGTTTGTAGACTACCATGTTGTTTTTTTCTCTTGAGTATATTCTACCTCAGACGTCAGTTTGGTGGAGTGATTTTGCAGATCCCTGCTCTGGTTTCTGTTCTCCCTTAAGTGTGGATGGGGCAAGAGGGAGTGGCCCCAGGGAGCTTGTTTACTTGTCTGCCTTGACCCTAACAGACAGAGCGCTGTAGTCTATCACTCAAGACATCATCTGTGGAAAGAATATTTCTCTGTTAGTCCTGACTACTCTCTGCCTCGTATCCTCTGCTCCCTTCCCCTCCCTGCTTGCTCCGCCCATAACTACCCTTGCTCTGGACCCTTCTCATGGGTGTGATGTGTAATGCTCTTTGGTTATCTCACTGTTCCTGCTCAACCTGTGTTTTCCCTTTTCTTACTGAATCAAGATATTCACAGAGTTACTATAACTACAAATATTCTCATTAACTCACCGCCTCACCTCCATCTCCTGATTGTGGGATTCTGACTGTGCACCATCAAATTCAGAGCCTCTTTATCCCTACGGCCATAAAATAAACATGTCGATTTTGATATATTTAGTAAATGCACCATACATAACTATGTTTAAGTTGTTTTCTTGATCTTCTGAGTGGTGGGGTTTCTTATAATTTTGGGTCACATTATAGGTCTTTAACCCTGGAAAGCATAGATTTCAAATTAACTTTAGATACACTGGCCCTCCCCATCCCCTTACCACTCTGTAGATTGAACTTTTACCTTCTCCTACCACATTTCAGTAATATCTTGTGCAATAATAGCATTTACCAAGTGATCACATGTCCCTGGTTCCTGTCTAAGTGCCTTACATTTAAAATCCCCACGATAATAACACTATGATTTAATACATTTCTGCTATAAGAAAAGTAAGACACAGAGAGGTTGTGTACCTTTTCTCAGAGTCTGTCAAGTTAGATGAGGTTCTGGTCCTTCTGAGTCAAGCTCATGCTACCTTGGATGCTTCCCAGTGGACTTGGTCAAGGTGTTTGTTTCATCCCAGGCGTAGCTACCACTGGCACACGTATGACTAGGCGTTAAGTATGGTAATAGGCTAGAAAGTAAGCCTTTATAAAATCTGTTTGTTTTGGGTTTTTTTTGTTGTTGTTGTTGTTTTTTTTTTTTTTTTTTTTTTTTTGGTTTTTTTTTTGGTATGTTTTATCAAGTGTATTTATTATCCATTGTGTTTGTTCTTTTGTCATCAAGTTAATAATCTGATTTTAAATTAAATATTATACTAAACTGCTTTTTGTTCACTTTTTTATATTCTAATTTGTATACTAGAAATAGATTACTTTACAATCATCTTGTATTGCTCAGCCAAATACTTAGATGATTGGTAATAAGTTATCAAGAATTACTTTGAAATTTTGATAGGTGCCGAACAATTAAACTATGCTGCATAAATTGTTGGACTGAATATCTGACTGCCCCACATGGTGGTTACCAAATTCATTGATCTGTTAAGAGTGAAGAAAAGAAAATCTTGTCTCACACATACACAGCTGAGAAAAGGAGAAGGATTTAATAATCTTTTCAGATTATTGTGAAAGTTTTAAAAATATCACACCAAGCTTGATAAGAGCTATTTTCTTAGAAGTTCATTAGTTGTAGTATAGACTCTGAGTCCACATAAAAGAACTCTTTGTATTCCTACAATAACCTCCCCCAACCCAGCTTACACAGTAGATCTTACATAATGTTGTTCATCAACCATTTGGAAATGTTGGGCTACTGAATGATGTAGCGCTTCCGAATGTTGGCGTGCTACAGTGGGCTTGATGCATTCCATCTAAGAAGTCACTTCTGTCAGTACCACACCATTCCTTCAAGAAAGGTTTTAGGACTCAGGAGCTCCCCAAGTTGTGTATCTCAGAGTGCGGTTCCCGGTGTCCCCTTCATTTGGCTCAAATATTTGCTGACCTATCTCATGGTTTACCCTTCATTGTTGAACATTTTATAAAGTATAAAATTTGATTTTTATTTGTTTTTTTTTCTAACCATCTTTTTGTTATTGGTTTCTGGTTTAACTCCATTGGGGTCAGAAAACATAAATGGCATTATTTCAGTCCTTTTAAATGTATGTAAGTTTATTTCATAGCCCCAAGTATGGTGAATATTGATAAATGTCCCATGTCAACTTGAAAATTGTACATTCTCTTGTTGGGTGGAGTCCTTCATAATTCTCCTTGAATTCAGGCTGGGGTTCAAGTGACCTACATCTTAACTGACTTTGTACATTTGTCTTGTCTATGGTATAGAGACACCATTAGCATTTTCCTCTTTTTTAGATAGGTCAGGTTTTGCTTCATTCATTTGGCCTTATTGACCTTTTATTATGATGAAATGAATTTACTTTGGCATATTCTTTATTCTGATCCAATTTACCTTGTTTTGTTTGCCTTTAATTAATATTAGTACCAAAAAAAGGGATGTTTCACGCAGAATTTAATTTCCTTAAAATCCTAGAACTTACAAACTAATTTATAGTGGCACGGTAAGTCATTGGTTGTCAGAAAATAAATTTTATAGGGAGACATGAATCATGAAGGGACACTGGGAGGTTGTGGACATGGTCAGAGTGTGTCATCTTGATTATCTGGATAGACTCAGGATGCAGGTAGATCAGATTCATCAATCAAATGCTTTAAATGTTTGCTACTTGCCATACATTAATTATATCTCAATAATGCCTTTAAAAATAATATACTTGGGACTGGAGAGAAGGCTCAGCAGTTAAAAGTACTGACTGCTTATCCAGAGGACCCAGATTTTATTCCCAGCACCTACTGTTGCAGCACACACCACATTTTACAACCAACTGTAGCTCCAGTTCCAGGAATCTGATGTCCTCTTCTGGCCTCCATGGGAATCCAGCATGCACTTGGTTCATAGATAAACATGCAGGTAAAATACCCAATGCACATAAAATAAAAATAAATCTTAAAAAATACAGTACTGTTAGTATGTTTTAACTGCACTATCTTGACACTAGCAGTTTTGTTCACCATTGCCTATACACAATCAGCACAAGTGTCAACACAGTGAAGTAGACAAATGACAGTGCAGTAGTGTTGTGAAGATAGTTTTGACCTCACAGATCCAAAGGGGCCTACAAGAGCCTTCTTGAGTCTAGCATCCTTCTCTACTTACTCTGTCTTCTGGCAATGTCTCCTCAAATTCTAAAACAATCTCTTATGAAAAATATCCTCTTCAAGTCATGCTTAATACTAACTACCAACACATATTAATCATGTTCATAAAATATATAAGGATAGCATTGAAGGCCCTCCCCAGCACCCCAGCCCAATGGCTTTGTCTACGTGAGCTGCCATCTGGTCCCCTCGGAGGCTCCCGGGCAGACCATATTCTCTCCACCTTCTGACCTTTGCTCAGGCCCTCTTGAGTTTTGCCAAATAAGTTCTACTTGTTAGGGCTGGCTCAGATTTAGCCTTGGCTGTGAAACCTCAGCCACTTAAACGCATACAAACCCTTGCTGGCATTCCTTTGTGTCCTATTTGGGCTCGTATTCCATAGACGTATTTTTGCGTCTTGGTCCTCTAACACGCTGGGCTATATGCTTTTCTTTTTTCCTGAACTGCTGGCATAGGACTGAATATGGAATAGGTATTTGAATGATTACATACTTTAGTCTTTGGCATTCTTTAAAGAACATTTTGATGAAACCCCTGACTTTACCCTTGTCAAATGTTCTGTGTCTTCTAGGTAACCAAGTGTAACATCTGTCCATTTTGATGAGGAATTTCTAGCTTTCTTCAGCCTTCTACCAAGTTTATAAGTTTTAACTTAAAGCCTCTGTTGGAGGTCTCCATCTACTTAATCGTTTCTTCCATAAAGGAGATTAATTCTCTGTTAAATATGCAATGTTTATATATTGGCAAATAAGCTGGTAAATATGTACTAATATAATTGGAAAATATCTGGTAGTCTGCAGATGGCCTAATTGATACCAGACTTTTGTGTGTGACAAAATTAGTCTTACTGGTTTTCTAGTTCCCCATTCATGCCACTGACGGAGCAAAGCTTGTCTGCGCCCTTTTCCTTTACTGCCCTAGGAAGAGAGGGATTTGTGATAATCATTACCTTTATCTTTTGTAGTTATTGATAAGCATTCTTAAAATTGAGGTTGTGAAGAATCAACATATAATAAAAGGAATTTTGTACCAAAAGAATGTTTTCCGGTAGATTCTATTTCATGTTATGATTGAGGTTGGCTATGGAGACTCGGAAGTCTTATTAAGTCACAGGATGGGAATCTGCAAAAGCAATAAATGGAAGATTAGTTCAGCCCTGTCGGACTTTGTAACATGGCTCTGTGGATGTGATTGAAATAGAGGCAGCTGCTTTGGAATGATTAAAGGGATGCTTCCTGACGAGACAGATCAGCACCTAAGAATTCACGTGCTTAAAAAAATAGATATAGAATTTAGGCATCTATTCAGTAAGTAGAGACTTAATGACCTCATCTCGTTCTGTACCCAAAGGTCATTTTCCTGAGGAAAAAAATGAAAAAAATTTTAAATTGTATAAATTAATTTTAGTTAACAATCTTGCTATTTTTAAGAGTTCCAGTTTTATTGCTCTGACCAACTTTTAATTTTTTTTATTCAGATGTACATTTGTTGTGGAATTATGAATAGTTGTTTTTCTGTAATCTGGCCTGTGAATGGAAAATAACCAGTGTGAGACAGTAGGTGTAAGATTGACAGAGGAACACTGCAGAGCTGAGGCATTCAGAGTCCAGTGGCTGTCAATGTCAGCCATTTAAACCCTGGGCTGTAATCCTTACCTGCAGAGTAGCACGAGGGTAACAAGGAACAGGTTTAAATTCTCTGACATAATATCGTATAAAACTAAGTAATTTAATCATGGATTTCTAAGTGATTTGTTGTTGTTGTTGTTGTTGTTACTAGTTTTTATGGTAGTCTTACAAACTTTTATCCTGTCTTAAAAGCTTCCTACTGGTTTTTCTTTAGTGGTGTTGTTGTTAAAACTGTAAAAGAAATATAGATGAGTCTATTATGTGTACAGCAGTTATAAAGCAGAATTCGTTCATTTCTTAACAGTTATTGAACATATTCATAGAGATAGGTTTAAGAGCATTTCAAATCCTGGCATGGTGGCACAACCTTTAATCCCAGCAAAGACTGACAAGAGGCAGATCTGAGCCAAGGCTACTCAGGGAAACCCTGTCTCAAAAAAATAAAAATAAACAAACAAACAAGAACTCTAGGTCTTGAGTAAAAATAGATCCAGGAACTCCTATGAGTAACCCAGCAGGTTTTTGAAAGTGCTGTGTTGACCACCATAGGTATTGGAGAAGTGACCTTATTGAGAGACGAGCTCTCATGAGCTGTCATGGCACTTGTTCTGGCTAGTTTTTAAGTTAGCTTGATACAAGCTGGGAGTCATCTGAGAGGAGGGAGCCTCAATTGAGAAAATGTCTCCAGAAGATTGGGCTAAAGGCTAGCGGGGGTGGGGGGGGGGGGGGGGTGCGTTTTAGACTAATGATTGATGAGGGAGGGCCATTGTGGGTGGTGCCATTCATAGGCTAGTGATCATGGGTATGCAAAAGCAGGCTCACAAGCAAGCTACAAGGAGCAAGCCAGTAAGCAGCATTCCTCCATGGCCTCTGCTCCAGTTCCTGCCCTGGCTTCCTTGGTGCTGGACTAGGATAAGGTGAAAGAAATCCTTTCCTCCCCAGGCTGCTTTCTTTGGTCATGGTGTTTTACCACAGCAGTAGAAACCATAAAAAGACAGTACTTTGAAGCCTATTCAGAAACCAAGACTCAGGATCAAGAAGTATGTTTTCTACCAGAATGCAGAATACAGTACACTTTGTAATGTGTTATGTTGTCACTAAATGTTTGGAACAGGTTAGGAGTGCAGTACACAAGCAAGAATAGTGAGACATAGTTTTTTTTTAAAAGATTTATTATATATGTGAGTGGTGTATGTGTGCATGCGTGCATGCTAGTGCACTCTGTATGTACACCTGAGTGCCAGAGGAGGGCATCATATCCCATTACAGATGGTTGTGAGTCACCATGTGGTTGCAGGGGATTGAACTCAGGACCTCTAGAAGAGCAGCCTATGTTCTTTAATGGCTAAGCCCCAGGCATACATTTTTATTTTTTACTGTAGAGTTTAAAGGATTCTTTTGGGGGGGGGGGGGGGCGGCTTGCTTCTCTTTATGTCTTACAGAGATCTGCCTGCCTTTACCTCCTGTGAAGAACCTTTTTAAAAAGAAAGTTATAAGCCGGGCAGTGTGGTGCACGCCTTTAATCCAGCACTTGGAGGCAGAGGCAGGCGGATTCTGAGTTCAGGCCAGCCTGGTCTACAGAGTGAGTTCCAGGCAGCCAGGGCTATACAGAGAAACCCTATCTCGAAAAAAACAAAAAAAAAAGAGAAAGAAAAAAAGAAAGAAAGTTATAATTTCGTGCGCACGCGCACACACACACACACACTTCACAAACTTCTCTGCTCTACTTCATGTCCCTATTAAGTAAGTTCCCTTCCACATTCTTGGTTTTTGTTTGGGGAGGAGTTTTATTTTCTGAGGCCTACGAAGTTTAACCTGGATCATCTGTGGTTTGGAGTTATCTGTTGGAGTCTGGGGGCTCCGTAGCAGATACATGGTGAAGATGTCTCTCCCTAGAGTCCTCACAGTTCTGAAACTAAGTGAAGGCTGATGGTAGTCCAAAATGGCATATTAATACCACCACCCCTGAGACTCAGTCATCGTTGGGTGGGGACCCAAAGATCATGGTGAGTAAAAGTACCTACTGCCAACTCTGATGACCTGGGTTTGAGCCCCAAACTCAAGTGGTAGAGAGAGAGAACCAACTCCCACAAATTGTTCTCTGTCCTTCACACATGTGCCATGACACATACACACCATAAAAAAAGATTTTCAATGTAGATCCTCATTTTATCTAGAAGAATTTAGTTGTCAAGTATCATCAGCTTGGCATAAAGATAGAGGCAGGAGGATTGCCTGCCCAGAGGAAGAGGCAACTTTGAGAAGTAATGGAGAAAAAATACCGGATTGATCCTTGTTGGCAGAAATTGGTGTCTACATTTGTCAGACATGTAGAACTGTGCTCCACAATGATACATTTCATCATATCTAAATTTTACCTCCCTGGTATTAAGTTGAAAAGAAAAATAGATGGGGGAGGGTGGCAGTTTCCAAATACTTATTGTTTTAGCAGTGTCTTCACCTTCACCAGTGTTGGGAAAGTACTGGGCCTGCCATGAATCCTCAGGTCTGCTTTGAGAAACTGCACCAACATATGTCCATACCAAATGAAACCATCAGTATGTATAAATCATATATTTGTTTGGGAGGATTATTCGTTTTGGGTGGCCCATAAAGCAGGATCATCTCAAGAGATAGGAACACAAAGTGTCCACCTTACTCCTTTGTTATAAAGCAAGGTCGTTTTAATTGGCCAGCGTGTTAACTTCTGCTGCCTTATATTAACTGAATGAGCTGTGCTCTCTGTTCAGGAGATGTGCTGGATTTGGTCTTACCATGAAATACTTGTGTAGAAGAGCACACTCGTGTGCAGGTACATGTGCAAGCATGTGGGGCTGGAGACAGAAGGTCAGCAGCGTGTTGTCCTCGGGTGTACTCCTGTGCTTTGTTTTGGGTTTTGAGACGTAGTCTCTCACGTGGCCCAGAATTCCTTCGGTAGATGAGGCTGGCTAGGCAGAGGCCCCCAGGTTTCTGCCTGTCTCTGCCTCCCCAACATTGGGATTACAAGTGGGCTACCCGTCCCAGCTTGTGTGTGTGTGGTTCTGGGGTTGGAACTCAGGTCCGCATGCTTACACAGCGAGCGTGTTACCAACTGAGCCATCTTCCCAATTGTCCCCCTGGAAACACTGTCACTTTCATCCCGCTTAGCCTAGACATCCTTTAAAAATACCTTATTACTTCTATCATCTTTAAATTTGGATGGTTTCCAAGATCCTTATCTATGAGTTTAGGCCAAACTTTAAAGCCACAATTGTTCTCATCCTTTCAAAACCCATCACCTCAACATAGGAAAGCATTCTACCTAAAAATTTACCTAAATAACCTCATTCCTTTTTAAAAATAATTTATATTATAATTACATTATGTCCCCCTTCCCTTTCCTCCATCTAACTCTACCCACATACTGTTCTTTCTCTTCTTAAAATCGTAACCTCTTTTTTATTGTTACATGTATATGTATGTGTTTGTATGTTTCTAAATATATAAATACAATCTGCTCTAGCGCAGTGGTGGTGGTACACTCCTTAATCCCAGCAGCATTCAGGAGGCAAAGGCAGGTGGATCTGTGAGTTCCAGAACAGCCAGAGCTACACAGAAAAACCCTGTCTTAGATAAATAATAATAGCAACAACAACAACACAACCTGCTCGATCTGTATAATGTTACATGTATGTTTTCAGGGCTGACCATTTGATGTTGATAAACACGTGGCGTGCTCTTCCCTGAGGAAGACTTCTCTCCCTCTTAGTACTCCTTAGTTCCCCACAGCTGTTCATGCAGAATCAAGGTCTCCTCAGCTTCCCACCTCCCATGTTAGCATGCCTTTTGATACCATCTTTGTTCGGCTTATGTTTAGGCAGTCCTGTTAGTGAGTCTTGATGGGTGTGGCTTCATTGACATTTTTAAGAGATGCAAACTTCTTGTTTCTCTGGCACTTACAATTTTATCCCTTCATCTTCTGCAGTGATCCCTGAGCCTTTGGTGCGTAAGTTGTGTCGTGGCTGTATCAGCTGGGACTGGGCTCCATAACTCTTCATTTTGATCAGTGTGGTTTTCTATAACAGTCTCTATTTCAAGAAAAATAAGTTTCCTAGATGAGGAATAAGAACTACACTTGTTTGTAGCTGTATGGACAAAAATTTAGAGTGTAGGTAGGGATTCTACCAATTTAATAAAGTGTTAGTTGTATGTTCCTCTACAAGACTTGTGACTTCACTAGCTCAGGGTAGTTGGACTAGGTTTCTAGTACCAAGCATGATGCCCCTCCTCTTGAGCAAGACTTCAATCCAGTTAGAGCCTGTTGTTGGTTACTGTTGAGGTGTGTATGCCACTACTGCACCCTGAGGGTTATTGCTGGTTGTTGCTGTGATTATAAGTGGCATAGCTGGGTACGACTATTGGCTGTTTCCCTCCTTTGGAAGTTTGTGTGGCACCAACTGGTACCATGAAAGCCAGTCCACCGGGAAGAGGTTTTCAGGTCATATCCAGCTCTGGGTCCTGGATTCCAAGTGTATAGTGTCTTCAGCAATAAGGATTTACCTTCTGCTTCTGGGGAGGGGTGGGCAACCAAGAACAATAGCAATAGCTTATAATGTTTCTTAGATATCCCTGACTAACCTACTGTTCATTAGTTAAAATAAAATGGGGTTTTTTTCCTAGTTTTCCTCAAAACCATCCATTAAATGTCTTTTTAAAATCATTTCTCTTTTAATAGAACTATTAATGTTCCCCTGAAAAGTATGAGAATTTAGGTTGCAGTTAGTAAGAGTTTTGGTATGGTTTGGTTTGGTTTTGGGGGAGGGTGTTGTTTTGATTTTTTTTTTTTTTTTTTTTTTTTTTTTTTTGGTTTGGTTTGGTTTTTTTGAGATATTGGTATTTATATCAGTACTTGGCACATAAAAATATTTTTGTTTCATTCTTTAAAAAAAAAAAAATTAAAGAAAAAAACTAATGATTAAAAACCACAGCAGCATTGTCATGCTTGGGTTGCTAGTTGTTTTATTCTTCTAGCTTAAGAGTACGGGCAGGACCTGCCTCAGGACCTTGCCTGGGAGAGCACTGGGCTGCAGCAGTGTGCTTTCCTTATTGCACGTACGGATTCATGGCTTGGGGCAGAGAGCAGACTCAATCACCTATGAATCACTGTTTCAGGAGCCATTCTGTGACACTCTGCTTGAGACTGGTTTATAGGTATGAGCTGAGGCTCTAGTTTCAATACCTTTTAATGACTGGGCTCCCCCAGAAGGCTTCTTTTATGTAGTCATCGAAGTGCAACAGAATAATAAATGCTTGTGCCTGCAAATACTGTCAGTAAAGGCCTGTGGCCTCCGAGTTGAGCTTCCACAACATTCCCGCTGCCTGCAGTGAGTACTTTTACCCAGGTAGCTGCAGAATTCTGTCTGTCAATTATTGTCTATCTCTAACAGCTGTAAGAGTCACACCCGGGGGGCCTACTTGACTCATCGATTTGTCACAAGCTTCCCAAACAGTTCTTGGGATATTCTAAATAGTAAACACTTGTTGAGTGACTGCTGCAACTGAGGTTACTCAGTTATTATTGGTTGAAAAGTTTTTTCATACTGTCCTGAAGACCTAACCCTTCCCATCTCCAGTGTAAGAAAGCATAAGTGCTAAACACCAGCTGTCCACTGGAACATGTGTACCACCACAGAGGGTGGGAGCGAGGCCAGTTCCTGATGAACTGCACCTTCTTTCAAACAGGAGGTTGTGTGGTCTGACTTTGGGTTTCCTGGAAGAAATGGACAAGAAAGTACGTTGTGGATCGGATCCCTCGGAGCCCACACTCCCTGTCATCTGGACTCCTATGGTTGCAACTTAGTATTCCAGGTACAAGGAAGGTAATGTGCTTGTGTGTGTCTGTCCAGTTGTCTGAATTTGAGCACACAGGAGTGAACAAGGAGAGGAAAAAGGTGGGGTCAGATAGTAGCCCCGCCCCCACCTGTCCACCAGCCCCATGAGCAAGGCTCTTGTCTACACCACTGATCTGTTTCCTTTGGTGTGTCTCGGCCAGGATCAGGTTCTCTCAGAGGCCCCCGTGCTACTAGGCATCTCTCGGGAATGTTCATTCACATTTCACTCCCTCCCTCCGCCTCTCAGATACAGAAGAACAGAGAAGTTTGTTGAAACATAGAGGCTTCACTGCGACCCTTTGGATGTTGGCAGGTGCCAGGAAGCCTGGATCATGTAGTGGTGAGCTTTTATCTCTGCCTTAGTGACAGATTGAAAGGGCAGCACCCGATGACCTAGAATTTGGATGTACTCAGGTGTCACATGTGCAACCGTATTCCACCTAATGATGAATTGTGCTTCAGATTGTCCTTTAGGCCCTTTTGAGACATTTGCAGAGCAACTCATAGAAGACACCAGAAACAGCCACGTGCAGGTCCTCAGCGTCACTAGACACAACGGATCATGAAGGGATCCAGAAGAATGGTGTGTGTTGTGTGTGTGTGTGTGTGTGTGTGTGTGTGTGTGTGTGTAGGGAGGGACACGTGTCACTGGGAAGCTGTGGAGGTCATAGCAAGCAGTTCCATGTTGGCTCACCAAGTCCTTGTTAGAGGCTAGCCTTTCAGGTACACTGTCATATCCGGGAGTCAGCAGTGAATTGGGTGTGAGCCTTCTCAGCCCTTTTGGAGTTAAGAGTTTGGGAACTGAAGTGTGCCGAGATAGAGCATTGCATTAAAGTTGCTGCTTCCATGTGCTCTGAATTAGGAAGGAAGCCAAAGAGATTCCAGAGGTTTTTTTCCTTTGATTAAAAAAAAAAACAAGCAAACATAGTTTTACTGTAACCCCATATTTTCCATTTTTGTGGCACCCTGATGTGATAAAATAGCTTTAGTAAATATCTTGAGTGTTCGTCAATGTCCATATGTCAGTGGAGGTGGAGGTGGTCAGGACTGTGTCCTGAGAGCAGTTCCCTGGGTACCAGTAGGCCTTCAACGGTGAAGAGAGTGTTTGCTCCTGGAGGAGGCTTCAGGGCATTGGAACTGAAAGGTGGGAGGCGGTGCCTCACCGGTTTGTGCAAGAGCGGTTTTGAGCAGTGGGTTTTGAAGCAGAGTAAGTGTCTGTCACCCAGATGGAAGGGACACAGAGTCCCTGGAAATCGTGGGCTCTGCAGAGGACCCTGTGTAAATGGTGCACTGGGAACAGCAGGAGTGGACAGCGAAGGCCAGGTGAAGCACAGAGGTCTTGACTCCCAGCCAAACACCTCAATTCTCCATTCCTTTCATGTACAGAACCATGGGAGGCTTTGGAGCAGGGGATGGCATGGTAATGTGGTTCTCTGCTGGAAGGACATGCACATTTCATCCTGTGAAGCCAAGCAAAGCAGGTTGGAAGTCAGAGTATGATGGCCGTTCCTCTGGAAAATGCTGCTTTGGAGAAGCCAAGAGATGCATGTTCTGGGTCCCCGTGAGTCCAAGGGATACCAAGAAATGTGGACCTCTCTCTACCACCATTGTAGAAATGAAATGAAATTGATGACCTCTTCAGAGCCCTTCCTGGAGTGGAACAGCCATTCCTGGAGAGGCTGCCTTCAAGCACCTAAAACTTCAGAGTTCTGACCCAGTGGACTGTGATAGGCTGCCCTAGAATTTCAGAAAAGTCAAGGACTCCACTGTTTCTATGAAGCCTCCAGTTCCAAAGTGAAATAAGACATTAGTACACGCTTGGCAGTTTGAGACCTGCTTCCCTGTGCAGAAAGGACTGGTGGTGCTGGCGGCTGCCAGGGCTCACAGACGGAAGGCTTTTAGGTTCTTTTCCTCTGGTCCCATCAGCTCTCCTCACTCTCCTCACTCTCCTCCCCCTTTGCCTCAGCACTCTTCCTTCTAGTACTGTAAAATATAGAATTTTACAGTTTTGTGAAATAAGATCTATTACCCCCATTCCTAAAACAAGGGAAGAATCCAGTTTATAAAACAGTTTCTCCTTTTAAAAGATCCTCAATTATATTACTTTAAGGTTATATGGTATCATTTATTCATTTCTGATCCTTAGTAGATAGATCAATTAGACATGGTTAACTTCTAGACAGGGAGAAGTCTAGAAGCAGTTTGCTGGGGAGAGCTCTGGGGGTTATTCAGGATGGTAGTACAGTGCAGAGATTCGCAGTGCTGGGATCTGGCTCAGTGCTGCGAGGCCTGCAGCACAAACCTGCTGACTTAAGTTCAGTACGCAGCAACTCGTGAAAAAGCCAGGCGTGGTGCCCTTCTGTAACTTAGGTACAGAGGGCAGAAGAAACATACGGTCCCAGGAAACTTGCTGGGCAGACAGTCTGTCCATTCAGAGCTCTGCTCTCAGAGAGAGATCTTGTCTCAGAAAGTAAGGTGGCTCACCTTTGTGATGACACAGGCCATTCATCTGAGCACTTGGAGGCAGAGGCAGGAGGATCTTTATGAGTTTGAGGCCAGCCTGGTCTCCATAGCAAGTTCCAGGAGAGCAAATAAAGTTACATAATGAGGCCATGTCTCCAAACACCAGGGGGGAAACAAGGAGTTAAGACAGTGAATGATGAGGAAGACAGGCATATCAACGTCGGATTCTCGTCTCCACACATGCACATGCGTCTGCATGATGTGTAGAAACACACATAACAAACACACCACAGACATATATACATACAAGATAAAATGTAATAAAGGTTATTCTGGTTAGCTTCAGGATTAGGAGCAAAGGCAGTGATAAACAAGCTTTGCTATAAGACACAAAAAACAAAAACAAAAGAAACCCTTTACAAATGAGATCCTATCCCAGCAAGGAGAGGGGCAGCCTCAGGAGAGCTTGAGACACCCACCAGTGGGGAGCTGCTACCTTCCATCAAACATCTGCAAGGGATCAGCTTTGAGTGAGAGGCCACGTTCCTGTACGAACTGAATTTAATTTAATTTAATTTGGCTGCTACCTTCTTACATGTTCTGTCTCAAGTTGAAAGCTAACTTGTATCTTGGTTTTTTGTTGTTGTTTGTTTGTTTTTTTTTCAATTAGGAAAAGATGGCATCTCTTTCCTCCTGAAGATACACCTTTCCTTTATCCAACCAGAATTCCTTATGAAGAGTCTAGTGTGTTCAGTAAAATCAATGTTGTCAACCCTGATTTAAAGCGTTTCCCTCAGTTCCAGAAAGCTCGAAGACATATGGTCACGCTGAGCCCAGGACAGGTGATGGGGCTTTAAACATCGATGAGCTGTCAGTGGACACCACGGCCCGGTGCCTGTGCTTCCCTTGTACAGATAGGAATAGTTTCCTCTCAGTAGGCCCTGCTGCTGGAGGACAACTTCTCCATCCGCAGGCCTGAGAGATGGAAAGAGGGAGCACAGCTCCTCCTGCTGGTCATGGGAGAGACTAGGCATTGAGGACATTCAAAGCAGGTGAAGGAAGCCATTATTACTCAGGTTAAGAGACATGTCAGGGCGTGGTGCTAGAACATAGTCACAGTTAATACCTATTCCACCAGACAGATAGACACAGACTGCAGTGCATCCTGTGCTCAGAGGCAGGTGGACTGAGGAGGATTTTCAGCAAGAATGATAGACATCTGAATCCCTTCTAAAGAGACTGTATTCCACATATATTCACCCTGTGGGGAAATTTTCTATTACAACGGTGGGGCTTGCTATACCAGTTTCTTAGCATTTGAAAAGTTTTTATTATTTCCATCAGCTTTATCCTGACTCCCTCCATGCCCCTTCCTTGCTGCCTCTCATCCTGCTCTCCATACATGTACGCAGATCCACTGGGTCATGTTGGATCAATCTTCCACCAGACACTTCCCTTCATGCATGCCTCTTCCTCCAGCCCCCAGTACCTACTGCTTTACTTTGTACCTCTGTAGATTTTACTGTTCTGGGCATTACACCTGCAGCCAAACAATATGGGGCCTTTTGTCTCTGACTTGTGATGCAGAATGTGTTTTCAGGGCTGAACACTTCTTGATTACATAGGTGTACCACAGCGATCTACTCCTGAGCTGATTTCGGGCAATGTTATGAATGTGTTGCTCTGTGCACATTTGCTGTAACAATGTTTGGGAGTAGGATGGGTGGTTCAGAGAGTGTGGTTGACCTTCTGAGAGGTTGCTGTAGTGTTCTCCACAGAGGCCATTTTACATTCCTACCTACAAGGTCTGAGGGCTCTGACTGCTCCAGTCCTTCCCCAACACCCTGCCCTTATTGTACCTCGGGGAGGTTTTCCAGTAAATAAAGTGAAGTGGCTGCATGTATCCTTCCATCAGAATGTTCACAGCGACTGTTCAGTGGCAAAAAGGAAAATCTGCAATTTCAAAGCCTTTACTAAAAGTTAGATGTGAGCAGAAGTCACAGGGTTAAGAGGAGTGGAAAGCTGTAAGCGCGTGACCTCGGCAGCTGAGGGAGGAGAGAAGCTTGGCGGGGGGGGGGGGGGAGTTTCCTCTTCATTCCTGTCTTTCCCTTTAGCAGTCTCAGCTAGAGTGAGAAATGTCCGGTTCTTGTGGTAACTCTTTTGTTTGGTTTGCAGGTTCTGTTTGTTCCCAGACACTGGTGGCATTACGTGGAGTCTCTTGATCCTGTCACCGTCAGTATAAACTCCTGGATTGAGCTGGTACTGTTGTTGTTGGTTGTTGTTGTTATTGTTGTCGTCCTTTAAAGAACACATGCCTCAGATAAGCAAAGCCCATTACAACATTGGATCACCAGTTCTCTGTAGCATTGGATCCCAGCAGCACGGATGAGTTTGTCTCTGTGTTCTGTGAGTCTGTCCTCTCTGGAATTTAGACATGTGCCATTCTCTTATTTTGCTTGAGTTGATTGTGTTGCATTTTGTTTGAGATGGAGTATCTCCACGTAGGGTTTCAAATGCTTGGTCCTCGTTCCTTGGCTCCTGAATCCTGGGATGCCAATTGTGCTACTGTGCCCTGCCACTCCTCAAAGGGACAGAGTGGCCCTGACATTGATGATTTCCTCGAGCAGTGTCTGGAGAGTTGTGTTAGGCCTAGCGGGATCTGCCGTCTATACCTAACATTGCTGGTTCTGTCCCATGCCATCCCAGATGGAATTATCTGTTTCTTGGTTCAGGATCCTTATTTCTAATCCTGACCTATGCATTGTCTCACAGTGGCATCATTGAGCACTGTTTTTATCATTCATTTCTGCCAGGACCTTTCTCAGTAACCCCTTCATCCTGGCTCCCGTTGCTAATCTACAATGCAGTAGCCATCCGGTTCGATCTGTCTCTAACCTGAAACCTCAGTTGCTGTGCACTGTCTTTAACCAGCGCCTCGGACTGAGCCTGTTCCCCTTAGGGCTCTGCTTGCATCTCTGCCCTCCTTAATCCATAGCCTGACAAGTCTCTGCTCTCTTTGGCAGCTGCACCCTCCCCTCGGTTGAGGTGTTTCCTTTGGTTATGGGAAGGGCTTTGGAGTAGGTGGGTCCTGAGAATTACTGAAGCAGGAAGCAGTACTTAAGGGCTTAGGGAAGCGGGACGGGAAGCCTTTGGGCTCAGTGGGAAGGATACTGGGAGACCAGCAGCCTCACAGTTAGAATGTATGCTTGGAACTGCACTGCAGCTGGAGCAAATGTGTCATATGGTCCACTGCAAGACTCACCTGCCATCCCCATCCCCCAGCAGATGGTTCGCTCCAGGCGAGCTCAGTTTGTAAGCTCACTTACAGAACAGTGATTGTAACTGAACCCAGCTCAGGAAGGTGGTTGTGAAGCTTAAATTAGACAGCATGTAAAGACATCCAACATCACACACACACACATGCACACACGAGAAATCGATGTGAGTAAGAGAAGAGGTACGGTATCAGGGTATCAGGGCCCCTCAGGGCATACATACCACAGAACACTGAAGACCCACATGGGTGTGTTTATTTGGTGGGGAGATTTCTTCCTCACAGTGATGCTTGGAACACCGCAGCCCCTTTTCTAGAAACCTTGTCTAACTTGAGACTTTTGAGATTTTTTTCCTGTAGTCTTTGTCATGCTGGGTTGCCCCCCATCCTGTCGTGCCTGGCTTCCCAGTCAGCTTCATATTTGTTGTGTTGGTTATCTTGAAAATTCTGGCATATCCAGAGAGTTCTGAATCTTCTCGCCTGTGCACTTAGTGAAGAGTCCGTCACGCTACCCAAGTGAACAGTCAAGTATATCCTCGATTCCTGGCACATGAAGCTATCCCAGGATCCCTTTGTGCTTTTCTGTGCTCCAGGCTTGCAAGCTAATCATGTCTGCAGAGCCATGGTTCCTTACATGAATGGCATTTATAGACTGCTCTGGGTAGTAGGATGGTGGGGGAGGGGAGGCACAATTATGGGCATAAACCTTTTCATAAGATTTCTTCGTTGTCCTTTTAATGTCATAGAGTCTACACTGACAGTCTTTCTTTCACTTCTGATATTATCATTTATGCCTCTTTTTAAAAATCTGCACTGGCCATGGCTTATCAGTTGCTTGACCCTTTTAAGAACTTACTACAGGTCTCCTGTTTTTAATCTCCTTGATTTCTGATTCTTTGTTATTGAGCAATAATGTCCTGATTTGCCTACATAATACAAAGTATTCTTTTTCCCTTAGCAACTATATCCCACTGTGGGTGTGCTCCTCTGTCATTCAGTAGACCCCCAGTGGGTAGATGTTTGATTACTTCTGGCATTTTATAAGTATAAATGATGTTTGGGTGACCTGTGCATGTGCTGTTCTGTATTCACTGATGCGTGACATTGGGGAGGATCCTGACCCCCAGGTCTCACACTGCCATAATGCAGTCTTGCATTTCCATCAGTGGCACGTGAGCACCGTTCCTCCCACAGCCTTGTGCACAGGCTGTGCTGTGGAACTGGATCCAATTGGCTTTTTAAGAATAGTTACAAAGACTTTTCACTTTCTGAGGTCATAAAGGAATTATTATTATTATTATTATTATTATTATTATTATACATTAGTTCACATTTAAATCCATGGGGAGTTTTGGGAAGCATACAGTGTGAATATATCAGATTTTATCTTTTCCCAACGGGGTTTTCCCAATCCCGGTAGAATTGTGAGAGACTTGGTTTGTATGAAAGTCTCTTCTACCTCTGCTGATGCAGTGTCCGCTGAGTCAGCTTTCGGTCTGTGTCCTCTGCCCACTCCTGCTTTATTTACCAAGTCCACCATGTTGGTAGTAGCCAACAAGACTGACTTCTCAGCATGTTTTTATTAAAGTGTTTTCTTGGCTATTCTTGCTTCTATTTTTTATATATAATCTTGTAAATCAATTTATCTACTTTGAAGAGGAAAAACTTCTAATACTTTTATTCAACCCATATTAAATTTTATGTGAACTTTAGATGTTGAATTCTACTTCTTCCTTGTTGTCCAAATTCAGTTTTCTCTCATACAAGTATATTGTAAAGTCTCCTCTCTCTAACTTTGTGTTTCTTTCCATTAAAGCTTGTATCTGAGTATTTCTTTTTTCCTGGCTGCTGTAGTAAGATCTTTGTTCCCCTTACATCCATTCTGTCTTTTGGCTGAGCAGTGTTGGTATATATGGTGGCTGCTGGTTTTGATTGAATTATTATTTTTTAATATTTTCTGACATTATTGGGTTTATAAACGTATCTCAAACTCTCCACAAGTTATGATAGTTTTACTTCTTTTCAATTTGTTTGCCTGTGATTGTTTTATTTGGTCACATTGGCTAGTACTAGTACATCTAATTCAGTAACAAATAGTGGAGGATGAGGTTCGGTTTTGTCCTCTTACTGACTTTAAAGGCAATTCTGATGAATGATTTATTTATTTCCTTCCTTGTTTTGAGATGGTCTCATGTAGCTCAGTCTAGCTGCAAAGTCACAGTGACCTGAGCATGGTCTTGAAGTGATTCTCCTCCTTTTAATCCTAAATGATGGAATTATAAGCACCGTGATTTTCAACTGTGTAGTGGTTTCTCTTTAATTAAAAATGACAGGTGTGGGACTAAATTGTTTATACATTTTATCTGTGGTATTTATCATTACCTCTTTCAAAGGTTTTATTGGTGTCTCTTTTTGAAATCTAGAAGTAATGTAGAATTGAGTGCCTTTTAAGCATCAGTGGGATTAAGCTTCCAGGGAGGGAAAGAGGAAATGACAGAAATGCAGACACATGCCTAGAAAGCTGGGGTTGGGTGGTGTCTTACTCAGTGTTCTATTGCTGTGAAGAGGTGTATGACCATGGCAACTCTTATAAAGGAAACATTTAATTGGGGCTGGCTTACAGTTTCAGAGGTTTAGTCAATTATTATCATGGCGGGAACCATGGTAGCATTTAGGCAGATATGGTAGTTGAGAGAGTTCTGCATCCAGACCCAAAGGTAGCAGGAAGAGAGAGTGGCAATGGGCTTGGCTTGAGTTTCTGAACTCTCAAAGCCCATCCTGGCCTCCAACAAGACCACACCTCCTAATAGTGCCCCTCCCTGTGAGCCTTGGGGGCTATTTTCATTCTAACTACTACACGTGGTCTGGGCTCTCTCTGGAGTAACCACAGCACACTAGAGGCTCAACATGCTTAATTTATAGGGTTGAGCAGGGAGTCTGGGTTACTGCTTACAGCTGGCAAGGAGGTGGGATCAGAGCAGATAAACCAGAAAGCAAGGTTTGTGGTGTACAGCTGGATTGAGCAGACAGAATTAGCTAATCTCAGTAGAAGTAATCTCCGTATAGGAGAGTCTTCAGTCTATAATTTTGGGGGATGTGGGGGAGAAAGGTATGGTGGATATTTTCTGCACACACTGTCAACATTCACACATGGTCCAGAGAAAGGTTCTGTCATCTCCCTCTGAGCCTCACCCTCCAGGGAAGGCTCGGCCATCTCCCTCTGAGCCTCACCCTCCAGGGAAGGCTCGGCCATCTCCCTCTGAGCCTCACCCTCCAGGGAACGCTCAGCCATTCCTCCATGGGTCGAGGCTCCTGGGTCCTTGATTTGGCTGTGCCCGTGTCAACAGCACATGTTCAGCTTCTACTCCCCACAGTTCTCTTCAGTAAAAATATGATAGTGTAATAAATTACACCAATTGATTTCTTCATTCATTCATTCTTTCTTTTCTTTCTTTTTTTTTTTTGAAATAGATGAAACCTTATTGTGATATAGTGTTTTTGATGCACTGTAGGATACTGTTTGTTCGAATATTACTTAGATGTGAATTCACATGGCTTCAATAGTTTGTTAGGTTTTTACCATCGTCTTTTCTAAAAGCTTGTTAATGTACTGTTGTTCCAGTCATCTCTTCTAGAATTTTCCTGAAAATTGGTATGAGTGTAAACAGACTCTCAAGTAGTACAAGTTTGGTCCCTAAGGACTTAAGGCATTTGTTAGTCAAATAATTGCTCTTTTAAAAAGTTTTTCTTTGTTTCTGTTGCCCATTAAAAAAATTGCTTTATTAATGTATGCAAACTCTTTCTGTATTCTCTAGAAATCTCTTTTTAGTTTTTGTGTGTTATAGACTCTAGTTTGAATTTTTTCTCTTGCTGTGTTTTTTAATAAATAGAAGTTGTTGGTTTTAATTCTGTTTATCAGTAATGCTACCTTGTATCTTAAACTGAGCTCAGATGTTTAGCTACTTTTTATTTGTTTGTTTGTTTTCTGAAACAAGGTCTCCTTGTAAAGCAGCCTGGCTTCAGATGGGCCATGGGCCCATCCTTCTGACCTCTTGCTGAGGCATCTAATCCCAGCCCCTGTGTGACAACTCCCCCACCTCCTCCACCGACACAGAACCAGTCACCCATTCGCCTGTTCATTACATGATTTGCTTTTCAAACTCCATAAGGATCAATGTTTCACGTGTTCATTAATTCCTTGAAAAAAAATCTGGACATATCAGGGAATGGAAAAGATTAGAAAAAAAATTATCTAAGGTCATTTGTACATAAGGCCTACATCTTCTAAAATAATTGTATTCTTAAGCTTGGTGAACTACACTCATAGGTAGTAGGTGATAGTGAACACATGAGTTACAGCACTCCCAGCAGCACAGGGTGCCTTCTGGGACAAGGTTGACATTCATGGGACAGAGCATACAGCTAAAAGACTTAAATCATGAGGCATAGAGACAAATAAGAAAATGTGGTTTCGGTTTTTTTAATTTTTTTAACCTCAGGAAGAGGACCACCTAGCCCGGGTGGAAGAGGCAGTCACCCGCATGCTCGTGTGTACGCTGAAGACTGCAGAGGACCCGCACCACCCCAAGACCTGGCTGAACCCCACTGAGGTATGATGGTCAGGTCTCCAGGCTGGCTCTTGGTGTGGATGGTTAGTGGGCCCAGTTGGTCCCCAGCGCGGTGCTGACGGGTTCTTCTCTCACTAGGTTGAGGAGACGTCTCACGAAGTCAACAGCTGCTACTTAAACAGTGCTGTGTGTGCCTTTTTTGATCATTGTGAAAAAGCTAAAGAAGTAGAAATGCAAGCTCTGAGAGAAAACGGGGAGGAACCAAGTGTGCAGGAGCACATGGAGGTGGACCAGGCGCACGGCCTGAGCCTCACAGTGGGGGCTGGGAAACAGGAGGCTGCAAGCCTGTTTGGCCCAGATCTAGTCCCCGTGACACTGGCATCTGAAGAGAGAGGAGGCATACTGGAAGGCAATAGCGAAGAATGTATCAGCACCAATGGAGAACACTTTGCAGACCTGCCCTGTGTCAGGAGGCAGCAAACCAGCAAAGGGACAAATGCAGTGGCGGAGCCCTCGGCCCCAAGGTGTCCCATGGCGCCTTCTCGAATCTTTGTGTCCACAGATGACTTGCTGGACTGCCTAGTCAATCCACAAGTAACCAGGATGGTGGCCCAGCTTTTGATACAAGGAAAAAGCTTGTGATACTTTTAAATAACTTTTTAATTACTTTTTAATAACTTTTTAAAATATATTTTTAGAAATAATATATGTGTGTGTTTACTTTTTGATTTTTTTTTTTTTTTTTTTTTTAACTAGCTCTTTGGGTGTGTCACACGTGTATATAGTATATTATGATTACATTCATGCCACACTGCCCACCTCCAGCCTCCTCTGAATCCCCTTTGTCCCCCCAAAAAAACTTTCTGTCCTTTTATTTATTTACTTCTTTTTTTACAACCCCTTGAGTCCAGTTACTGATACCCATATGCATGTGGTATGGCCATCCACTTAGCCCTAGTTAACCTCCCAGGGGCTGTACCCCTAAAGAAAACTGACTTTCCTTCCCGACGAAGCCATCAATAGCGCCTTAGCTAGCTCTGGGAGCTCATGTGCCCATGTTAGATCACTCTGCCATTAATTCGTGCAATTTTATTTTTATTTATTTTGTCTTTTGGGACAGGAACTTACTATGTGGCCCTGACTGCCTTGGAATTTGCTGTGTAGACCAGACTGGCCTCAATCTCAACAAAGATCCCTCCGCCTCCCAAGTCCTGGGACTGAAGTTGTGCACCACTATGCCCAGTTTGATCTTATAAATTTTTATTGGATTTCCCTCAAGCCATTTGTTCCCATTGTCTATGGCAGCTTTAAGATTGCAGTGGCAGAGAGCAAAAACAATCGCCAGCACTGAAGGGCATCCGGCAGAGGCCTTGAGCAGAGCCTCGCTCTTCTCCCAGTCTGAGGGCTGCTCACCCAGCACAGCCAACACTTATTGCTTAGAATGGGTTGGTCCCAAACCACCTGAAGAACTGCCTACACTTGCCAGTGCTTATTTGCCTATCTGGTTATTGTTCATCTTTCCCAATCAGCATGTTCCTGCAAGCTTTCTAGTTCAAGAAACAAAAAGCTGAGGCATCTTATGACAGGACATAGTTTATGGGACGAGCCAGCAGGCTTCTCGCAGACTATTATCCAAAGACTAGAGTTACTCCAAATGTTATGGGGTTGAGGCTTTTTATATATTTGGGGCTTCTTTTTCTGCTATATATTGCTACTTACATTCTGATGGGATATCTTAAACTACTAGACAGTTATGGCTAGGTGTTTCTACCCTGTCTTTGCTCATTCGGTTCCCAGATAAAAGACACAACTTTTATTTTTATGATAAGCTTTAATCAGCACTAGAGCTGGGCAGATATCTACCTTGTATGCTGTTGAAATCTATTTCCCCATCAATAACCTTGAATTACAACTTGCTATGTTCCATCTGGGCTGCTCTTAATTCCAATTGGTCAGCCCTCGTGGACCATGTATTCTCTTCTCTGAGTCTCAGAGTACAAGTTGGGAACCCAAGAACCACGCCTATCTCTCTTCTGACCAGCTATTGGCTGTGTAGTCATCTTTATTCACCAATCAGGGATAATTTGGAGGGGCAAGGTTACATAGCACCGCTTGGATTTGTACTCGAGTATTTGAAGACTCTCATCCCTGGGGACCACAGGCCATGGGGCCCTGTATTTAGCATCACAATACATGCAAAAGACTAAACCTCCACAGGCTAGAATGAGGAGGAGGCAGAAGGGACACTGGACGTGGTGAGTCTCACATTTACACGGGAGTACTGACCCAACAGGCACATAATTGACTAGCCTGCATGGCTGGCTGGCTGTTTTTTCTTTCAGCCTTTGGAGGACTCTGCCTTTTCTGAGTCTTAGGTGATTCCTGTGAAAGGGATCTGCACCCAAAGGGGCTGCAACCCACAGGTTGAGACCCACTGCCCTAGCACGGCATAACTCCGTGAGGATAGAGTTTTGTTACTGCTTCTTCCATAGGACTTAGGCCAGTGCTGAGCCTGTAAGAAACACTCTTTGACTAGGCAGACAAGAACCCACGTGGGCTATATGCTCCATTTGTGGCATTGGGACCAAGGGGAGCTGTGGCCAGAGCTGTTTTCCTGATGTTAGACTTATCTCCGCCACAGAAACAGCTCTCACTTTCTTTGAGTTATTCTTGGTTTGTTCCGTATCACTCAGCTCAAAGGCTGAGGTCCTCTGAAATGGGGGAGAAAGGAATAGCTACAGAATCGCCTCAGCGTTGTTGTTCAGACAATTCTGGCAGGCTGCAGCACTCTCCATTGTTGCAAACACTAATAAAGCAAGGCAGCTTTCCTCTGATTTTAAAGGAACACGAGCATTTCAGTTTCAAGCATGGGCATAACTTTATGAAACTTCTCAGGAAAATGTCGTTTCTAAGTTTCTCAAGCGGCACAGTATGTAGGGTTGTTCCAGAATGGACTCAGTGTAGACTGGGCTCAGAGAAGCTGGGACAGTCTTCTGCAGGAAGGCTTTGATTCCATGAGAGGGAATGGTGGTGTTATACAAAGACTTGGGAAGGGTCCGTATCAAAGTATCTTTTATTCTGTTGTAACGTAGTCTGAGGTTTATTGCCTCTGTCTGCTAACCTAGGCCTGGTCCTGGAAGCTTCTAGCCTCTGTACAATCTAATCTAGGCCTAGAATGTTTTCAGCCTCTGAAGCTTGCTGCTGAATAAACTCGACTTTTCCCATTCTCTCTGTTTTCTGGTTCAAACTCCTCTCCAGGCTGACTGAGCCAATCTGGCTTCTCTCAGTTTCTGCTGAAACTTCAAACTAACTCTAGCAATCTGTTCTGATCTTCTGGCTCCTCCTCATTCTTTGGCTCATTCTGTTTTCACCTGTGTCTAGCTTGTTCTTTCTGCAACCTGTCTATGCAACTGTCCTGGTAAAACTGCCTCCTTCCCCTCTCTGCACTGACCCTTAAGTAGTTTCCTGTTGTAGTAATTATTTAATGCGACCTCTGGCTCAGGCCAACTATCTAAGCTGCAGCCGCTCTGCCTAGCCCAGCTGAGGCCGAGTGCACGCTGCAGCTAGAACCGGCCGCCAGAAACACCAGCCCTGCCACCCACTAGATGCCAGCATGAGAGGTGGCTCTGCCTATCTTCAACACTATCTCTGCAAGGCAGGGCATTGCCCAGACCATTCCACCACCCATGCGGGCCCAGTAAGAGAATGAGACTCTAATTCTTAAAGATTAATCAAAGGCTTTATATGTTTGATAATGATAAATAACAAGATGCCCATACAAAGAGAGTTGTATCCCAATTAGCTAACCTAATTATAAGTTTATAAGTTGTTCCCCACGAGTGCTCTCCATACCTGTGTGGTTCTCCATCTTCCTACATCTGTGCCTCTCTAACCCCTCCTCTTCCTTTTTTCTCTTCCTCTCCTAACTCCTCCTCTTCCTTTTCCTCTCCTAACTCCTCCCACCTTAGCTCCTCCTACAGTTTCCCTTCCCTCTCCTCATGAGTGTTGGACATATTTTGTTCTGTCAAATCTTCCTCTGATTCGTCATTTCGCCACTCAATTAGACATCACTTTCAAACATGGCTGCTTCCTTCTATAAACTAACTTGACCTTCATTGTTTGAAATTAAAGATGAGTACTGAGGGCATGCACATCTGTACTCCATCGAAAGGGATTAAAGGTGTGTGCTAAGGGCTGAATCGTACCACAACTAGAAACAGGGTTTGTTTGGTTTTTTCCGAGTAAATAGCTCAATCTAGGTGGGGGTTCATGGTATGATCAAATAACCTGCAACACTTTCCGTAAAAGTAGGTGGTGGGAAATGAGTCCCTGATTTTGTAGAGATCAGTTATGAGATCCTGGCTGATTGCAAGGGCATCGGAATGGTAAGCACAGTGAAGACTATCATGAGCTGTTCCCACATCACCCTGCATCTCCAAGGACCACACCTGAGTCAGGAAAATCAGCAGAGCTCAAATGCATGCCCAGTAGTACCCAGTACTGAGGGGTAAGTCAGCAGGGCTAACAAACCCACTTGGTGTTCAGTAGGCATGGTGGTCAAGGCCCATTGTGCTTTTAGGACTCCATGAAAATGTTTTAGCTTTTGGTTTGTTTGTTTGTTTGTTTGTTTGTTTGTTTTAATACATCCATGAATGTAGCAGTATAGTTGTATAGTCTGGATTTTTTAAAAAATGTATTTATTTTTATTTTTACTTAATGTGTGAGGATGTTTGCCTGCATGTATTTATGTGCATATGTGTGCAGTTCCCTCAGAGGTCAGAAAGGGGGCATTGGCTCCCTGGATCTATATTTACAGGTGGCCATAAACTGCCATATGGGTGATAAGAACCAAACGCAGGCCCTCCACAGAAGCAGTGCTCTTAAACACTGAGCCATCTCTCCAATCCCAGAGTTTAGGCTTTAATGCTATTTCTGCACTAAGGGGCTACAAAGGCAAAAGTACCTAGGCCCCAAAGTCCTGGTGTAGCGGCCCTGAGTGTCAGGGCTGTTGGCATCTTTGAGGTGCTTGCTGAAAGTAGACTCTAGATAGCATGGAGTGTCCCTCAGGTGACCAAGGAACATAGGACTGTGTGGCCTACAGTGAGCTATCAAGACCTGTCACTGGCTCCGGGCTCACTGACCATTGGAGAGACTTTAAACTTTTCCTGCACTGTGCGCTTCCAGTAATTTCCAACAGAATGTTAGCACCTTTAAGGTTCCTTGGTGCTGTCGTATTTGGTTGTGACTTTCCTTCTATCAGCAGTGGCCACTGTATGTCATTGAGCTGCTCCTATGTTTGCCCTTCAGGAGAAAAATGATTCCACCAAGAGACATTTATTATGTAATTATGTAACTTTACTGGGAAGTGAAAAAAAAAAAAATGACACTGACATATTTACTTTGACTGAAAGCAACCGGAACATTCGTTGGCTGGGTCTTTATGCTTCAGTGTAACATCCCACTAGCATTCAGCCTTGCCCTGAGTTAACAAAGGCAAATGAAAACAAGCCTCTCCCTTTCATTCCATCTCTTCAGCCCATCCTTAGTGCCAAGTTCGGGTGACAGTGCTGAGGAAGACCCCTCCCAAGCCACAGTCTCTGCCAGTCCACTTAAGACAATAGCCAGCGTCTCAAGGCCTCGGTGTCGATGGGACAGTGGAGACCCCTCTGCTTGATGCCAATGATAGGAACCAGCACCTTAATCCCCCCAACATCCACGAGTGTACCACCTGGGACCATTACACAGCACCAGCTCCACGTCCTAGAAAACGCCTAATAAGGGGTAGAGTGGACACCAGTTCCAGAAGGAAAAAAGCCAAGGAAATCTGGGTCTGCCTCAAACCATCCAAGATAACTTCTAAGGCAGCACACATCTCAAGGCCAGGCTCTGTGGTGGGTACAGTGGGCTCAACAATACCAAGACTCAGTTGGCTGGCTCTGCAGTTCCTCCCTCAGTGACCTCGGGCGAGGACATTTCTTGTACTCTCAGCTTGTTCCTAAGCCTTGAAATAATGGAATTGAGTCTGAAATATACAGGAGGAAATTAAAAGAACAATTTAAGCACAGGCCCCCCCAGTAAGTAGCCAAAGCAGGAAGATAATGAGTTCAAACCCTGTCAGGGCAACTTGGTGGAGTGCTGCCTCAAAACAAGAAGAGGGCTGGGAATATATGTCAGTGGTAGACTGCTTGCCTGGCTCCTGTGAGGCCCTGGGTAATCTCTGACACCACAAGAAATAATTCACATCCAGTAGATACTGGTTAGTAAGTTAGCAAAATGACTGACCGATACGTAAAGCTTTCAAGTTATCACAAGCTGGCCTGCCACAGTAAAGATGCTAGCCGATACCCTTAAGAGTTCACTCGTTTTCACACAGTAGAAGGGTTTCCACTGAAGGGTAGCAGGCACCATCGCATTTCTTCCCTAGGTAGCCTGAACACTGGTGTCAACATTAAAAGAGCCCACTGGCATTTAGGGCCAGGGCTTGAGATGTGCCTCTCCTTGGGAGGCTCAGTTCACACAGACCCAGAGCCACATCCCAGCATCCAGTGTCTTGGAATCTGTTCAGTTGGCAGCAAGGAAGATAGCAGCCTCATTGGCTCAGTGGCACTGTGTCCCAGAGCATAGTGGCTCCGACGCGATTCCACTGGTGGCAGCTGGGATTGTGGGGCTTTCTGAAAGTGCATAAAGGTGGTACTGTCCTTCCAGAACATAAAAGTTATTTGTGAACGCAGTTAACAGCTGTTACCTGTTTTAAATTCTCAAGTGATTGGCTCTCAAGTAGATTCACTTTCACTATGAAGGAGCAGCTGAGGAAACACATCCATGGCAAAGAAAGACCTTGTGCTCTTGGAGAAAGCTTAAGAAGGAAAAACAGCTAAAGTTTGTCTTACAACAGATATGAACACCAACGATGTCTTTCAGAAGGCACCCCAAAGTGTTACTGCCTAAATGTGATAAGATACTCAGGGTATGCTTGATTGTCATAAAACACTACAAATATACTCGGATTTTTATCATTATCTGTAACAGTGTCATACAAGTCAGTAGCATTTTGAGGGTCCCTTGAAGGAGGCACAATCAGTGACGAGTTTCCTGTTGTGTAGTTTCCAGTGAGAACCCGTACATAATACATATGTTTTTTTCCCATTGGCATCTGGTCTGGAATACGCATCATTTGCAGAATAGGAAGCACTGACAGCAAAATAGGTTCCTTTCCCATAGGCCGTAGCTGTAAAGAGAAAAACATGCTAAAGAAATTTGGTGTAGGCCGGGCGGTGGTGGCGCACGCCTTTAATCCCAGCACTTGGGAGGCAGAGGCAGGCAGATTTCTGAGTTCGAGGCCAGCCTGGTCTACAGAGTGAGTGCCAGGACAGCCAGGGCTACATAGAGAAACCCTGTCTTGAAAAACAAAAAACAAACAAACAAAAAAAATTGGTGTAGCATATAAATCAACGTGTTAGCCCAATATGTCAACTAATGTAAAAGGAATGATCGGTTTAAATATTTTTTTTGGCTCTTTTTTCCCCGACCTTTTAATTTAAAAATTAAATTTTCCTCCTCAAAGGGGCAATCAAGCTCTCAGTGTAAAATATGTTAGTTTTACTGTTAAAATTAGTGGCAGTCTGGCTGACAATAGTGTGGAGAGCACAGAGAATCCACATGGTGCCCAGGGTGGGTTCTCCCAGCCACCATGTCACTTAGAGTAGCTGATTATATGTGTTCTTACTAGTAATGCCTAGGTAATTAACTGGCTAGCCTGCATTTTGTGCTGTTCCTAATATTATAAGGAAACTTTCTCATATGTTTCTGCTGTTACTAGGAAACTTCCTCGGGCCCAGGTTGGTTACATATTCTGTTATGTTCTGTGCCCTTGAAAGCCAATCATGATACAAGTCAGTAGAATGCCACAATAAGCTTGGATCTGAACCAATGACTCAGTACCACTTCCTACACCTGTGTTTGAGCGTTTAATAGTATTTGCCTTTATAAGATGCTCCTGGGATGGACTCTCAACTATTTGGAATGAGACTTCCATTTTTTTTTTTTTTTTTTTTTTTTGGTTTTTTCCATTTTTTTTTTTTTGTTTGTTTTGTTTCGGTTTTTTGGCTTTTGGTTTTTTGAGACAGGGTTTCTCTGTATAGCTGTGGCTGTCCTGGAACTCACTCTGTAGACCAGGCTGGCCTGGAACTGAGAAATCCACCTGACTCCCAAGTGCTGGGATTAAAGGCGTGCGCCACCACTGCCCAACAAGACTTCCATTTTGAGTAGTGGTCAGTAAAGTTTAAGTTCCCAAGACCTCCCTGGGAACTGACATCCTACTTGGCAGAAAGAGACATATGCATGGGTAACTGACATCTTGGTTGACAAGTTAAGGCATGAGTGTTAGACAAGGTAAGTCCCCTGCCACTGTTGAATATTCCAACCAATGGGAGCAGGATAAGTGTGCAACAGACATGTTCCTAAGGAAGTGCCCATCCCTAAATCCTGATTGGTACAATATCTTGGCACAGATGTTTGTCGATCTCAGGCTTTTAAAGCCCTATAGAACCTTGACTCAATGTCACAGTCAGTTCCCAAGTCTGACCTGTGGCCCTGATTGATCAGTCTTGGGGTGTGGTGTTCAATAAACCATCCCTATTTGACCGGGATTGGTGTTTGAGTGGTTTGTGTGGCAATTCCCAGACCCCAACACTTACCATTCTTCCCAGCGTAGCTGCGGTTAAATCCATTACTGTTGAGCTGCGGCAGGCAGCTAACCTCCGTTCCATGGAAGAGATGCTTCTCATTTCTTACGTTGCCATTCTTTTCATCCATAACTTTTTTGTTTGCCTGGTACTTTTTCCAAAGAGTTGGATTCTGAATCCTTTCAATCTGTAAGTAAATAAAGAAAAGTGTGCCAAGAGCCCTTGCCAGTGATAGCAAATAAAACAGCATCATTGTCTTTCATAAACACAAATTACACTCAGTTGCAAATTCAGTGCCAAGTGAGTGTTTCTATGTTCAGAAATCTTTTAGGACTGGTAAGACAGCTCAGTAAGTCTATGGTGACATGAGTTTGAACTCCACAAAGTTATGGCCCTCACTTCCACATGTGCCAGCCACACACCCCACACAGACCCACACACAGACAAGGCTCTTACTGGCCTGCAGCTCATCGAGTTACGTGGGTTGGCCACTGAGTCCCAGGGATCCACCTGTGTTCTCCATGAAGCTCTGTGGTTACAAGGATGGACTACCACACTTGGATGCTTTACATGGAGTCTAGGGATTGAAGTCAGACCCTCATGGTCACATGGCAGGAAACTTGCCAACTGAGTTATATATAATTTTCCCTCCAATATGGATGTGGTGGCACACTCTTGAGTGCTAATCCCAGTACTTGGAGGATTAATAAAGATCATGACTTAGAGGCCATTCTGGAACTACACAGAAAGACCCTATCTTGAAACATCAAAAATCTGAGAAATAAAAAAGGCACGACTACTGTCCAGTTCAAAGTCTCAACATTTCCATATATTTTATATGATTTAGTATTTTTACATCATTTCTCCTTATTTATTCAACTGTTTCTCATCTTCAACTGTGTTGAAAATAAAAAAAAAAAAACAATTTTATATTCATTCATCTTAAATTTTGTCATTTAACTCAGTTTTTCAAACTTTCAAAGTTTTGGTTTTGAAATTTCCAGTTTTTTAATGTAGAGCAGTTTCTTTTTTTCTTTTTCTTTTTCTTTTTTTTTTTTTTTTTTTTGGTTTTTCTCTGTGTAGCCCTGGCTGTCCTGGAACTCACTCTGTAGACCAGGGTGACCTCGAACTCGGAAATCCGCCTGCCTCTGCCTCCCAAGTGCTGGGATTAAAGGCGTGTGCCACCACTGCCCGGCGTTAGAGCAGTTTCTTAAAAACAGCACATAATTATTTCAGATTTGGTGGTGTAGTTCAGTGGAAGAATGAATGCTTAGTGTATGTGAGATCCTAGGTTCAATTTCCAGCACCATGGAAAAAAGAAAGGGCAGGAGGGAGGAAGGGAAGGGAAGTAAGAAAAATAAATCTTAAACTTTATTTTTTTAGTAGATGTATTGTCAGCCATTATTAGCTCTTGGCCACCCTATCAATCAAAATTACTCTCTCAGCAATAGCTACCAGAAGATACATAGGAGGTGAAGACAAGGATTTGATGAGACAGGATTCCAGAGAGAAGAGTGATACAAAATGAAGCAATGAAGTCCAAGGATCGTAGAATCATTTCTTTAAAATGCTTAAAAAAAAAAAAAAAAAAAACCCTGCCAATTCAGAACTATATACCCAAAAAATGTCCTTCAAAAATTGAAGGCAGGACCAGGGAAATAATGACTCAGTAGGAAAAAATTCCTTCCCTGCAATCCTGGTGACCTGAATCTAACCCCCAGAACCCATATAAAGATGGGAGGAGAAAACAAGCCACACAAACTTAACTGCTTCTAGGTAATAAAAATATGATACAAAGTAAAAGTGGGTTTATTTTTAATTTTAGATTATATATATTTGAGGTAAGTACAGGTGCTCACAGAGGCTAGAAGAGGAATAACTAAAACAAAAATATATTGCCACTGAGCTCAAGGAAAAAATATAATTTCAGAGTGCTGGTGCTGCACTCTCAGGCTGTCGTAAGCTACCTGACATGGATCTAGAAAGCAAACCTGGAACGTGGAGTCCTCTTCGAGAGCAATGCAAGACCTTGACCCCTAGGCCACCTCTACAGACCCATTATGTGCGTGAGCTCATATGGGATCACGATTTCATTTACTGCCACCATTAGAAAACTTGTCCACAGCCGACTTACCTTCTCTATGACAAAGTATGAGCAGGTCTGATTGAAGGCGCTTGCCACCATGTTGTATTCGGCACTGCCGGTTTGCAGATTCACCACAAGCAATTTTTTCTGATTCATGTCACTCCAATTGGCAGGGAGTTCAGCTGCAAAGCAGACATTTAGAGCTCCCATGTAGATTCCCAGTATGCTTTGAAAACCCTGCCTCCTTCTTGGGTTGCAATCTCGTAATTCCATGTACTCAAGAAATTCCTTATCTTTCTAAAAGGATGTTTGTTAAAAGTGTGGACCATGGACCATTTGTATCAGGACGAACTAGAAAGCTTCTTCAAAGGAGGCGGTAGATCAGTGCTAGATCTCGTTTGATACATATGAGACCTGAACCCATTTCTCAGCACCCTCCTCCAGAAGAAAAGCCCCTGATGTATGAAGTTAAGGTTTCCTAGGGTTACAACCTCTGTGTCTACACCTTCTATTTTGCTTATGCTAAGGTGTGAGAATCGACTACACACTCTAACTTACCCTCATTCATGGCTCAGCCTCTACTGATTAATTTAACAAATTAATTACCTAACTTGTTTTGGGCAGTCTCTGCACTTTTGCATATGCATGGGTTTTAGCCAGAACACCTCATTACCACCAGAGGGTAGTCTACATGTATCTCCTCATTTGTCTCACTACATCCTTAAGAGGTGGGTGGGTGGTAGGGTTCGTCTGTGACAGGCTGCAGAATACCACATGTAGTGTGTCATTCCTCCAGACCTACTCAGAATCTGACGGGTTCATTCATATTGATCCTACAGAAGATGAATATAATCTATGGGAAGCCAAAAAGGATTTCTATGGTTTGAAGGCGGGAATGACTGTCTACAGAAGACAGGGAATCTGTAGGCTGCTTCCTGACTGGTACCCAAGAACCTTTCACTCAGGAAAGAAAAGACAACTTTGGAATAAACGATAACAAATCTGTCCTCTCCTTAGTCTTTGTGTGCTTGAGAACCTTAGGACACTTTCCTCCTAAAACTATTATTTTTCTGTTTCTGACTAGGGCAGCCATCACTTCCCCCAAAAGAACTGACTCCCGAAAGTTTATAAGCTGCAGAAATGGGAGCAGGTACAAGGTTAGCTGTTGCTACAGTCAATGGTTGTTCTTGGGCTGCTGACTTTATCTATACTATACTTTCCCAGCCACGGTGTATGCTCTGGAAACACAGAGACCAAGATTTCAAAATTATTCTGCTAGGGTTATTTGAATTGTATCTACTTGAAATTTTAATGTGACAGGGCATGGTGGCGAAAGCCTTTAATCCCAGCACAGGAGGGCAAAAGCACACAAATCTCTGTGAATATGAGGCCGGCTGCACTACATAGAGCTCCAGGCCAGCCATGGCTACATCGTGAAACACTGCTGTTTCTAAAATAGTGTCAAACTCAAGAGTCAGAGTCATGTCGGGCTGACATGCTTGAGCATTTACCTTACCTTCAGCTTTGACGTGGCGCTGAACACTGAAGCTCAGTCCTCGGGGACCCGTGGCTATGTTTGTGCTCAGGTCCACCGTGATGTCCTGATTGTGAATTTTGACGACCGTGCTCTTCTGCTTTGCCTTCCACGAATCCTCCAACTGCATGTTGGTTATTTTGTCAAAACACTCTGTGACGTTATTATCGATATATTGCCACTCCACAAACGTGGAGACATAGTCTGCCTGGTTTTCCCTTTCTTTAGCCAATCGAATGCTCTTGACCATGTCTTCAATGTCATCTCTAGCTTTTACCACGTCTCTGCTAATTCCAGAAACTTCAATCCGATGTTTTTTCCGGTTCAGGTCAATGGTGATGTTCAGTCTCTTCTGCATCTCATTCAGTTTATTGATCTCCTCGATGTCAAAGTCTCTGACACACTCATCCTCGATGGTGTAGGTAAACTGCTCTTTGGTAATCAGATCCTTTAGCCAGAAGATTGCGCCGTCCACACTGTCTACACCTGAACCACACACTTGGAAAACTGTGAGCTCTATTTTCTTTTCCAAAACCAGGGTGTTCTTTTGAGGGGGGCCTGCTTGGAAAACCCAAAAAAGGCTAAAGAGAAAATGGAAATTAATGTTTCTTTTACTCCCTTCAACATCAAGGTTAGAAATATGTATTTCATAAAAGTTAAGAACTCACAGACAAACTTAGATATCACTGACTGCTTGGGAGGAGGTGGAGAGCCTTCTCGTTTTTTCATGTTGTGATAAAAAAATTCCAGAATTTGGGGCTGGAAGATAACAACTTTAACTTTCTTCACACACTGCACTGATTTTTTCTGGACAAATTCTTCAATGGCATCTATTACCGCTATTGCTACTGTGTTTGGGTCCTGTTGAGCATTTCCTTCAAAAAAGCACATTTTTAAAAGTCAAGGTTAAGATCCACCTGCAAAAGAGTGCAGCATAAACAAGTAATTCTAGTTGTCACAGGAAATAAAAATGCCTGTTCTCACTATCGTCAATGTAGACTTCTAATACTACGTCAGCAAATTGTTTTGAAGTCCTAGGTACAGTGGGGAGGGTTTGTTCCATGCTCTTCATAGGCCAACACCCTAGCAAAAGACCCTAAAACACAACTTGTAGTTTGTGACATTCACATCTGTCTTCTTCAGTTGATCTGGTTCCCAGTGTCACTTTCTTTCCATTACCAAACCCAGGTGACCTTCCCCCCCCCCCTTGATTTACTAGTGTCCTCAAAAGATCATAAAAGGAAAAAAAAAAAAGAGCTAGTACCTCTTGAAACAACATGGTCCTTAGAGGGACAATTTACCCCTGCCTCTGCTTGATTTTATGCATGTGCCTACATTCTTCCAGCTATCTCTGGGGACCTGATTTTCCTAAGGCACCCACAACTGTAAGCTACTTGTTATAATCTATAATTCTGGGTGTATTAGTTATCCTGAGCCTCCAGGATGTCTTTCTTTCCCATACTCGGTCCAATTTTAGCTGCCCAGAAGGATTCAAAGCTGATATACGAGTAGATCACTCCTGTCTTCCTCATGTTCCAGATCTTGTTTCTCGAGCCCTGAAAGCCATCAGCTAGGTAAGATTGTAAAAAGTCTACTCGTGGGTGAGACCCAAAGTGAATGGCAGCTGGCAAAGTCACATGACAGGCAATCCCATAGTCCTCTGGGCAAGCTGGCTTGAGAGCACATTTGGATTATTCCTGCTGATGGTGCCCATCACTGTGGCAGAAAATGACAGTAGATACCTTTGACTAAGCTTGTAGACCTTAACATGTGAGTCTGGACTAGTTTTGTTACAATTCTTAACAATAGCAGAATCACAATTATGAAGTAGCAATGAAAATACTTTTATGGTTGGGAAGGTAGGGACACAGCATGAGGAACAGGCTTTGATCATTCCCTAGAGGGTTGGGGGACCTTGGAGTGAGGGAAGTGTCTGTTCCCAAGTGAGACATTGTCAGGATAGATACATTTAGGAAAGGCTAAGCTACCAAGTGGCCTTCCTGGTGATAATCCACCTTTTTGCATGGCCTAAGATGGGTAAACTCTGAGAGGCAAGGTCCCAAGAGACTTCATCTCAGGGTGGCTCCTTGCAGCTGATATGCCTTTTCTGTCATTATTAAATTAATATAATAATCCCTGGGCATTAGCCTACTCTATTGAGCAGACTTTCTGCAGATTAACATAGAGATGAACTTTCATGAATTAATGCTGGTTAGGTGAATTAATAATTTTATAGAAATCCTGATTTGATTCAAATAATCTTAGGAAGAAAGTTTTAAGAGATGGTTTTAGTTGTTTAGCTAGAAAGATGTAATAAATTAAAAAACAAGGATAGAATGTGCCCATTCCTCATAAAATAGTAATTAGAGACTACATAATGAGGAATACACAGTTAGACTAAAAAGAGAAATAGGCTTGAGACAAATTAGTGGTCAAGGAAAAACATTCATCTAGGTCAGGTCCAAGGAGGAAGCTACAGGTGTGCACTATGATAAAGCCAGGCCACATGCAACTGTTGCTTTGAACGCAGAATGAGCTGACAGAAGGAAACACTGCTTTGAACTTAATATCAACATCCTTCTGTAACTCTCATTTTGTATAACATTTTATCTGTGAGGTAATTTTCTAAGGAACTTTTGTCTTGGAAGGTATAAAAAGACCAGAGAAAAGAAAAGAAATAAAGTCATTGGCTTGGGGTGGGGGTGGGGCCTCTGCCCTAACCATCCATTCACGAAATGTATGGTCTATGTGTAGATACGCAA